>OX377203.1:30454479-31002586 GCA_947396885.1 Heligmosomoides polygyrus polygyrus | reverse complement strand
TTTATAGGCCCTTCATCAGTATCCTTCTTATCTTCTTCTTATCCATACTTCTCATCCATCGACCAGCGCAAATCGGGTTAGGGGGGGGTCACATCCTAAAAAGTGTCACCAACACAAAAACAAAACGACAAAACATGCTGATAGTAAAGAATAGGTACAAACAATGCTACAGCTCTGTTCTATGCTCTCTCGGAACTCCATGGTGTGGCTGGAGTGACGCGCCCGTGTTAAAATTGCCTACGTCCTGGAGTTTCCTCCTTTCCCCAATTTGGAAGCATATGAAACACGGATACGTAATCGAAACAAGGAGGTAAGACTGCATTTACATTCGCTGTATGTAGTTACTCGTCGCGGCAGGCATGTTGACCCCCCCCCCCGAGCCGGTTTTCGCCCACCGACCTAACCCACTGCCGCTGGTGAGCGTTCTATCCCCTAACATTTCTCAACGATTTCGAACGAAGGAAGTTTGGTTGAGAATCTCTTTTTTGAGGTTGCCGCTGATATGTCCTGTCATTCATTGACCCTTATGTTGACGTGATATATATTTTTGTATTCTTTTCGTATTACATGTTTTTTGTTGCCTTTCTTCATATTCAATACACGGGGCTGTTACCTTTGTTTTGTGAAATAAATATTAGGTTGGCGAAAAATTCTTGCACCAAAATTTTGAAAAATTTTTCAAAATTTAACGGGAACCTCTAGAGACCGTTTTGTGCTACGTAGTTGTAGCACAAACATTGTAGATTATTTCTCATACATGGCAATTTGCTTTTGAGGGCATATAAGTACTACGACTGTAGTGAAGTGTGACTGACTCCGTGACTCGGACAAGGCTTCGCGACTGACTATCGCTCAGTTTCTCCTTGTTCTTTTCCGTAATAAGCACTTTCTCGAGAATGTCGGTGCGGGAGATAAATCCTGGGTCTTCTTTGTTAACCATACTTGGTAGGTCAGTGGCTTCCTCAAGGAGAACCACAACCTCAAGGCGAACATTCACCAGAGGAAGGTAATGCTGTGCTGTTGGTGGGGTTCTCGAGGAAACTCTATCATGAGCTCCTTGACGACAGCACCGCAGTAGCAGCAAACATCTACGCTACGCAGCTGTAAAAGCTGAGCGAGATCTTGTCTCGCAAACCGCGAGGGCGGAGGAATGTTTACCTTCCTCACGACAATGCTTGCCCCCACTTTGTAAAGTCGTTTTGCCAGAAGTTGCACGAGCTTCGATGGGAGGTGCTGCCCATCCACGAATTCGCCAGGTCTTGCGCCATCGGACTACTACCTCTTTCGAGGTAGCAAGCAACAACTAAGGGATAGGTGCTTCAACGACCGAACCGAACTGGAATCTGAGGTGGCACTTCTTTGAGTCACAGCTGAATTCATCCTGGAAGGAAGCATTTCGCGATCTCCCCAGCACATAGCAGAAGTTATAGATGTAAATGGTAATTAATTCGAAGATTGAAGTCGCTCACAAAAGAAGCGATAAAATTTTGAACAAAAAATTACGCTGTTATGCCAGACTTTTTCACCAGCCTAATAAATCATGGTAGAGAAATCTAGATCCCGAAGTAACAGTCGCGTCCCTACTGCCAAATCTTATCATTCCTCACCTGATCCTGCCCGAATACCTCCCTTGTCATGGGAGAGCTGCTGGGGCGTTTTAAGAAATTCAGCCGAAGGGTTACGATAGCAAGAGTTCAAGGAGTGATATGACTTGGTCAAGGTTTTGCCGCTGCAAAACCATTCTCACTCTGACCTGTAGTATTCATCTACTAGCACGTGTGGGCACTGCTATTATGTGGGGAAGAGCTCATTGACTAGAACATCTATGAAAGTATTGTGTCGTGCCGCAGGGGGGACCTCCGCCCGTACATCGGTGGAGGCCGAGGTCCCCTCTACGGCCCGAGCTGTGGAATGTTGGATCCGCGGCTCGCGACCAGTGGGCTTGCGCTGCCACTCGGCTATTCCTACCCGAAAGGCCTTTAGCGGATCTTGATTGCCGCGTGCCCTTTTTAAATGCGACCTTACATTCCCACATGATGGCGTCTCTTTGTATGTCGACTTCCTCCGGAGGAATCCCCGTTAGTCGAAGCGTCCCCCGACCCCCGGTGATCCCTCCATTTGCGACGCTGATATGACCTTTGACTTGACCCTGATAACTTGGCATTCCACCTCACGAGTTCAGATCTTAGACCTTTTGAATTCACCTGTCGTCCCGTTGATCATCGACTTGCTCGAGCGGGCGCCAGCAGCGTCTCCATTCGTCCCTGTCGCGTGCCAGAGTGGTCCAATGGATCATCCTCGCTCGAGGGACACGAAGAGCGTCATATCGCTCGTTCAGGGCTTTCACGAAGAAGTCCGACCAACGCATTGGTGGGCGTCCCGGTGTTCTCTTGACATCCCGCGGAATCCAGTCGTTAACGGCTCTCGTCCAGCTGGTGTCTGCGAAGCGCATTACGTGGCCGGCCTACCTAATTTTCGACAACTTGGCCCACGCGACAGCGTCTCTGATCCTCAAACGTCGGCGAAGCTCGGAACTCCGGAGGCCTTCTCTCACTTGCGTGAGTCGTGTCACTCCGAGCATCGTCCTCTCGATTCCACGCTGCGCGACGCTGATCGCGTGTTCATCCTGCTTTCGTATAGCCCAGGTCTCTGAGGCGCATGTTAGGGCAGGAAGAACAGTGGAGTCGAATAGGTGAGCACGGAGTCGGACGTTCTTCGTCTTCTTCGCGACTTCTTCGACGCTCTTGAAAGCTCCCCAAGCCGCTCGTTTCCTCCTGCTCAGCTCCGGCGCTAGGTCGTTGGCCATATTGACTTCGCGACCCAGATACACGTAGCTGGAGCATTCGGAGATGTTCGTTCCGTTGAGCGAGAATGGGGCATCAGAAACCCATCCGTTCTTCATGAACATCGTCTTCGTAAGATTCAGCTGCGGTCCAGCGTTCCCACCTACACGATCGAAGTCGGCCAGCATTCGCTCCGCCTGGCTGATGCTCGGTGTTATGAGCACGATGTCGTCAGCGAAATGAAGATGGTAGAGCTGCTGGCCGTCGACCTTCACTCCCATGTCTTCCCATTCTAGTTCGCGCATGACGTTTTCGAGGGTGGCGCTGAAGAGCTTCAGGGATATGGTATCCCCCTGCAGAACCCGTCTCTTTACGTCGATCACGAGGTCGTTGTAAAATGGAGAGATCTTGGTCGTGAATCCACTGTACAGCTCTCGAAGGACTCTGATGTACTGAGTAGGAACGCCCTGAGTGAGCAGGACTTCGAGGACCGCTTCAGTTTCGACGGAGTCGAATGCCTTCTTCAGGTCGATGAACGTAAGGCACAGCGGCAGCTTGTACTCTCGCGACACTTCGATGAGCTTCGTAATGGTGTGTATGTGGTCGATCGTGCTGAATCCTCTCCGAAATCCTTGTTCGCGTGGCTGTCCTTCGTCCAGCGTTCTGCTGATCCTATTCAGGATGACTCGAGTGAACAGCTTGTAGACTACGGACAGCAGGCAGATCGGGCGACAGTTGCCAATATCGTGCACGTCTCCCCTTGTGTACAGCAAGACGGTCTTGGTGGTCTTCCACTGAGATGGAACCTTGCACTCCGACAGGTAGCGTGTGAAGAGCCGCGCCAGGGTGTTGATGAGCGCTGGCGAGAGGTTCTTCAGGTGTTCGGGTCTGATCCTGTCAGGGCTGGGTGCTGTACGTTTCTTCACCGACGAGATGGCGTGTCGGATCTCGGAAGGGAGAACAGAGGGAACGAGGGTATCCATCCTGCGGAAGATGGCATGGGGGCAGGTGGACGTGGCTATCGAAGAGATCGGAATAGAAGTCGTGGATGACCTTCTCCATGGTCCTTCTGGAAGAGGTGACGGTTCCGTCAGGACGTCGGAGAGCGGTCATCTTAATCTTGAAGTTGGCGAAGTTCCGGCGGGCATTGCGGATGCTCAACCCTGCCTTTGCTGCTTCAGTCAACACTTCCGCCCTTCTCTCCTTGAGATCTTCCTTTATAGCCGCTCTGCATAGCTTCGCAAGCTCGGACGTCAGCTGGTAGTTGCCTGACTCTCGTGCTGCTCCACGCTGGCGTATAAGCTCGAGAGTTTCCGGAGACAGGCGTCTCTTGGTGGTCTTCAAGCTCTCGGCTCCCTTAGCACTATCGTGGAGATGGTGCATGAAGCGGTCGTATTCCTCATCGACGTTGTCCATGACGGCATCTTCCCAAAGACTGACAAGAGAGGTGTAGAGGTCCCAGTTGACCTTTTTCAGACCTTTTGAATTATGAATTTATATTGGCTAAAAAGTAACGACCGACATAATATTAACAAAATATAAAGGCGACCTAGACTAGGCGTTACGGGCCACGCTGCTCCCAACCTACTGAGGGAATCAGGACCGCGACCCGCGGGGCTTACCTGGCCTAGTCCTCTAGCCTGCGCCAAGTCAGGACCGACGAGGCCCCGCTTACCTGTGGAACGACGACGGCGAAGGATCCTTGGCTCACTGACGACGGCTGGCGGCTACCGACGATGCTGACACTTGACGACAATAGCGACCAGGAAGATGTAACTCGACGGCGACGAAGTCAGATTCCAATTAACGGATGGGACTTGCCCTCGGAAGCAAAGGGCGACGGCGACGACGAAGCCCGGCCGCTCAGCGGGAGCAGCCGGCGACGACCACCGCTCAGCGGGAGCGGTGGTGGCAGACTGGCCACCGAGCCGGTCAGAGACGACAGAGGCACGCACCCTCTGCGTCTCTGCCGGCTTATAGAAGCTTCTGCGGCGGCGACGTGTCGATCGACGGGTTTGACCAGGTTTGACCAGGTTGGTCGACCGGCCCGGCCCTGCGACGGCGAGCTGTGAGTTGTCGGACGCGAGTCACGACATATTGTTCTCTTATACTGTCAGTACTTGCTTTGGAGATAGCGCGAAATACAACTGCCACCTGCGCTGCAATGGATTCAAATGGTAAGTTTGAGCCGCTGCCACGTCTTAACACAGCGACTAGTATCTAGGAACGGAAGCTAGAAGTCTCTGTTAATTAATCCGTTTATGAGATCAATCACGTATTCAAATTTTTCGCGATACTGTGCAGATTCGAGCTTCGCCGACGTTCGAAGATCAGAGACGCTTCCGCGTGGGCCAAGTTGTCGAAAATTAGGTGGGCCGGCCACGTAATGCGCTTCGCAGACACCCGCTGGACGAGAGCCGTTACCGACTGGATTCCTCGGGATGTCAAGAGAACACCAGGACGCCACCAACGCGTTGGTCGGACTTGTTCGTGAAAGCCCTGAAACGACCGATATGACGCTCTTCGTGTCCCTCGAGCGAGGAGGATCCATTGGAGCACTCTTGCACGCGAGAGGGACGAATGGTGACGCTGCTGGCGCCCGCTCGAGCAAGTCGATGATCAACGGGACGGCACGTGACAGGTGACAAGTGACTGTGCAGATCGACTGAATGCGCATTCAATTAACATGATGGCCATCCAGCCACTCCAAATTTTTCTTTCCAAGAAAAGTCTGCGACTGGACAAATAATCTAGGAGGTCATTTGGTTGACTAGGGCACGCCAGGAAAGCCAAATTTCTCGTCTACCTTAATCGCTTATTTTTGTTTACTTTATCAACAACTGTAAGCTGTTGTGATTAAAGCTCTCCGGTGAAAACTCAGACGTATCGCCATCGAGTGCTGGGTTGTAGAGGTTCTACACCCCATGCCTCTCTGCCCTTTTCTCCACTGCTGCCAAGTTGCGGCGGTATCTGCTATACACTTGCGCAAGCTTGCAAGAAT
This sequence comes from Heligmosomoides polygyrus polygyrus, assembly GCA_947396885.1. Taxonomy (NCBI): domain Eukaryota; kingdom Metazoa; phylum Nematoda; class Chromadorea; order Rhabditida; family Heligmosomidae; genus Heligmosomoides; species Heligmosomoides polygyrus. The sequence goes on along the minus strand of OX377203.1, from coordinate 30,996,802 downwards.
GGCTACACTTTGCGGGTTTGGTTAAGGTGAACGTAACATCAGTGTAGAATTCGTGCCGACAGTATTCTCCCAATATGTGGAAGAGCTTCACTAAAGAGTGTGAGCACAGTGTTGTTATGGCCAAGGAAAAATAGAGGCCTAAATGAGTTCGTTTCTCTATGTCTTCTAGTTCTCGTGAACATTTACTATCGAACTACGTTGGCCTACTCAAACTTCAGAGCTGCTAGAGCGATTAACTATGTTGAGTTCGCTGCTGTAGTTTTGAACTGAAGGCAAGTTACCTATGACATAACTGACGCCTAATGCGGCCCCTTGTTGCGGAACTTACCTCACATGTTATCTTGTTGTCTGGTGTTGTTGGAGGGACAAACTGTTGTGGAAGGTGGTCCAGCAGTTTGTTCTCGCTTCAAGAGAAAACATGCTATTTTCTTTGAAAGAGTGCAGAATAACTATACCAAAAGATTCTATTAAAACTGGAGGTTTTCTGCATTCTAAAGTGTCTCGTTATAGAAGCCTGAACGCCTTTCTAAAGCTGAACAATTATCTTCTAGACGAAAATTTAGAGTCGTCTATACTCTTTTTAAAATGCTTTCGGGAACTACGAACAGTGATGCATTTCAATCCTTTAAACTTATTTTCCAAAGCACGCGTACGCGCAGAAGACAATTTCATACAAAAGGTCAAACCTTTCAAAGCCATTATTCGCGGCAAATTTGTTTCTTCTTATGGATAAACATCACACCTTTTATTATTCAATGGTTGCATTGTTTGTGTTTTGTTTTTCTTATTCGATTTTCTAGCGCATGTCTTTCACGGCGTAATAAATAAATAAATAAATAAATAAATAAATATTCACCATAATATTCAGAATGTTTTACCAGACGTCCTGTTGATATTACATGAGCAGGTAACGGAAGGATTTGGAGTGGGTGATTGTCCCATAAGCGTCATTGTCGAACATGTTTTCCGCAGTTGGTAACATTTTCCCTGACCCAGCGATTCGCAGTTGTCCCGTATCACCTTGGTCTTATCAATGTTGTTGATTAGTTCTTGTCGATCGCTGCAGTGCCTAGGCTTGCGCCATCTACAACTGGCGGCGATAGGCCCCTTTCGCCGCCAACACCATCTCGTTTCCTTCGAAACCAGCACATTTTCTTGTCTAACGAATTCCGTTTCAATTAACTCCCATTATCATCGTCTGAGAATTCGAAGCTATCTCATCATTTTGTGTTCAAATTCGAGTAATGAGAAATGAATAGTTTGAAGTGACTTGTGATTATCTTCGCTATTTTTAGTCATCGAATGGAATCCCATGTTCTCTGTTCTCTTTATTCAACGTCACTCATGTTAATCATGCTCATGCTTCATGCTATTTATATATATTTTGCTTACTTACATATGCTTTTCAGCAACAAATATAAAGAATCAACTGTATAGGCAGAAGATGAGGTATGTGGTTTGACCTAGGCTTCTTGTATGTGAAATCTTCTCTGAGCCACCGCGTGTTTTGGAAGGAATACATTTAAAGAATTCAGATGCACCAGTGCTCATCGGTCGAAAACATTTAAGAAATTATTAGATTAGGGACGTATTTTGAAATAGCGCCTAGAAGCTAAAGGGTTTAGCTTTATTGATGTATTCCGCATTAGAGAACAAGGCATATTAGAATGCAGAAAACCTCCTTATTCGTTTTGCTTTCTCGTAAGCAAGGCAATATCTTTTTTATCGAAGGAAGAACAAACTGTTGAACTAACTTCCAGAGTTGGCCTGACATAGACTTAGCTGTTCTTATCTGTTACAGGATTATTTCAGCTCTGTATTTCCTTGAAATGTTCAGAATTATGCAGTTTGTAATTATGGTTAAATCCTAAGTCTTTCATCTTCTCTACTTTAGAAATGCTGCAATTACAACTGCGCAGTCAATGCGTCATTCAACCTTCCTATGCTCATGCACTCTATGGTCTATTTCACTTTCTACATCTGTAGGAGGAAAAAACATATTACCTACTGTTACTTGAAGGATTCTAGAGGTAAAACGTCCGAATATGCAGTTATGGACAGCGTTACGCAGGCGCGATTTGGATATTCTTAGCAGAACTTTGTGCAACTATCAACAACTTTTGTAGGGTCAAGATAATCAATATTGCATGAGTGTTTAGAATTAAAGTAAATCATGCAATCACTATTGCACACCTGTGGATTTGTTTCGACTGATTTGCCGTTGACAAACTCATGTTGACTCATAGGACTCACTTAAAGGGATAATAGTATTCCGTCGTAAGTGTTCTATTAAGTGGTTTCTCAGCGGTTTCCCAGAAGTACTCCACTGTTTCTGCTTTCTACCGATTTTGGTCGATTATTCTGCTAGGAACCTCTATTTATACTCATTTCTAGTCATTTACGCATTGCATAGTAGACATGAAAATGCACTGCGTAGAAGAATGAGCTTTTAAGCTTTCTACGGCTGCATATCCTGTGGGCATTAACGCTGGAACCATTTTATCTTCCTAGTCTACACTGGATACCACTATCTTTTGTCTCTATTGTCCGATGCCCTGCGACTTCGCCTTTTATTGGCTGCCAGGTTGCCAGTGAAGCAATGGAAGGCCTAACTAGATAAGGCGTGCTTTGCTGACTCATGCACGGATGAACCTGCACATCTACGTCTACATCCAGTGCGCGTATTGTTGAGAATAGTGCAGTCCGGTTAGAAAGAGGGGAATTTGCGTTTAGTATCGAAAACATCCTTTAATTCCGCAAGGTCTCTCTACATTTTTTCGCTTAAGCTATGCCAGAAGCGTAGTGCACGACACGAAATACTTGCTTAAGTTGTGAGATCGTGTTCCAGGTTGCCACAACGCATTGCCTAAATTGACAAAATTGTGCATGCAGAGGGTTTTTGCTCTGCTGCTCACAAACGCGGCGTTTAATCCTATTGTTATTTGCGCCGTTTGAGGCTAGACTTCCTTGTTGCACATAAAATCGAGTTTGCAATGAAAGCGGCTTATGAAACAGCATTCAGACGAAGTTTTGGTCTTATGAGCTGTTCAAAACTCACCTTCTCCCCAAAAAGAGATTCCTTTGTCCTAATTTTGGCCCCTCTAGATATGGTATAAAGAGCGAAGTGGACAAAGGTCACCTTCTTTATTTCGCGCATTCCTGTGTCCGCCCTTCTACGTGAGGTCGTAAAGGTGCTTTATTGTTGGTTTATGCATATGGAAATAGGAAAATATGTTGTCCTGAGTGTGGTTGGATAGAGATTTGAGCTGCAATACTGAAGTCAATTCTACCACTACTTAGGGTCTGTTTATACTCCGCGTGTACGCTATCGTCGCTTACTAGGAAGGGATCTTAAACACTTGTTGCAGATATTAAACGGGAGGGTGTTGTTAGAGTACTAGGTAGTATAGCAAACAAACCGCAAAAGAAGCGTTGGAGAATTTCTTAGCTTTTGGTGAAAATGCGCTTAATCTGACGCAGTTAAAAGATGAGCAGCTTTTCCACACGACTCGATCAGTTCTAGCTCAGTTCTGTGCCCAGGTCAACCATTGAATTGAATTCAACCCTCCGTCTGTTCGAGCTGCGCAATTGGCATAAGAAGTGACACATTTAGGACTAAGAGCTGATCTAGTGCATACTACGAATTTGTTTTTCGTTCGGGTTCTCATTTTTATCCTTAATTTTTGTTATCCGATCTCTGTGGTATTAGATTGTATTAGTTTTTGTGCCTCTTGCGGTGTACCAGCCTTGATAAATAAAATTGGTTGATCGCAAGGATTCTTCGGCTTCATATGGTGGGTGGTATGAATTGCTTTTAGCTTCTGGTCCAGCTTGACATTCATTTTCACTGGAAGTCGTAGGACTCGGATTTTTTCAGCAGTTATCGTAGACATCAGGTTATGGTGAGAAAAATCGAAGTGTCCGTTATCTTTCGATCTCGTCGTTACATCTTCTCCATTGGTCACGTTTTGGAAGGGTTTTCCTTTCTCTGCATCAACTAATGGCAGATAAATCATCGACGTGACAGCCTAGCAACGAATGCAGTGGTATAGCAGTTCAGAAGTTTTCTCTCCTCTCTAGATCTCGCCGTTTCTTGAGGATCGTGCTGTTTCGTAGCCGCCCTCCAATTTCCTTGTTTGCGTGTCTTGAACTCGTTTCGCTTTCCGTGGGAGTCTGTTTGTAGACTGTTCTCTGATTTCTTCATCTATTTAGATGCCGTCCAACGGTGGTTTTTTGTCGGACACTATGGACACGAGGGTGCTCATCAATGGAGGCGTGGCGGTATCGAACCGTATGGTGGTAGGCGGTGCCGAACGAAGCAGCTCCGACCTCGAGTCGATCATTTCCACCGAAGACGACTCGATGGGGCACTGCCATGGCAGCGAGATGAATTTGGATGACGATCCCAGCGAGGTTAGTGGCGAAGTTTGAGCTTTGGTGACCGAAGGCGTCTTGCTGTCAGGGCTTAGCATAGACGAATCTGTATGAGAGGTAAGGATCTCAAGAAATAGGTTAATGCTGGTTTCTCTCATCCATACTAATATCCGAGCAGGTGCTATGCGGTTTCTGTAGCTTAGAAGCTGGTCCTGATGAAAAGGTTTGTTCGAGAATATGAAACTAACCTCAAGAGTAGGTAGGTTTCTTGACGCTTGAGTACTCTACTATTTTACATTTTTTATTTGTTGTGTTTTTATAGCTCGTTACCGTTGTCTTTTATTCTTACGAGAACTCCTTTCGCCCCTTTCATTCTTGTCAGTATCGTTATTTGTTTTGTGCCCATTGCGTCACCTAGATCTTCCTCGAGCTTGGATCTACGGCTTTGGTTTAATCCATACTTTAGCACCCTATCCAAGAATTCGGTAAGGATTCGGTTCGTTTACTTATGTATTTGAGTATGGAAAAATCGGAAATTAAGGAAGGCTTAAAGTCGAGAACTGAGGTGATAGTGGGAAAGGCTAAAAAAGAAGCTCTATTGAGTGCGGTCAAACGGGTAAGGACTAGGCATTGACCAGCTACTCTGGGGTGAAGAGTAAAGTTGGGTTGTACCACGCGTTCTACTTCTACGAGAGGTCGTGGAGGTATTTTGAATGGTCCATACAATCATTTGCAATAGCCAACCGATGAAGAACTCAGTGTTTTATCCTTCCCAAACAACTCTGACACCAATTCGCCTACCGCAATAGGAAGGAAGGCTTGGTTAGTGTCGTGAGGAGCTGAATGGAAAACCTCGGTTCGGGATGCAGATGACAGCCGACACCTCCAACTGAATACCACGCTCCCTCTAACGCTACTCTGGGATACGCCGCGGATTTCCCTTTGTGGAACCTTACTGAATGCGTAAAGAGGCTATGGATTTCCACGCCGTGGCCACCCGAGGGACAGATCATTGCTTTGCACTTCGAAGGTGAAGCTGTCAACTTGTTGGTACGCTAAGGGTAGAACCCTTAGTTAGGTTAGTCTCAAACTGGAAACTGAAGGTAAACCCGATGCATGCCACGAGTAAGGTCGTACGTTCTACCAGCTACAGCTACATGCGTCTCTTGAGATGAAGGAAAGCTTAAAAATGAGTAAAATAGCCTTTTCACTTCGCAGTAGTGAAGGTATCGCCTGTTTGCATAGGTTTCAATGTCGATTGTATGTTGTTGTTGCGAGAACGAAGGGTCCATTTGTGGTTAGCTGCTGCTAGTTTTTTGTTCTTCTTCAATATTTGAACACTGCTCGAGGGTACCATACTCGAAGTCGAACGTAAATACTTGGTTGAATAAGCACAGTTTTCCTTGTTAGAAGTTCGCATCCTGTCCATGTTACCAAGAGTAAGAAACGGTTGTTCCCGCACGTGGTTTGGCAACCCTCCCTCAATGCGGGTAGGTTCTTACCGTTGAATGTGAGGTCCAGTGCAGTGAAAGCAGCTCAAACGAATTGTTCTAGTCCTTTTATGCCGAGTTTATCACCCACTCCATATTTCATGAAATCTTGCTAGAATGCTTAATGTGTTTCGGGTTGCGCCACATATTACTCTTCATGGAGGTTTAATTTAGCGAGTGCCTATTATAGTTCCTATTATTTACCGAGCTAGTAAGCTTGTGCATGCAGTTTTACAGCCGTTATTATTCCTTCCGAAAGATACGGATTCGGCGGATAAAAGGATAAAAGGCAAAGTTCATCGCTAATTAATTCCTTCTAGGATGTTACGCATTATTATGTTACGGGATGTTGCGACAAGTCTACGAAATAAATTGCAGCGTAAGTGGTAAAGTAACTGAACGTACGCAGAACTCGGACTCTATTCGTGGTGCGAGCGAAATTATCACTTATCTATCGACTAAGCAAGCAGGCTGCTAGAAGTGAGGACGTATAAATGGAGGCTTCGCACACCTTGATTGAAGCGAACCCGTTGCACCATTCAACATTCTACTGCCATTGCTCCTCGTTACGAAGATGAGCATCCTGGCTGATGTTGAAGTGCTGAAGTGTCTGAGGTGCACTAGAACATGCACTTCTGTGAAGTTGGGCAGTTCTGTGGTCGAAGTGAGTTGGAATCACTGTATTGGGGTCTGATTCTTCTGGTTTTCAATCAGGTTTTCATATTAGTTCGCGCGCCTCAGTGGTTCCGCTAATCTCCTCAACTATTGTATATGGTGCCCTTTTAGATTTAGCGATTTATGATGCCTTACTTCTGTGGGAACTGGAGTTGAAAACACTTTGTATAAGTCGAAAACAGTTCTTGAGTCGTCTTCGGTTGTGACAGTGCGCAGCTCTTTTTCTCAATGGTGAGCACATTGGTTTTGCTTCTAAAACCGGAAATTGCGATTTGTCTGGAAATGTCCCGAAGGAGGTTCTGGTCAGTTCTTTTGGAAGTTACATTAAGTTTTTTAAGAAAATGCACATTTTAAGACTTGTAATTTAAGAATTGATCTGCTTTAGGCTTTTGGTATCCCTCTTCTTTTTCGCTTTCTTTCTCTTTTTATTCTTATTTAGAGCTTGTTGCATTTGCTGGTTGGGCACACATTTTTGGTGTGTTTTCCCACTATTCCCGATCGAATGCCAGTTGCGTTTTGGTAAACTTCACGTATGTATAAATACAGCATATCAAACCATCAGCTTTGGTTGTCTTCGAGGCCTCCTTGGGGTTGGTATAATCCTATTCTTTAGAGCAAAGGAGGTGGAGGTGTCTGAAGTATATAAAGGATAAGGATAAAGGACGGCGTTACTCAATCCCTTCTGGGATGCGCCAGCGCATTCTACTTCTACGGGATGTCGTGGAGGCGGTTTGAATACGTATTTATCCGTACAATGAATCGCGGTGGCCAGACGATGAACAAATCAGCGCTTTATCCTTCCCAGACACGTCTGGTACCACTCCACCGACCCAGGAGGGATGGAAGACTTGGTTGGACTGGGCGGGAAATCCGAACCAAAAACCTGGTATCGGCTGCACGCGACAGTCGGCACCTCCTCCGACTGCGCTACACACGCCCACTTTAAAGGATACGACAGCTATCTAAGGTGTGTAGCTCAACGAGTATATAGACTATATAAAGTCACATAGGTAATTAGTTTATCTAGCAATAAGCCAAATTGTCTAGAAGAGAATAATTGGTGTAGAGGTAGGCGGTCGGTTTTACAGCGTTATTTTCAATCTGCTAAGTTTAATTCAGAAATGCTGTAGTTGTGGAATAAGACCGTCTAATAACGGGAAGATGTCTTGCATCACAATCCCGATACAGGCGATCTATTGGCGTCGCCTGAAGTTCGTTCAGCAGTATAAAGCGTTGAACTATTCCAAAATTCAGGGTAAAGCAGCTCCTTTCCAAGAGTTCATAGCGCAGCTCCAAATAAGTAGGAATATTCCGCGATTCGTTTCCTCTTTCAGAGTTTCAAAGGTTTTCAATAGTGAAAATTGCTGTTGCGATCTAGCATAGGAATTCTCACCCATCAAGATTACGAAACACTTTATGAGGGATTTGCTTCTTCTACTTCTACCGCTACTTTGATTCTTCTTATCGCTAGTGTTCTTCTCTGTTTTGGACAAAATTTTCTTTTTTCTAAGCTTTTCCATAAAGTTTATGTGTCGCCCTACTTATTTGCTAGTGCAGTATTGTTAAGGAATTCTCCTGTGAAAATTTGATAGTGGAGGATCAGTTCTTTAATTTGTAGCTACTTCCCATGTTAATTTGAACACCATGGGCATTAGTGACACTTTGTGTTAATATAGGCGAGAACTATGAAGGGTGCGGGAGGCCATAGCGGTCTATTAGGCACACCGTTGCTACTTTCTGGCCGTCCACTTTGGGAATTTTCCTTGTGGGCGCTTCGTCTCTCATGATCCATTCCAAGGTTATCGTCTTCCATTCTTCGCCTTGCCCCCTAACGACATGACCGGCTTAATGGTGTTTCGCGGTCGAGACGTGTTCCCCAGGGTCACGAAGTTCAGTGACATTTCTTTTATTTGGCGATATCGGGTGGCGGGTTTGGCGCTGAGCTTGCAGACTGCGCCTAGAGGGCTCACTTTTGACACACGGAGTGGAGATAGCGCCGTTGACACAACTGAAGCAGTTCTGGTAATCGCCGTCGAAAGGAGCAGCCTCTCTTGAAAACGGAGGCGCGTTTCGAGATCCACGTCTGTCGGAGGGACTCTCCGAGGAGGACCTAAACTGCCGCCCATAGCGGCAGCAAGGGAATCATCAATATCGACGTTCGTGCTTTCTCAGCAGAATCTTAAGCTGCGCTTCTGAGCAGCGTGCCTTTCCGAAGCTGTCATATGTCTGCAGATTCTCTGGGTTGTTGAACCATCAATAGAACTACAGTACCGCCGCTAAACATTCAACCAAACGACGTTTGCGATGCAAAAACGCGTTTTTTGCGTCGCATCATGATAACTTTGTTCAAAATAAAGGCTTTCTCACCAAAATTTACAAGGGCTCCTAGCATCATCCTACCTACCAGTGGGCATGCAACCGCCATTAAAAAATGGATGGAAGCCTGAAAACCAGTGCCGCAATTAAGGAGGGTCCTAATTGCTGTGACCCGACCCAACACCGTCGCCGAGTCTCGCTTAATTATGTCCCCAGGCGCAAACAGTGCTGCCCAGTTGAATTTTAAAATTCTCAAACCTCATTAAATTGTATTTTCTTGCTGTTTATGGCCTTCTCCTGGCTGCGACAATTCATTTGGTACCAAATTTGGTAGGAAAATAAGCATGAGTCTGCAGCTGCTTCAACTGATTTTGTTTATTTCAACGGAAGCATCCTCAGTCTAAACCTGTTATTGTAGCTTGCAATCTACTCATCTTTATGGAGGGAAAATGACATAGAAAATTTACGTTTCGAGTTCACTTTGGGCATTTGTGTGTTGGTGGCAATTCATCAAAACTGCAAGTGAACCTTGGTAAAGAGCACTCCCTGTCGCCGATTTTGGCTGCGAATATCTATGTCCTAAGAAAATGAGTTAGTCCAAAAATATGTTGGCTAACCGTACCCAATGTAGAGACTCCCAGTATCAAATATCGAGGAGCAAGGTAATCAGATGCCCGAATTTCAGCTGGTTAAAGTGAAGACTTCTTTCAAAAGTGCGGCTGAGCTTCTACAGCGTTTCATGCTCAGCCTTTGCAGCATGAATGCTGGGAAGCCCAGAATTCATATTAAGTATTTTTCCGTTCAAAATTTTCAACCAGTCCAGACGCCAATATTTTGACGCACCAGATCGAGCGTCGATGTAGAGGTCTTCTTCGACCATAATTGCACTGACCTGACATGCCCTACAGAGACATTGCACTCGGCTGCATGACCAACGAACCCCTCACTTCTCTTTCTCGTAACTACGGGCCTGTTTGACCTTATGCAGCTCACCAAGATCGATCCGTGCTGTCAAATCTTGAGAACCTTTTGGGTTTTCTGGATTGCGTACGTCATATTATAATAGATTGTCCGGAAAGTTTTGAGTACTTCACTTTAAACTAGCATAACTTTCTCAAATCTTATCGGATTTAGTCGAAATAAGCATCGCTCGAGTCAGCACACTTTTACCAATGGGGAACCAGTCGGCTTATTCCATCAACGAAAGAATTAGGTGGTCGAGATTCGATAAAATTCACGAAAGCTGTTTTGGCTTGCTGTTGACTGGTGAAGATTTTACCAGCGAGAAAGCTCTGAAAGTGTTAGAAAATGTGGTGAGAGGTTGGTGAGAGGCCTGGAGAATATGACGGGTGGGGCACAATTTCAACCCTTAGTTCGTTTAATGTTCATGTGGTGATTTGCGAAACGTGTGGCGGGCGCTATCGTGCAGAAGAATCAGGCCTCTTCTGCTGATCAATGGTAGCTGAAGTTGACCCGATTTTCGGTGCATTTCGTCGATTTCCTTACAATAGAACTTTGCTGTGATCGTTTGGCTTAGCGCCGAAAAGTTGTAATGGATCACACCAGCCGCTAACTACCACGCAGTGACCATTACCTCTTTTGGTGGAGGTTCGCCTTCGGAAAATGCCTAGAGGGTTCACCGGCGTGCAACCAGTGCCCGAAACGTTTACTGTTATCACACAGAATCAACTTTTCACCACAAGTGATGATTCGATCCAAAAATGGGTCCGTTTTGTTGCGTAAAAGGTGAGAAGAACAAATCACGAAACGCGACAATTTTTTCCGCTCACTCAACTCTTGGGGCACCCATTTTCAAGCTTTTTCACCTTCCCAAGGCGTTTCAAAGCATCCGCAACTGCAGTTCTACTGACGTCTAGCTCTTCCGCGATTTCGCGAACTGTTTGGGATGGTTCGGCTTCCACCAATTCCTTCAACTCGTTGTCCAGGACTGCTCTAGGTCGACCGCTATGGGAGTCATCTTCGAGGCTGAAATCTCCGGTCCAAAATTTGCTGAACCACTGGCGCACAGCGCTTTCTCCAACACTAATAGGCCCTATACTTCACTGATTCGTCGAGCTGTCCCGGCAGTGGATTGTCCCAGTTTGAAGTTGAAATAAAATATTGCTCGGAATTGCTCTTTCGACATACTCCAATAATCCCTTCAAGAATAGAATTATAAAAATGTTGAAACATATTTTTTTTAGTCAGATAGAGCGAAAAATTCTGTGCAGAAAGTAACGTTAATGCGCAATACAAGTTGAAGTTTTACTTGATAATAGACGAATGAACGACAGCAACGCAAAATGCTGAGAACTTTCCGGACAACCTAATAACATGAGTTTGTTGGCTGAAAATTTCAGTACAATTTCTTTCATGCTTTAATTCACTTACTCAAAAACTGAACACTTCGTTTGAAGTTTTTGTAAAATTCTTATTTTTTGTAGAAAATAATGGTGTATATCCTGTTCTAAAGAGCAGAACAGCGGCAGTTTTTAGTGCCAAAAGGGATTGCGCCATGCAATGTCCAAGACTTCGCTGTTTTTATTCGATTGATAGCAAAATTGCTGTTTGCATAAAGTTTTACGCCTCTAAACAACATAACAAAGAAAACTGTAAAAAACACATATTCTCACCTTGATACTTCATGTAAGCAGAGTTCACACTGTTAGGGAGGGGGCAAAAGTAATGAGACAAATTGAACAAAATTCTTTATCTCTTTATAACTCAATTACAACTCAACGATGCTGAGGAATGTGTATGCCATTGAGGTCAGTGACTTGCTGCCATCGCTCAGCCAACTCCCTGATCCCATCCTTCCAGAACTGCTTGGGTCTGGTCTTGATCAACTGCTCGATATGGTTGTCAAGGACTGCTTGGGTTCTTGGGTCCCTTCCGACCAGGAAGTTCCGTAGGCCCAAGAAGTGGTGGTAGTCGCACGGAGAGATGTCCGGCGAATACCGTGGGTGAAGCATGTAAACGTAGCCCCGCTGGCCAAGCTTATCCATGGTCACTTGTTCCCGATGGGGTGCGGTGTTGTCGAAGAGGAGGACCTTCTTGACTCGCTGCGACTGAATAAGTTCGAGTCGCAGGTCCAGCTCTTCTATTTCGTTTACCATGGCCTTGGAGTCCATCGTCGTGCTTTTGGTAAACAGCTTCCAGTGTACCGAGCCACCGGCGCAAACCCAAAAGCTCTGAAGGTGCTTCTCGCCGAGAACACCTACTTCCTCATCCAGCGTTAAGATTGAGTCCAGGCTGCTCGGGGTTGGGAATCGGGAGAGATTTGCGCGACACAGGTCGACTCGTCAGGCTGGGATTTCGGCATGAGACAGACTGGTGTTTTGGCATGCTTCTGGAAGGAAAGGGCGAAAGTGGTCACTTCTCAGGTGGCCTTCAGTAGGTAGCATACAAACATACAAATACGATAAGCACGAAACCGGACTGCATTCACGAGATATATGGACACGGCATGGGTGTCTCATTACTTTTGGTCCCCCTAATATCAATCAAATAAAATTCGGGGTGAGCTTTCCAAGTGCAGGGCGCAATCTGGTCTTCGATGCACTAAATGATTGCTACCTTGTTGCTCTTTAAGACAAAAGTTATTTTATTATTTTTTTCAAAAGCAACAAATCTTGTGTAATATTATTGCACCCGTTCGGGCAGCTGAACCTAAAAAAATTCAAGAAAGTTATAACAAATTTTTCTTGGACAAAAAAATATTCTACCCTAGTATTTTAACCTGTAAGAAGATCATTTCAATTTGGAAGATTTTTAAATCCAATTTAATTCGAAACGTGTCCAACTCGACGTGAAAATGATAAATTCATATTTAACATTGCGGCTAGGCACACAATTTTGAGAACTATAGAATCTGTGTGATCTACGCAATCCAGAAAACCCAAAAGCTTCTCAAGATTTGACAGCATGGATAGATCTTGGTGAGCTGCATAAGGTCAAACAGGCCCGTAGTTACGAGAAAGAGAAGTGAGGGGTTCGTTGGTCATGCAGCCGAGTGCAATGTCTCTGTAGGGCATGTCAGGTCAGTGCAATTATGGTCGAAGAAGACCTCTACATCGACGCTCGATCTGGTGCGTCAAAATATTGGCGTCTGGACTGGTTGAAAATTTTGAACGGAAAAATACTTAATATGAATTCTGGGCTTCCCAGCATTCATGCTGCAAAGGCTGAGCATGAAACGCTGTAGAAGCTCAGCCGCACTTTTGAAAGAAGTCTTCACTTTAACCAGCTGAAATTCGGGCATCTGATTACCTTGCTCCTCGATATTTGATACTGGGAGTCTCTACATTGGGTACGGTTAGCCAACATATTTTTGGACTAACTCATTTTCTTAGGACATAGATATTCGCAGCCAAAATCGGCGACAGGGAGTGCTCTTTACCAAGGTTCACTTGCAGTTTTGATGAATTGCCACCAACACACAAATGCCCAAAGTGAACTCGAAACGTAAATTTTCTATGTCATTTTCCCTCCATAAAGATGAGTAGATTGCAAGCTACAATAACAGGTTTAGACTGAGGATGCTTCCGTTGAAATAAACAAAATCAGTTGAAGCAGCTGCAGACTCATGCTTATTTTCCTACCAAATTTGGTACCAAATGAATTGTCGCAGCCAGGAGAAGGTCATAAACAGCAAGAAAATACAATTTAATGAGGTTTGAGAATTTTAAAATTCAACTGGGCAGCACTGTTTGCGCCTGGGGACATAATTAAGCGAGACTCGGCGACGGTGTTGGGTCGGGTCACAGCAATTAGGACCCTCCTTAATTGCGGCACTGGTTTTCAGGCTTCCATCCATTTTTTAATGGCGGTTGCATGCCCACTGGTAGGTAGGATGATGCTAGGAGCCCTTGTAAATTTTGGTGAGAAAGCCTTTATTTTGAACAAAGTTATCATGATGCGACGCAAAAAACGCGTTTTTGCATCGCAAACGTCGTTTGGTTGAATGTTTAGCGGCGGTACTGTATTTTGTGGATGCAGAATTCCTAGGTAGGGAGACTTGGTGCAATGGGTGGTCGGAGATTGCACTTTAAACCTGCAATTCGGTATCTACATGACAGTCATGTCTTATTGCGCTCTCCTCTCTGTATTTGCTCTGCCTTCGACGGTAGCTTCAAAAATATGGATTTGTGTGAAAACAATGAACACGCTAGGGGAGGGATTATTCCATAGATACTGCTTTGCAGTGATGATTTTGGAGTATCACTCCGAGAGCAGGCAGGTTCGACGGAAGTTGTATAGCTACGCCGTCCTTTATGTCATGTTTGCGCAGCAAGAAGCGGAAGTGTACCAAACGCTTCGTTTCGAGGTCAGACGATTGGCGAAAAATGCCGTATTGAGATGTGTGCAGTAACCGTGGAGTCTGCAATAGTTATTAGGTTAAAGCACAAAGCACGAATAAATTAATAAAGGACGGCACCAATGAATCAATCCCTGTTTGAAATGCGCCGAGCATTCTACTTCTACAGTATGTCATGGAAGACCCGTACAACAGCTTGAGGCAATCAACCGATAAACAAATCAGTGTTTCACAGTTTCTTCGACTACGTTACAAGCGCCAAAAAACGATCAATGGGAAATATTTTATCGCCCGCCACAATCTTATGGCGAACTAATCCTCAAAAGAGTAGGCTAAAGATGCGGTCGACCATTGCTGGTTTGAGAGTTCTCCGCCCAAACCTGAGAGATATGTAAGGGAGGCCTGTGAAGAGCCCCTCATCTTTCGCGGGACTGAAGGAAGAAGCCGTGCTTATAAGAGTAGCGGACAGCAGTTGTAGCAATTAGCCCTATTCATAGGTTCTCTATTAGATTTCGCTGTTGAAACTAACAGTAACAGTTATGAGCTCTTCTAATCTCTTGAAATACCTGGAAATCGTGCACCTTCCAACGTTCGTTTCTTTCATAAGAAGATAGGCGACTGGAGAAGTCATCTACCAGCCTTCCTTCATCAAAGTCCTGTTATTGTAATTGCGTATGTCAGCTGCTTGATCTGCTTTACCGCACTCAATGTATGCGTAAGTTTATGCATTGAGGTGTGAAAAACAGCGACCTGAATAAGTTTTCTCCTCCATCGTATTTACGGCCCACCGCCGAACCACAGGACGGTACGATAGGCTTTTCAGACGCGCGAGCGGTATTTAGGAGCGCATCCTGGAGGTATCCGCCTCCTGCACTTGTTTTCCTGTTCCTCACTAGAGAAGCTGATTGTTTACGTCTTTCTCGTCCTTCTTCCTAGAGTTGCTACTGCTACAATACCTTAGTTATTTTAAAACTAGGACAAAAGTTTAAAGCCAACCAAGTCTTCGGTCCTGGAATCGACAGTTTGTTTCCAGACTTGCCTGGAAAGGGTAAAACACAGTGCAAACTCAACCGAGGCAACATCTAGTTATTACTTTTAGGACAAAACAATGTTCTGTTTTTCTTTTTCGGCTAATCATGAAGCTGTTGTTTGTCACTGAAGCGATTTTAGTTTTGTTCAGCGTACCGATTAAACCTTATATTTTTACAGTGTATCATGGGTTAGGTTGTACCAGTTTGCCATAATGCACATACATGCAGCTTCTTAAAGGTTAGGATCCAAAGAATAATCGAAAGTGCATTAAAGAATATAATAATTCATAATTCTGGTGAGTTGTCGCCAACATTGGCGTAATCATAGCGCCCGATAATGTTTCTCTTCTTAAAAACGGTTTGTGCAGATTTTGTTTCCTTATGTTGCTGTTTATTGCATGAACGAAATTTTTACAATGTATACTTTCGCCTTAACCAAATAATATTCTCGGCTTTTTTTGGCAATTTCTACTAAAGATGTATTCGAAAATTTAGCACGTCCGAGATATTTTCGAAACTTCAAACTATTATTTTGAATCAATTAAATTATTTTTAATTTTTAAATTTAAATTATCATTTTATAACACGAAAAGTACAATATGTTGGAGTTGTGTAATTTGGCTTAAAAACGTCCACTTATTTTCATAAAATGATCTCATCAAAACGAGCGGTCTTTATAGAGGAAACTCGTTTTTGCTCTGTGTTCTAGGTTGATTTTTGTCAAATTCCATGTGCTAAAACCTCTAAGTTTGACGGTTACTCTGAATTAACTGCAAACAGCCGACTACGTTTTTAAAGTTGCACGTGGCCTCCACGCCCAATCAAGATTTTTTCTTTCTGCAATCAAGATTTTCCTGAACTGTTTTAATTTTGGTCTCAATTTGAGCTCACCAAGTGGACAAAATCCTTGTCTCTATTAAAGTGGAAAATCTCTTTACATTTTATTCCACCCAAAGGATAAAGGGTAGGGGACGGCTTACACAATCCCTTTTGGGATGCGTCACGCATTCCAACTCTGCGGGATATCGTGGAGGCGATTTGAATGCGCATTTGGCCATGCAATGACTTGCGGTGGCCGAAGTTAGCGCTTTATCCTTACAAGACAACTCTTAATTCACCACTCCCAACAGATGAAAGGCTTGGCTGGCTTGGGCGAGAAATCCGAACCAGGAACCTGGTATCGGGTGCAGGCGACAGTCGGCACCTCCTTCGACTGCGTTACACGCGCCCAATTAATTCACGTAGTCCTAGTCATTCCGTCATTTCGAATATTGACCTTTGTAATTCCTCCACTTCTCCATCTACGAACGTTATCTCTGAAGCCTTGCAGTGTACATTCTTCTTAAAATTCCTTTGTAGTAGACTGGATCCATTTTTTAAGACCGAGGCAACTAGCCGTTATTTCCAACTTTTTAGCAACGTCTAAGATTCAGTTACTAGGGCTCTGTAGAAGGCCTATTATACCTTTGTTTGTCGAAGGACAGGCATCTAACTGGGCGTGGTAGTTCGTTAAAGAATAATTTTGTTTAAAAACGGCGCCACTCAATCTCTGGATGCGCTATGCGCTCTGTTACTACGGGAACAATGCGTGTTTCGCCTGTACAATAAATTGCGGTGGCCAGTCGATGAACGTGTTAGTGGTTTCTCTCTCCCGGACAAGTCTGGTACCCAACGAAGAGGCGGGAGTTTCGATAAAGTGTGGGTGTTCATTGACGGCATATCACCAACTGCTACGCTCGCCAGCGTCATCTCGGCGAAAACAGGAGCTGATTAACGAGGACCTGTCCAAGGCGCAATCGATCAACGATACATTAATTTACGCGCTTTGTTTTGAGAAGATCGTTATACACAAAATGCGGTCGACGGAGTTGTTCTGAATAACAAATGGGGCCATAATCTTTCCCGTCAGATTGCCCCAAACATTCAGCTCCTAGAATGTCGTTTTCCAGGACTCACTCACACCACGAAGCGACGTTTTAGGTCGGTCGATGAGGAGGCGAGAGGTGAAAATCGTAGTAGTGAGCGAAGGAAGATAAAAACATAGGATTACGATTAATGGATGTGATGGTTTAAAGCCCGAAGTCGATGTTTATTGACTACGATTCGGGCATAAGCGATTCTTCTGGTCTAAATACAAGAATGCCATGCAATACGGCAAAAAAATACGGACCTGGGATCCCCGTTCTGAAGAGGGATAGTGCCGCGATCTTCCTGGACGCTGGTGGGCTGAGAAAGAGGTGTAGTAGGAGGCACTCGGCCTCTTTAAATATCATTCTCACGTCAAAATGGACACTTCTCACATCAAATTGGACACTTATAGGCAAGCTTGACGCTTATGAAACTTCAATTTCACATACCCTTAACTAAACGAGCTTCTTGCACAGCACTCTAAAAACTTCCCTAATTGGTCGGAATAATTTTTTGACCAAGGAAAATTTAGTTTGGCCTTCTTAGAAAACTTTTTTCCACTTGTCCCAATAAGTGGATACACTGTTTCAAATTTTATAAAACTTACATTTTCGAAAAACAATGGTTTGAAGTTTGTTTTGGAGTGAAAAAACAGTATTCAGCAAAGGAAGAGATCGTGTCATGCACTTCTCCAGATCGACGCGATTTTTATTTGGTTGACAGTGTTACTGCTGCCTACGTTAAACAACTATCAGAGGCGATGTGTTTTTTACAACTGCCTTTGCTGTACTATTTCCCTGCAAACAGGTGTTTACTATTAATCAAATAAAAATCGAGATGATCTATTCAAGTGCGTGGCGCGTTCTCTTATTTTAAAACACTAAATCATTGCTGCCATTAAGCGCTTCAAGCAAAGTTTAATTCATAACTTTTCCTTGAAAAATGAGATCTTTATGAAATCCCGAACATTGTATTCACTTGTTGGGCAGATGATTTAAAAAATTTCAAGGGTCATACTAAACCCTACATAAGAACAAAAAATTATTCAAACTGTCTTGGAGAATCTGTAGTTTAATCTGGGAGACGCTCGTTTCGATTTGGAAGATGCTCAGTTCCATTTCAACATTCTATAACTTGCTTATAAGAGTGACCAATTTGATCTGAAAATTGTCCATTGTGATCTGAATTGTTTTGAAAAGTGTCAAATCTGACGTGAAAATGGTATATGTGGTCGGGACTTGTTTGGTCATTTGTATGTCACGACGGTCTTCAGTGGTCACGCCGCTAACCCCATACAGAGTGAGCAGGCTCACTGCATTGTTTAGAATCTGTCCAAATAGAAAGCTTCTACATTTTCCCACTCCCTGTGATCTATTGTAAGTTTTGGCCTAACAATTCTGTTGTTGTGTTATACAACATTTCCGCAACGGCTGCTAATTCGAATGACGTGTTTTGGAAGGAGACCAGGGAGAAATAGCGTCATTGGTCACGAAGAGTAAGACGACGGTCTGTAGGGTTTCAGTATGTGCTTTCTTCTCTCATTCACGCGTGCAATGATAATTAAAACACATGTGGATTCTAGTCTGAAATAGTTCGAGCTTCACACTTCCTGGTGACTGATCACCGAAAGAACATAACATTGATGGTAGTAGATAGAGTGACCTAGGAGCCTTCGTCGTTATCTTAAGGTCGAAATCCCTTTCCTTAAGAGCTAATCCGGGATCTATCCTAGTCGGGAGGGGACAACCCTAAGGTTATAGTTGTTTCTGCACTATCACGCCACAACGCTACCCCTTCGAATTTGCCCAAGAGCCGTGAATATCATAAGGAAGCAAGTGGAGCCCAGCACAAGTTTAAGGGAGGGAATTGTGAGTAAAAATGCCTTCTGCACCCCTCCGACTAGGATAGGTCCCTATTGCGTACTTAATGCACACTTTACATGTCTAGGATAAGTAGGCAAAACATGGAACTCTCTGTGCATGATCATCGGGCTCTGCTTTCTATTCTACGCAGTATTGTGGACGCCGTTTGGCTCCATCACCCATTTCGTATGCGTCGCGCTCTTTGTGGTTTGCAAGGAATGGGCTCCACTAGTTCCAACTGTTTCTGTAAAGAAAAATAAGGGATAGAGGAAAAAGGTTTGTGCTAGTCAGTCCTCGTTTGGGTTGCGCCACACATTCTAGTTGTGCGGGTTGTCGAGGAAGCAGGTTCGACACATATGGGACCTATCGAATGAATTCAGGTGACCAGTCGATAGGCAAGCCAGTGTTTTATCCTTTCTAAGGAAGTTTGTGATCGATCCCCGGACTGATGATGTGCCTTAGTTGGCCCGGATTAGTTGGATCCTTCAATTGATTCGAGGCCCGTGCTGCAAGGAAGGAAAGTCTTACTATATTGTTACAATAAACGCCATAAAAGTCTTCCGTTCCAGGATTGAATTTGAGAGCAATTTATGAGGAGTCTCGCCTATGAGTACCACGTTATCTCCTCCTCACACCAAACCTTTGAAAAATGGGATCAAGTTCTGCTGTCCCTTAAGTCAGTTCCTAAATGAAGATCACAGTTTTATTGCTCATCAATTTTCATCAGCTAATATGTAGTAACACTTGCCACAAGACGGAAAGAAAAGAATGCGGTCTTTGCACATCTTATTCTCGATCCTTGGTCGGACGTGCTCGGGGAAGATGAGCACTAAGTGTCCTGATGTTTGGCACGCTCTTTTTCCTGGGCGCTGTTCAGGAGTTACTCGAATATTGCCCTCATTATCGACTAAGTCTAACCAACCATCGAAAGGGTCTTGTGGTCGCATGCTAGTTGAAGACACTGTGGATACAATATTGCTTCTGTTTAACGATAAGATCTTTTTCTCCATGTCGGTAGTTGACGTGATCGATAGCTTGCCAACAAGTTCACACGCTGCGGTCGCCAGGTTTTGCTTGTTACTGTTTTCCTCTCGAGAAAGTGAATTGTCGGCGCAATCGATCGTTTTCGATACTCAAGCGACAAAACGTTTGGTAGGATTTTGCCACGGGCTCCACTGATTCAATTTTTAGAGGTACCCTTTAATGTCTCCGCGAGTGTTGGTAATCGGAGGAGGTGCCGGCTGTCGCGTGCACCAGCTTCCCAGTTCAGATTTCCCGCCCAGGCCAACCAAGCCTTCCATCCCTCCGGAGTGGTGAAAGGGTACCAGAGTTGTCAGAACGATGTCTTGTTGCGATCAGAACTTCTAGCGCCAAGCGGGACTCGAACCCGCACCTCCCCCTGACCGGGGGGGGGGGGGGAATGCTCTACGCCATTACACCACCGACGCCGTTGGATCGAACGCAACATCCACACCTCGTGGGACCGATCAGCACCCACCCGTATCCGGGATGAGCTGGCCGCTGATATCAGCATGGGACCGGTTAAGCTGATGGTCTTGATAGAAACAATTCAAATCAGTTTCTTTAGGCCTCAATTGGCTGGTATCGAGGATGTAAGCTGTCAGAACGATGTCTTTTTGCGATCAAAACTTCTAGCGGTACCAGAGTTGTCTGGTAAGGATAAGACGGACTTCTTCATTGGTTGGCCACCGCAAGTCTGTATGATTAAATGCGCATTCAAATCGCCTCCACGACATCCCGAGTAGAATGCGTGGCGCATCCCAAGAGCTATTGTGTAACGCCGTCTTTTATCCTTTCGTCGTTTATCTTTTGATGTTTGAGGGCTGCGATCACTGATAGCTTACTGCTCCACACGGAACGCATTTCATGTTTTACTTTCATCGCGGAGGCGGGTTGTTTTTTGATTTTTAATTTTGGTTTAATTTTTATGTTCTGCGCTACATTGCCACAGGTAGCAATGACACCCTCGAAGTTGCGACGAGCGCTGACGGAGACTGCAAGCGCTGCTAGTCTCCCTTCACTCAATGCCCCTAAGTCAGCTGTGATGTAGAATCTCATCCCTAGCAAACTAGAAGGAGATAGTACAGTGCTCAGAAATACGTGTTTCTCAAAATGAAGCTTGTTTTTGTAACGGAGCCCTGAATTCCTCACAATGGAGACGGCTGTCCATATCTTTGACTACATCACCCAATTGTCTTTTTGTAGTTGAATGAGGCTGTCAAATATATACGGAGGAACAACATAAGCGGTCTACGCCTTTACGTGAGCAGTAGACGTTGAGAACCTGGAAGTACGCATGTCTATTGGATCCGATCAAAAATCGTAGGATCATTGGAAGGTGATTCGGATAACGATAATTTCGCGTGTTCCGGATTTTTGGATGATTCAGATAAGGACGATTTTGCGGACTTTGTTTTTTGAATGATTGTTGTAAAGGCGACTCTGCGGATCTCGGATTTTGTGTGATTGGGGTCGGGATATCGGAATCGGATATCCGAGAATGGTTCATTCGGACCCAATGTATAGAACACAGTACACAGACGTCGCGCTTGCGGCTGCGGTCGCTGCGCTCTCCGCGCGTTTCGCATGTTCAGCTCATTGCTGGGGAAAAACCATACTTTGAGAAAAAGTATGTCAGATTGAGACAGACGTTATTTGGGCAGGTTTAACGCGCGTGAAGTTCGAGTCTGATAATTTCTATGACGAGCAGTGAAAAGGCATAACGGAGCGTTCGGATCCGTGGAGGGCAGCTGATCACGAGACGTCTTTTTACAACGAGCATGTGACATCACTTTTGCAAGGAAGGTCTTTGTTTTCGGAGTACGGCGTTCGATTATCTCTCGATATGGATTGGGCGACTAGGTAGCCGTCGAGAGGTAGACTAACAAAGCGGGAGAGAGCTGAACTTACAGAAGCGCACGGAGGCTGCGTCGTGCCCGTTTTAACTCCGTACACCTCTTGCCCTTTCTTTTGTCAGCTGTTTGGAGTCCATTTGAAATCACTCAAATGTCCTCAAAGTTGACTAAAGTTCGAAATTTTTATCACATCCTTTGTAGCAATACTCCTGTCAGCGGCGACTCGCCGCGATCGTTGGATCTGTTGCCACATTTGCAGTAGATTTCATAGGTTAAGTCCGTGGCAGCAGCAAAGAAGCGTCCCTTGTTGGCGAATTAGTTCGACTCTGTGAGGTTATCTTGACTGTTCCTGCTGACCTTCCGCAAGCGGAATCGATTGAGCAAGGTGAATACGCAGTCGGGATGGTGGATCTTTAGTCCGCAGAGAAGCGCTGAGCTGTGAAAGACCGTTTACGGGCTTCCTGTGCGACAGCGTTATCAGGTGCGACGGGCACTAGATAACGGCTAATGAACTGGTGAAAGGTCCGAGAGTTGTGGGTTGAATGGGGTCTGTGCTCGACCCCTTCTGTAAGTTTTGAACCGGTCTTCTTACCGCAACGTGTGTTCGGGTGGTGCTAATCGTATTACCATTCTTCACTTCTTCAGTTTTCTGGGACGCAGGATTCAATGACATTTAGAAGTTATGGTTGTGCAGCTGTTTTGAGCAGAGAAAGTCTCAGCCTGTAAAAGCTTCTTGTTAACATTCAAGCAAGCGCTCCTCTGCACTCGAGAGCTCAGTAAACAGCAGTCCGACAGCCGAAGTATCAGTAGGATCCACTGATTCAGCTTGACCGGTGTGAGTACAGTTGCTTCACCATAGGATTTCTGCAGTTACGGCTGGCTACATTCTCCGCTTCTGTACACCAGTATTGGGATTGTAACAGCTCTACACAGAGGTTGGGCTAGAGTGACACTGAGAAGAAATTTCGACTAAGGCAGAGCAGACTTATATGAGCCTGTTCTTGCTCCAGCGAACGGCTCCAGAGCTGTCACACTTACTCCTATTCTACGACGGTTCCTAATTTCACGTCAGGATGTAAAAGTTTGCTTCACCCAAGCTGAACTACCCCGAAATGTCTACATTCTAGAGATCACTTCGAGAGGTGATAGATAAACCTAAGGAGGATCAATCCCTTTGAAAGACGCCGTGCATCTTACTTGCACGCTGTGGGGGCAACTGGAATGCATTTTTGCTTTGTGCATTGACTTGCGAAGGCTAGTCGATGGTTCTAGTAGCTTTTTCTTTCCATGCATCGTTAGCCCTACTCTGCGGGCAGAATTATGTAACCGCGAGTTGAGGCGGTGCTTGACCCCGCGTTTCTCGTTAGCGCTCTTTCCCTGCGGCACGCGTGTACATTATTCTCACAAAAGAGTGACAACAGAAGAAACTGAAAAGTCGTTGTCCGAGACAGCCCAGCGGCTGCAGGTTCCATTGAGAGCCAGCTAAAGTCGGCAATTCATTCAGATTTGTCCGAGATGTTAAGAAATTATCTAAATTTCCAAATTAGCAGCTAGGGTGATTGATTGTGCCTAGACATTTCTTTTGAGGAGTTCGACCCATTTTTTTATATTCCGTCGTAATCTTATATTGCGGTCCAGTCTTTTCCATTCAAACTTTGAATACCTATTAGACATAGCCTTATTACGACTCGCATTTCGTAGTGATGCCATGCGTTAAACTAACAGTTTTTTAGTACTAGTTATTGAATTTGTGCAATATCCTTATGATCGTTGGAAAGATAAAGGATAAAGGACGGCAGTAATCAATCCTTTCAGGTGTGCGCCACGCATCGTACTTCGGCGGGGTGTTGTTGAGGCAATTTGAATGCGTATTCATCCTGTATAAAGACTTGCGGTGGCGAGCTGATGTAAAAGTCAGCATGTTATCCTTGTCCGACTAATTTGCTACCAATACTCTGATTCCGTACGGGAAATGCTTGATTAGCTTGGACGGGAGATCCGAACTAGGAGCCTAGACATGAGTGCAGGCGACAGCTGACACCTCTCACTGCTCTACCATGTGTCATATTTTGTTTATTTATATTTTTTATTGCAAATATTCGTGCGTTCTGCAAAAAAAGGAACGCAACCAAAGAAGAACATAACATTTAACGGGCTCAAGAGCTTCTCGATTTGATCTTTCTTTCGGGTGTCAACTTTGCTGAATCATAACAGTGCAGCAGTAACAAATTCTCATTGGTGAATATGAATGCAGTGACTTTGGTGGAGGAGACGTTATAATAAGGATGATGAGATGAGGATGTTGAGAAAGAGATGGCGATGAATATGATGTGTTAATGCTTCAGTGCCGACGTCATGTCTGAAACAGTATATTATGGAGAGGATTTTAAACAGACGTAGAAGGGTAGTGGGAGCGATAAGATAGAAGAGCACCAGAATTTGATTTAGTAGAGATTCAAAAGTAAGTTTAAGAAACAGATGAGCACTGAAAGGACTGTCGAGATTTTCTGCTGCGAGTTACGAGTCTTATTGTTTGCGATGTAAAGGAACGAGAAGCGCCATACAACAAAGCAAGCCAGATGCTTCGTAGTTAAGGTGGAATCTAACTGTTTTCCTCCTTTTGCTCTTTTCGAGTGGCAGGCCTGTTTACGAATGAATAGTGCTCTAGATCTTCAGTTGAAACGAGGGCAGCGCAGGTGTCTGTAAAAAGCGAGATGTCGCAAAAAAGTTAGATTTTAAGTAAGCGTGGAAGATCTAACCTTACCAATTTGCGTTTAATAATGTTCGCCGATCTTACCTGGAAGTGTTTGCTGTCATAGGCGCTCTTCAGGTGCGGTTATTAATAAATAAACAGCAGTGATTTTGGCTTCTTAAACAGAGCAGTCTGTTTTGTAGGTAGATTTTAGTAAGAGAGCTTTGGCGACACGAGACGGTTGAGGAACTAAGCAGCGATTGCTCTAAAGCTCTCACATAATGGGGCTGCTTCTTTAGACGGAGGAGTACTTTTCCTCATAAAGGGCGCCTTGCTCGAACCTCACGTTTTTCGGACTTTGCATGGAATGAGCGGACAGGGGTACTTAATGCCCTTCCATTGAGTTCTCGTGTAGTCCTTTAAAGATTCTCTGACCAACGGTGTGGCGTGCCCTCTAAAATCTATAGATCAGCGCGCTGGGGCGGTGTTGATGGATGCGATTACGGTGGCCGAGAACCGGTAACTCTGGTGGCAGCATGTTCGTTCTAGTGACTTGCAGTGCAATTGGGTCGAAAGACGTTTAGCCTGACCAAGTGTTGGTTAGGGGTAGCGTTATCAATAGGATTTTGAGCTACGTCGTTGTGGTTCCTGGAAGAATTTAATGTAGAATGTTGGTTTTTCTCTTTCCGCTTCAAGCGATGCAGCTCTATCGCGCATATTGCGTTGCATGTGGGTTCACTGGAGCATTCGTAGTGACGGTAGCTAAGCTTGCCGTGTGGTTTGGCAGACTGCTGAAACGGTGGTGCCTACTCTTCGAACTGAGCATTCTATCGTAAACCTTTCCTTGGTCATTTGACTGGACTCGTTCTCGTCGAAACCGCCAGTTTCCTGTCCATCCATGCCGCCAACGGTCACGTTTGGGAGATCTCCCGCGAGATGCGCCGAGACGAGAGCGTGTTTGCGTCGGCGTTCCCCAAAGTAACTGTTACAGACGTTCGCTTACCTTCGCGAGGTTCGTCGGTTCTGCAACGGTTTTCTCTGCGCCTTATCTCGTCGACGAAATGAGTCCCATATCAGCTGGTTCGATCTTTAGGAGGACCAGGGGCTGAAAAATCGATAGAAAGTGCCAGTCTGTTTTCACTTTATTTGTGTGACTTTCAAAGGCTAGAAGTGTTCTGGAGTACTGCACATCTAAGCGCGTCGTTATCCGAACTCTGCGGTCAAGTGCCTATCTAGCCTCTTGATACTTTGCTTTTTGTAATGAAGAGGAGATTTACGAGCCTGAAAGGTGAAGAATTTGTCCGTTTAGAAAAGAGTTGTTTACTGCATGTGATTTTCGGTCGTATTTAACTTCTTCCACTGTTGGCTTGGCGAAACATCATTTTGCATACCCTTTTTTGACTGGAAATTATGTTTCTGATCTAGTGGAACAGTGATGGCTAAGCACTGTTCATAGCCTCCTCAGAATAGTTTCCCGTCCCTCATTACGATTTGTTTTTCCGAGACATCGATGTCTTAACAGTGTGCTGGCGAGGTTTGAGACCCTTAGCTGTTTGGCACTTTTATTGTTGAATGTTTCACACACTAAGCTTCTGCCTCAACTTATTTGAGAAGGAATTACGCACTGTTACGAACCTGACCCGTAGACTATAGCGCCCATATGTTCATGAACGCGGCAGCCGGCACCTCCTACTGCGCTACTTTTCCTTGAAGAAGAGAAACAGCATCTCTTACGGTAAAGCCTCCGCAGATATTTTCGAGTCGAACTGTCCTGCCTGCCTTGACGTGTGATTCACTACGCACAGCTATTTCATAATTCCTTGTTGAAGATGTTCGACATAATGGATGGATTGGCGAGAACTCTTGCTGTATTAATCTTTCATCCCGACAACTGTTCAACGGACTTGAAGAAGTGCAGACGTGACAACGTAGGAGAAGTGTTCACGTGAGGACTCCGCATCCATTTTTGGATTGGGTGCCCAACAGAGGTCACAACAACTGATCGTGTTGGTCGTCATTGAGAATAGCCTTTTCGAAGTTTACTCCAATTTGCGATACATTTTCGGTGTGACGGGAAATCTTTCCTCCCAACAGCGCTTGAGGACGATATTGTGTACCCGAGGAGCCCATTAGGGCGGCTGATCAGTGTCTCTGTCCATCTTCACTCGTCACGTTGAGGTCCTGCGTTTTGCGGTTCTCATCGGCCATGCTCGATTTTGCTTCTACACCGGGGATAGGAGGAATTTCTGTTTTCTGATTTTGTGGCCATTTTAGGCAAATTTTTTCTGTTTTCTGTTTTCTGGGAAAATGGTCAAAATTGGTCAGAAATCAGAAAATAAAGCTTCTTATAAAATGTCGTCATAGCAATCCAATAACAGCAATTCAAAAAATACCACGAAATCATTAGTTTCGTGACAAAGGAATGTTCTTGGAGTAGTCAGAATTACAAGATTGTGACGTTCTGTGTGTGTACGAGTAGAGACTGCGCCATGCACCAGTCTAGTATACTGCTTTGTTTGTTTGATTGATGGTGTAGGTAATATTGACACAGAGTTCCTTCGTAACATACTTCACGATTATAATTATGCTTCGCCGTCTCTCCAATTTCATCAGGAGTGCAGGCTATCTAAGACTTCGTACAATACTTTGTGTCAAGGCTACAGAGCTAGTGCTTAAGTTTCTTTTAATTAATGAGGGCTCGCAAGAATCTCCCACACAGACGTGTGTTTATGAACTGAAATTGTTTCAAAAGTTTTACGACATGTGTAGGCACATTGTACATCAACCCAAAGCCCATCATAAATCCCATACTCATACTACATCGGTGTCATGTTCGTTTCTTCGGATCCAATGGAACCAGAGATACGATGCGCTCCACACTATATTTAGGTGGTCAGAAGACAACAAAGAGAGAAATGGGAGGATTTCCATGTGATTTTCAAGCGCAGCTGTGTAGAACGTTCTAAACGAAGCTGTCATTGAACTAATCTGTTCACAGAATTCAGTTTTCAAACCTGGATGGAGTGAGTGGTCCTACCCATAGCCGTTCTTTCTCGTCATGCAATATGAGGCGACCTCACGTGACTGCCAGCCAAAATGAGGTTGCTCCATGAAAAGGCTGATTCTGCCTATTTCATTACACTATGTCTCACCTCTCATCTGGCAGCGATTACTGACTGGACTCTGAGCGGGCGCCTTCAACTTCTCTATTCGTACCTGCCCCGTGCCAGAGTAGCTCATCTTCTCGTTCGAGGGGCATCAAGATCTCTCGTTCATATCTCTCGTTCCACTTAGCCTAGCGCCAGTGTATCTGCGTTTCAAACCTCAGTGGAGCTCCAAACTTCGGAGCCTTCCCATATGCGCGAGTCGTGTTATTCCGAGCATCGTGCTCTTAATTCCTCGATGTGCGCTGTTGATCCAAAGTTAGTCCTGCTTGCGTAGTGCCCAGGTATTTTAGCTACAGCTACAGCTGCACATTATAGGCGATGGACTAAAACAGGGGCACAGATCCTAATATTCTTCATCACCACTATTTTTCCGGGGCTTCTGAATGCTCCTAAAAACCGCTCGCTTATTCTTATCAGTTTCTGCAGCTGCGTCGTTCTCGGATATACGCTGACTTCTGCGCATGAACAGCGCTGTGTTAGAAACAAAGATGTCTTCATCAGGATCAGGGTTTTGCAAAATGAGCCGGTCAGGTATGAGGGGCAGAGCAGACCTCGGCGAGGATCATGGTTCGTGGGAGAGAGGAGCCATGGAAGCAAACATCCGGAAAACCATTGAAAGGGCGCCATCCTAGATGACAGAGAAAGGAAATATCCTCTACATTCTTTGGCGTTCACATGGACACATTCAAGAAAGCAGTTTCACAAAAACTTGATTTTAGAGTTCTGCTGGGTTTATCAGCCAGAATCTCGTGTTGCGCTATGAACAGTAACGGCGAATCTATAAAAAACCTAGCTGCAACAAGGTCCTGCTAGGTTTTTTAGGTTTGAAAAACTACATGGGTTTATTGCTCTAGAGATTTTTAGTAACACGAGGCCATTTGTTTGCAAAAATAGGAATAGAACCTCTAGTACAACAAGTAATACTCTACAACTCTCTGCACAGCTTTAGAGCATTTCGCGAGAGTGTCTCTCAAAACTACATTTGGGCGAAATGAGTTGAAACATGCGATCAGCAGCCTCCTCGCGTTTAGAATCTCTGATATCTCTAAAAGGCCAGTTTCTCGTTTTTGGGGCAGTTAATCAGTGAATCGCCTTATTTGTAATAATACCCAGATTGTAGACCTCTACATTGATCCTTGAACCACCAACTTCAATCTGATTGTGATAGGTCGAATCGTCGGTAGTATTGCTGCCATTGATGTAACATTGACATCATATGTATTTGGATAGAATATCCAGCTCAGATGATAATTTTGAAATTTTCTGTCTTATTTTCTATGTTCTGGCGTTTTTGGCTATTCTATTTTCTGTTTTTGGGAAAAGTTTAAAAATTTCCGCCCATCCCTGGTCGAGTGTGGTGAGCTCCGCCTTCGATCTGATGCTCCTTGGTACCTCGGAATTGCGCTCGCGGACACATAATCAGATTCTGCCTGAGTATACAGGAGTTCAAAGCGGTCTAATTAATTTGACTGTTTGATGCGACTGTTCGATGGCATTCTAAGAAGTGCATCACAATTGACTTCACATAGTTCCTTCCCCATATGTGGGTCCGCTGTTGCAGCTAAACCAGCGATAAAGCGCGTGTGTCGCAAATTATTATTTATTTGTTTGTTATTATTCACCTTTAATCTACAATAACCTGCGCTTAATGGGCGTTTGGAGCACAGTCGGAGAAGGTTCCGACTGTCGCTGCACTCGATACCCACCCAGTTCTTGGTTCGCAATCAGTTTACCAAGTCTTCCATTACTCCGGGATATGTGAATTAGTACCAGACTTCTCTGGGAAGTATAGAGCACTGACTTGCCTGGGCTAGCTACCTCAAGTCATTCTATAGACCAATCCGCATTCAAATGGCCTCCAGATCCTGCGGGAGTAGAATGCGTGGGACATTCCAAGTGTTAGCTTAACTTTGTGGCAGGTTAGCTAGCATTTCTATCGCGGTCCGAGGGGCTTCAGGAAGCATGCCCGGGGCCAGGCAGTCTGCTTTAAGATGAGCTGAGCTGGCGACGGATTAGTTAATGTCCTCTGCCTGAATTGACACTGAGTTAGCGGTAATTGTGTGGAATGGCACACAAACTTATCCTGGCGTTGGTAGGCCAGAGTCGTCTGGTAGACCTGAGTCTACCGACGACTCTTCTTCGCTAGGGATACTTCCTTACCTAGCGCCGGATCCCAGGCGACGTTGGAGAGGGGGGCCGCGCTAAAGCTATCCAGTGGACACTGAGGTTAGGAAGCACCCTTGTCAATGCTCGACGCTGATTGGTGTGCGCTTCCTGTGGTGTCCTTCGTTGGAATGCGCTCCTTTCCTAGCAGTGTGCGCTAGACTACGCACCGCGAAATCGGCTAGCCTTGCGTAGTCCGACTGTCCACTGTGCTGGTTTCGTAGTAGTTCGGTAATAAGGTGGCAGTTCTCCGTCCTGGTTCGTCTTGGAACTTAAGCAGATTCTATGCTTTTTGAACGACATTCACCATGGTACGTCTTTGGAGGTGGTCTAAAAAAAGTCCAGCTCTGTCAGCGGCTTATGGACATTGCTCCTTCTATAGCCGGTCATCGACAGCGGGCTCCGGTTTCTTGTCCGGATAATACTCTGCCTTGTGAGGTTGCTTGCATGAATAAATAATCTACGCAATTGAGCGGTTCTCTCGCGAAACCTGCCCTGTCCTTTAAGAGGAGCTTGGCGAAGAGTTTTTGCCAGATCGATCACACTCTTTCGTCACGTGGCGTTTGGACTGTTGAACGATTCGTCATTCTTGAAACTTCGGTTTCATATTAACTGTCCTCTATGCAACTTGCTGTTCAGCATTAGTTTGTGAAGGTGTTATGCAGTAACAGCTATGTCTCGCATAATTTTTGTACGGGTATTCTGCGATGAAAGTGCATGGCAGTGGCCTTTATGATCGGTTTTAAAGAAAGCGAGCTAACCGAGTATAGCTCATGTTCGGAGTTGCAGGAACCGTCTTCCTATAGGTATGGAAAACGAAGATTTTTTGAGGCGAACTTATGTTAAGAGCTGGATGTCGCGTATTGCCGTATAAGCGGACGGGTCAACAGAGCGGTCGATGGTGTAGGTTCATGCAGAACGAATGCACAAGTTCGAAGTGTGGCAAAACTGCAAAACCCAACAATTTCAACGACAGACTGGGCTGGCGGGTGGTTCGGCGCACAGATACCGTGACAAGACTATGATCAGAACTAGCCAAAAGTGGCGTTAGATGAAGGGCACTGCGGGTGTGAGTGCAGAATGAACACACATTCGAGTGCGGGGAAGCAGGGATGAGTGAAAGAAGAATAGCACTATTGTCGACGACAACTTTAAGGTGTTGTTGTCTTCGCATTGGCGTTGGTCCCTTCGGTTAGGCAACAGGACTACGTTGCATTCGTATGAAAGTATTCGTTGAGTTTACTATGGAAAGCGAATAAGGTCCCTTTAGGCCCCATTGTTGCTTTTGTCTTGAGCTGATATCCTAATTTGCCGTCGATTGGCCATAGTGCGAAGTATAGCAAAGGGTGGCTGTGTAGAAACATGTCTGTTGGAAGGGTCCTCTTCTTTTTCCGCAGTCAATAGGGCTGGAATCTGAGTAGATGGCTTGAAGGACCTAGTGAAGTTTACCATCAAGAAGCCAGCTCCCACAAGGGTGACGTAGCGCAGAGCAGAAATTTTCCGAACAAAATATAGGTGAGGGCGACTGTTGCCGTACGCTTGCCTCTGCAGCAGTTAGCTCCTGTTCAATATTACGCTTTGGGCTGTCCGTTGCTCTGAAGTGAATATGTGGAATGAGATTGTCTTGCAAGGATATCCATTTAGTGGCGCTGAATTCACGAACGAGTTCACCAGTTTTATGTCTCCTCTCGTTGGTCGTGAATTCTCTCGAGCCGGGGCTAATAACGCCTCCATTTGTGCGTGATGTGGCAGGCTAGCTCAGTGGGTGGTCCTCACTTGTTGGGACACCAAGGTCGTTGACTTTCGTTCAGCATCATCACCAGTAAGTCCTGTAAGTCCTAGCAATGCGTTGGGTGCTTTGTGGCCTCCCCATGTTTTTGATGTCCCTCGGAATCCAGGTGGCTTCTTCTGACGCTCAACAAGTATCGGCAAACTGTGTCCCATAACCAGTCCACCCAATTTTCGACAGCC
The DNA here is from genome assembly GCA_947396885.1 of Heligmosomoides polygyrus polygyrus. Lineage (NCBI taxonomy): Eukaryota > Metazoa > Nematoda > Chromadorea > Rhabditida > Heligmosomidae > Heligmosomoides > Heligmosomoides polygyrus. Next base: position 30,964,960 of record OX377203.1, on the reverse strand, counting down.
TGGCCCACGCTCTAACGTCACTGATCCTCAAAGCTCGACGAATTTCGGAACTACGGGGGTGTTTTCTGTGTTGTGTCACTCTCCGCCTCATTCTCTTGATTCCTTGTTGTGTGACTTCGATCGCATGCCTATTCTCCTTTGGAAAGACCAGAATTTACATTGAACCGTACTGCTTTGGGTGGGTTCCATGTATCTGACATGTGTGGCGCAGAGCGTGCTCCTGCTTAGCGCTACGAACAGATCTACGTTCCATGCGTTCCGTGCTCTTAGGTATTCCGTAGATCTATAATTTGCGGCGCATCGCCAACACATATTGGTCGATGTCTACCTCTTGTCCTTTGGACGCATGTTTATTCCTGGCTTCAGTCGCAATCCTTTCATACTTTGCCGAATTGATGTCAAACTTGTCTTTCAGCAGTCTTCAGCAGTTCACTTGTATTGGGTAAATATGGGCGTAGCCGCAGTCGAATCAGTTGCTTCCCTATAATGTTTTATTCATCTTTCATATTTCATTACTTTGTTGTGAAGGAATACAAGCTAACTATGAACTGCGTTTGCGCCCAAACGTCTGTTCATGGTAGTTCCAGAAATTCCACAGATGTGGAATTCGTGGCGCAACCTGTGAAATTGAGCGACACCACCGCTAGCAACTGATATTTATCGTTGCAAAACTACTACCCTTTTTTTTAGAAAGGTGGTTGCTCCATCAAATGCGATTATTCTTTGGGGAGCGTAGCTTGGATGACCCACAATTGTTGCAGCGAAAGTTGGTGGCCGTGCTAAGAGACATTTTTAGTCGCTGTGAACGGTGTAGCCGTTATGTCTTCCATCCTCAGTACTATAAGCCTTGCAGCTTCTCTTAGTGAAGCATAATAGGCTGTTATTTAGCGTGACCGACTGTGTCTCTTTTCCTGGTCCTCGTTGGAGCACTCCCGTCCCGAAGTGGCCAGATTTCCGAAGACTGATCCCTGAACAACCAACAGCGCATCCTTGTGTAGCGGACAGCCCTCCAAGGCCTTCTCCATGGTGAGCATGAGATTAGCGAAACTGCGCTGTACTTCATCAACACCAACGCTGTCAGTTTACCGATCATAGGTAATGCAGCAACAAGCGAGAACAAATTCACTATCAGCCACTTGTGTAAAGTGCCGCAATATACAATAAATAGTGCGTAATTTTGCGGAACTATGGTAGAAGAGGACCTTTCAAGGCTGAAAATGATTCAGGGACTCAGCTATAAGCAGAGAAGGATAGGAAGGGGAATGTGTTGGCGTAGCTGGAGCGCATTTCATATAAATATCCAGCCGTGTAATAGAAAATTCCACTAAGGTAGGCCATTTAGAAACAGAATGGCTAAGGCTGTTTCTGAATGTATTCAATGATTCAATCCTGATCCTCTTGATAACCATTCAATTTTCACGATTTTTTAAGCACGTCTCTCTCCACATCCTTCGAGTAAAAAGTGAATATCAGTAAGAGAAGTCGTATGAAGACGCAGCAATTATACGCCATCGTTTCTGAATCTAGCCCCACTATATCGAAGCAAAACATACATTTCGGTGGAGAGACGTTTCCAACAGAAACACGGAGCTGCAGCTGTTTCCTGTCCATCTACCCAACAGCGTACCTGCAGAAAAATAGCTGTGAAATTTCCATTTTTATATTTTAATTTCTTCCATTTTTAATTTTTTTCTTGTGGTGTCCAACAAATGCTTGCCGATTTTACCTTCGTTTTATTGCTGTTGCCCGGAAGATCGTTCTCGTGATTTCCTCAGAAGTACGTCGGTGAAGTTGTAAAAGTTGTTGTCCACGCGGAGAATCCGTCGCCCGTTCGAGTTTTGCAATCTTCAAATAGCATCTGCATAACAGAGGCGTGCGCTGTATAGCGGCATTGTCAGGCGAACTGATAGCGCTGCATGTTGTTGAGACTTTCTGTAAGTTTTGCCGAGGCAGGTGAGGCTTTGAGGGCTTTCTCGAGATCTTAGTTGTGAGATTCAAGTGAAGGACTTGTGTATGTCTCGCTCTACCACTTTTATTCGTCGGTCAAGAGGGGTGTTCCATCGTTTGATGACCCATGTTCCCCTTCCTTGCCAGTGCAGCCTGGTCTTCCCATCTTCATCTGTGATGCCTATTGTTCTTGGTGTTGTTTCAGATGGTGTGCTTGGTCTGCAACAGCGCCGCCGCGGAATGTGGGTGTACGCGCTCACGCAGCGCAGACCTTCTCACACATAACAATAACAAAGATTCGGGTTTCAGGCGCATCTTCTGGTATGCCGACCGGCGACAGGGCCGGGCCGCGGGCCATGCGCGAACGCAGGTGCGCGCCATGCGTGATTGTAATTCCGCGCTTCTGCACGCGATATAAACTCGCTTTCGCCGCCGTTCTTCAGGCACACCGAGCCGGGCGTGCGCGGTTTTTCCAGACCAGTGAGAGGCTTGTCGATGGGACATTGATCACTAGCAGACCGATCGTTGTCGCTTGAGATGGAGCGTAGCGAAGCACTTGTCCCTTGAATCATCGAAGAGCTCTCCACTTTCTTTCTGTTCTAATTGACGGGCTGCAATTCTAATTGCGCGTTCGCCTAGGGCGACTTTTGAGAGCGTATTTTTATATTCTGGCCGCTTTTATAACGCCAGGTGGTATTCGGTCTCGAATGCAAATCAGTGCTCCTTGTAGTGCTTGGGATTGCATGAGATTTCCTGCGTTCCTTCGTGTACTCCTCGAACTTTTCTTTTCAGTGTGGCATTGTCATCTTCGTCTCGCTGTTCTAATAGGAAACGGTTTCATCAATGGCATTTAGCACTAGCCCCTCATTAGGTTTCTTCTTGACACCACATTTCGGAGGTCTCATTTTTGGAACACCGCCGTGGAGCGTTCGAGCTTCGTGCAGATATTTCTTCAAGTGTTGCGTGGAAATTCCTTTGCTCATATGTTTCTTAAACATCTGTTCTATCTACACTTCGAAAAGTTAAATGTTCCAAATAAACTTTTGTGTAAAATCTCAAGCTGTGTCATTCGAAGGGTGGACATCTGACATGGGGCTTTTCTCCAAGACTGCCTTTAACGCACGCGAACAAGTAGCTGCCTGAGCAGTAGCGCCTTCAACATTTGCAGGGTGGTAATTTGGTCGCATTAGTAGTGTCCACTACTCGTTTTGAAGGACATTTATACGGTCCAAAATGCGTCTACGGTATTACGTGTGCGCGGCGCAACTCGAATGAACGCAGGACCTTAACTTGAATGTTTAGTTTTCGAGACTATGGTAAGAGATTATCAGAGTTAGAAATCACGTTTGGCCGCATGTCATTTCGGGCACTTTCTCCTGATGGTGGGCAGGTCGCAAGGGTTGTTTATTGGCTCCCGTTTTTGTGCCTTGTCGTTAGTGACGTGACAAGTGAAATTAAATGACCTTTTTCAGTGAAACGGAGGAAAAACGGGGAAATGATGAATACGATTTAACGTGCCCTAGTGGTGTAACCAGTTGTTCACCGACTAACCCAAGAATTCTTTGCGAAGTACAAGAACATGCTGGAACTTTTGGTATTAGTGAGATGCCATGTGATATCAGAATGCGAGGCCGTTCCGAAAAGGGGTTGGTTAACGCTGTGCTTTACAATATCAGAGGTTAATTTAAGGATGGAGTATACGAAGTCCGAGTCCAATCCTCCGTTAGGAATTCGATCAATGATTTTGTTTGAAGCATACGAAGAGCAATTTTTATTCGTTTATTGTTTAGTTTAATTTTAAAAAACATAGGGAGCGCCTCTGTCGGATGAGCTTTGTAATCAGCTTCTGTTTTTTGACAATTTTTACCATTGCCGGAGCACCCTTAGCCATACTCGTTCTCTGTAGTGAATGTGTAAAGTCACGCGATGATTTTTCAAAATCTTGCGACGCCATCAGTAGTTTCTCAGCCGCGAGCCATTCAGTAATTCGTCGAGAATTAATTTTCATGTCTGACGTTGTGGTGTATGACTTACGACTTTCCAAATTACCCGCCTCATTACCTCCCACATGTGTTGTAAATGGGAGTACGTGCTCTTGTCGCTGCAGTGGATAGGGTGCGGTCATTTGTTATTCGGTTTCTTCAACTGTGTTGCTTACCCTTCGATTTCTTCTTGCTGCTCTTACATTACCCTCATTTTTTCTTCGGTGAATGGCTTTGCTATTTTTACGGTCTTGCAGGTGCTGATTGCGGCTAGTTCCACACTCATATCATAAAACTTTTAGTCTTCCGGTTTCCCTATGTGTAGCGTCGCTAATTCTTTGCCCTACCATCAATTATAATGGGAAATGTAAGGACCTGATTTTTTTCCAAGTGCGGGCACCTATTATGGCTAGTACCTTGCGGTGCAGTGTCACGTTGGTCTGGCACGCATCTCTAACTACATCTAGTTTTGGTACGTGGTCAGTCAGCCGTTCTCGTTCTATTGGTGCGGGGTAGATGGCTAACTCTTAGATGCTTCCTTGAAAGGAAGAGCTAAACTCCATTCTATCCAGCGGCTGACAGCCGGAAAGGCATTGCTTGGGCCAGCTAAGTATTCAAGCTGCTTCAACATCACGACGAAGTAGGATGGAATCCATTATAACTGGGATGGTGCAAGCTCGAAGTGCCAGTTGCGTCTTTCCGCTGCCTCACCACCGCCTCCTCCGAGTCTCACCAGGAGCGTTCGCATCATGGGGAGAACTGAATACCTCGGGTTCATGGTAGAAGATTGATCCGTAGGGTGCACCTCAAAGCGTTCTGCTGCCGTGGAGCCTTTTCTATCCCTAGCAGTCTAATCTTCGGAACCTTCATTCAGAGATTATATGGCAGCATATCGTTTGTTTGAAGTGCACTGCACATATGACGAGCTCTCTCTGAAGGTCCGGAAACTGAGCAGCTTGTGGTTTCCTGCAGCGATGAGCTCGCCTGTTCTGCTATCTTTCCGAGGGATTTCGGCGAAGCGTTAAGCCTGTTCCTGTCGAGGATGCTTTCGAATGTTGATCCATCTATTCGTTCTGTCTCGTCGTCCTAAAGAATTTGTTTAAGTCTGTTTGTCTTTTACGTAAATGTTTGGAAAGCATTTGACATCTCAATTTAGCTGCTTCAACTGTTGTGCATGCTGAAAAGGACTCTCTCGAATTTTCTTTTAGAGAAAAGTTCCTCTACGTACTTCTTGCTAGAGATGAGATCGTTTTATTATAGTTGGAGCTAGAAGAACACGATCGATAGGCTTTCCTGAAGGAATGGCGAGTCATGAATTTCTGTTACGTCGCTAAAAGCCTGTTCTGACCCTGCGTGCTAAACCTATATTGAAATCTTTAGGACTCCTTGACTTTCGCAGTGAGATTCGCCTACGAAAATGCAAGATTAGTTTAAATGATCTTTCAGGAGTCATAAATGATAAAGGTCAGCATTAACCAGTCACGTTAGGGAGGCAGTTCGATCTATTTTTTATCCGGCGATTTACAATGACGGACGGCTAGCAGACGATTCAGCCCTTTATCGTCCGAGGGCTTGTGTACCAACCCATTGTCCACGGAAGACTTGGTTGGGTTAAACGGGGGCCAAACGTTGAATCGATTGCGTTGTGCGTCCTCAAAGGTGATTGCAGGCGCCGAAGTTTTCTATTTTCTTCTCTTCAATGAATTTCAACGGATACTTCCTCTTCTGCATATAGTGAGACCACAAGTCTTCTTCCGCAATGTGTCGTACGTTCTCTCTTCAAATTATTCCTCGGCAGCAGCGCTGCGTTGGTTACTAACTGGAACCGAAGATGTTGGTTTTAGATTGGCTGGTGTTAAGCGCTTGTCTTCTAGTATTTTCCGTATCATATATGCCCGTAGTAATAATAGGTGAGAGTGCATGCTAGCGCGTTGAGGAGCCAGGTGTAGCTTGCATCTTGAATGGATGCTCCTGGTTCAGCACAGGCCAACCGTCCCTTCGGGGTCAGTTGACACAAGATTGGTCTGAGAATGATGGAACATAGCTGGTCGGTTGACCAGCACAAGCCGTTGTATAGTCCAAACGCGCATCCAAATTGCATCTTCGACATAACGTAGAAGTAGAATGCCGATCGCAGACGGGTTAATTAAAGCCGTATCTTATCCTTTAGACGGGTTACGCAGTGCTATGCGGTGAGTAGCCGATGGAGTGGTCAGTGTAATGTCCTCATACAGGACCACCACTAATGCACCGGCCCTGGAGAGATGGAACGTTTGGTTAGCTTACATAGGCGGGACCCAAACCAAGTACCTAGTACCTCGATTGGGGAATGACGCTATGACACGCCCAGACAAATATTTTATTTGTAGAAATTATTTATGCTGCCCAGGCTTCTCAAGGGAGAATGAAGTGTTGGCTTTTCTGTCGGCTGGCGATCGGAAGTGGTTTCAGAGGCCAATTGCGCACCCAGATTGGCTCCACAGATCCCGTAAGATAAAGTGTATGGCGCCCCTCAACGATCAGCACCGCTTCTTGTCAGTGTTTGACGCCTTTTCGTCGCTTTAACAGGGTAGCTAGGACCTCAACAAGGGTGCAGTTATGGAGAGATTCAAAGAAGTGAAGTCTTCTGGATATGCGTACTTCTTCATACAGAAGCGAAATGCATGGGGACTAGTTGTGCAGTTGCTTGCGACAAGTTGCTTTCAGTGGGAAAGGTCCTTAAAACTGCAAAGAGCACAATTTGCGGCGTTTTCACTGCCACGCGTCTACTGTGGCTGGTGGGTTCAAAGTTGAGCAGACCGGTTTTCACCTTCAGAAGCTGTGCTGTGTGCACTTACATTGTGTCTGTGCTTTGCCCGATTCAGGCTGTTGGCCATTCAAGAGCAGCTTCGAAACGAGCTGGTTTTGTGCATTCGACTCGTTCCCCTACTGAATACTGTACGCGGAACCGGAAATGACCGCATTTCACGCTTCGATTCCGCGAGCATCACCCAGCGGTCTCGGTAGTGGCGTGTTTATCTATGGGCGTGAGTCACTTGCTCGATATCTTCCACGCTGAACTCATATAAACCGATAACGGGGCTTCTAACGAAAAGCGCCGGTCGTCGTGTCAGACGCACGCCGAGCGGCGGCGGCGTCGGCCTGTGTCCCACTGTGTGACCTCCTTCACGACGTGGTTCTATGCTCGGGTGCTTTCACTGCTTTCCATAGGCGCCCACGGGTTCCTGAAGCTGAACGGAGCACGTCTCTTGTGGAAACCTTGGATGTGCACCACGTCCGCGTTGCGTGCTATCGCCGAACGACTGGCCAGCCAGCGCGCGAAAGAAGCTGCCGTGTCTGACGCAGGCGTTTTTCGGCGCGAGGTTTCTGCCGAAGATCAGAAAGACCTTCTTCCATCACACCCACGCTCCTATCGGTCATGAACCAGCATTCTGTGCTTTGTATACTATGTGGCCACCTGTGCAGCATAATCGTTGTTAGACCTAAACACCATGGTTTGTAACTTTGAAAAATACCATAGAACTAGTTTCCTTTTTGGTTCGCTTTTAAAGAGCCCAGGTCGTCCATTTTATAGCCGCGGATTTTCGGAGTCAACGTTTGGCTCTTAGGCTAAAGTTCGTTCATAGTTTCGCTATTAGAGGGCTCCAAGCACTGAATACTCTACCTGTGTTGTTGATAATTGATATTTGGAACAAGCGCACTGGTCGAATACTGGAAGAAAAGGCTGAACAGCGGCACCGAGCTTAATCAGTCCATTGCCCGTGGACCACCTTGTAACGCGTAATTCCTCAGCGGGAAATGACGGAGGCAGTTTGAGTGTGGATCTGGCTTCCCTTATGAATCGTAGAGGTCTTTCTACAGCTGCATCAACATTTTGTCCTTTCTTGGCTAATCTGGTGTGGGCGAGAATTTCGGACCCAAAGTCGTTTTATCTGAGCAACTGGCAGATTGAACTGCGTACGTCAGTCTTTTAGGTATATGTTGGCAAGAACGGGTTCTCGTAACTCAAGCGACATCTAATTTCTCTAATCCTAATTCTTCTAAATTGCTGCGTGGGAGTTTATACAGGGAGAGGCTCTAAATGGTGACTCTATTTTGAAGTCTTCAGATATTTTCTCATTGTATTCTCCATCAGGATCCTGGTCGCCAGGGAAGAATCCCTGCTGGATTTCCTTCCTCCATCATTTTCGGGCTTTCTTCCGCCGTTTTCTAGCGAAATTAAGTGAGCGGCACACTTCCGCTGACGTTCATGCGATGCGTATTAATTCCTGATCAGACCTGATGAACAACGGCGTGTGCATTGTTTTCCTCCACTCGTGCCCCACATGTGCTTCGTTTCTTACTATAACATCACCTGCTACGCCATCAGCACTCGCGTCTACTTTGCAGCGTTCATACTCACTACCGTTTCGCACTCCGAGCTATCAGTCGAACAGTTTGGTCGAGCTAATAACATTCGCCATCGCCTCCCGCTCCAACCCTTGTAATGACAGCCTCTGAACATTCGTCTTCGTCAGAGAACTCATCGGTCGATATTGAGAGTCATAAGGACGGCGGTCTTGATGAGTTCGAAAAGGTGAGGAGAACTTGAGAATCGGTCCGCTGCGCGTCGGTTTCAAAGACATGAGCGTTTCTTCGAAGCAGATACATGAAGACATGGCTGAAAACTGCTGCAGGGCTTGACTCGCGTTTGAAAGACCGTGAGGTGGATAACCGGATAAGGTGACTATAAGAGGTGGGCCGGAACGGATACACGTGCCTTGTTCGGCGTACGCCCTTGTTTCTGCGCATAAACAAAGCGGAAGATGTACGTGAGATCACGGTTTAGAAAGCAGCTAGTATCTCCACACGTTTCGGAAGTGTGGTTTCTTAGGATTCTGGGAGAATAAAAGTCAGGGTGAAGTTGGCCGTCGAAGGACTTAAAGTCGGGGGTTTGCCAATTATTTAGCCTCCACCTAAACTTCATGAAGACCCAGTCAAGCTCAAATTTATTACTGGGTTATAAAATAGTACCGTAACTTTGCTGTACGCTCACTAATTTCCAAAACATCTTACTAATTTTATAATTAGCCTGGCCACTATTCCTAGAACTACTAGAGAAGACTACATAGCTCAGCGGGCGCCCTTTGAGTGTTGGTTTGAAGTTGGGTGAAATGAGTTCTGAAGCCTTTGTCTTCGTAACAGTTTAATTCGTGACAATAATTGATAGAAAAGGTGAAGGATTGAGCACTTGAAATGATCCCTCCAGAGTCACAGCATGCTTGAAGAAGACAGTAACTTTGGTGCCCGCTAGCATGGTGACACATCCCAGAAATGCCTGAAATCCTCCGCTACTGTCTTATTCAAGCATGATTCTTGAGGGTTCATAGTTAGGTGCTCAACCCTTCACGCGGGCTATCGATTATTTTAGATTTCTCTTAAGAAAGGTAGCGTTCTGTCGACGACGAGCAGTGGTAATCGGAGCTGAGAGGGCTTCCTTCCCAAACAAGCTAAAGGCCCCCACAGAGTTCTGCAGCAGCGCCGCGGCCCAATGCTTAACCATAGGGCAGCGACGCAGAGCTCGCCGCCGGCGGCGTCCCTGCCCTATCCTTAACCATAGCGGCGAGCGGCGTTGCCGCAGAACTCTGTGGGGGCCTTAACATAGAGTGACAATGGAGTTAGCGGCTGGTCTTTTCAGTACACAGGATAGGAAAACCCACTTTCATCCATCCGTTGTTCCTTTCATAAGAGTTGGTGAATGATCTTGAGTGCAGGGGAATCCGTTTTCTGGTGTAGGGGGAAGAGACAGCGAGAGCCTTTGGTTAGTATGAAGTGCAGAAAGTTTTCAGCAGAATAAGTGCATGTGGTTTCAGGGACGACGAGCCGAGAAGGTGCTATGGGCCGTCGCGGCTCTGTCGGCGGTGTTCATCGCGGCCGAATTCACCGGCGGCTTCTTCGCCTCGTCGCTGGCGATCATGACCGACGCCGGTCACATGCTGTCCGATCTGCTGTCCTTCATCATCTCCATCGTCGCGATCAGAACTGCCCGACATCCACGTTCGTGCTTTTTCTCCACTCGAAAAAAGACCCGTCTGAAACTAGGCCGTATCGAAGAGGCAGTCGAAAAAGAGAGAGTTTCACGCAAGTCAGTCTGAAGTCAGACTTTGGATTAGTGGCCTAAGCTAAGAAACTATTGGTTCTCCCTAGTGCAGTTTTGATTACATGCTCAAATTTCAGCGAGCAAGCGGCTCTCATGGGGCTACGATCGAGCCGAAGTGCTGGGAGCGATGATTTCCGTGATCATTCTCTGGGTGCTCACCACGGTGCTCGTGCTGCTCGCCATCGAGCGAATTGTGAACAACAAGCTCTGTAGGTGGTTTACAGCGGGCGTCGCTCTGCTTACTGTGTGCTCCTCGAGTCCAACCTTCGTTTGCAGCGGTGGATGCAGATGTGATGCTGATCACAGCCAGCGTTGGCGTCGGCTTCAATGTGATCATGGGCGTCGTCCTGCACTTCGGAAGCGGTGGACATGGACACACTCATGGCGGAGGCAGTCACGGGTACGGATTTGGCTGAGTATTCATAAGTGGCATTCTAGTCAGTGAGTGCTGATAGAAATGTGTTCCTGGTGTCAAATATGGATCGGCGGTGTGCGTCAAATCTTAGTAGCCAAATTGTTTACGGTTTTTTCGGCAATTGCCTTCACTCCGCCAATGGAAAGTGCACAAAGCTGTTACCAGCATGGCTGCATTCATACATAGAAAAAACGAGGTCGTCTCTTTTATCAACATATCTACACATATCCTTGTAACAATTATATGATACTTCTCATCATATTAACTCTAAAAATGTACGAATAAAGGAGTATTACGCAAAAATGCTCCATCGACCATAACTAATGATCTAACAGGGGACCGGTCTCGGGTGTAAGTCTGAATGGCCAAAGTTAAATCTCCACCCTTCAAGTATCTGAATAGGGCGTTCCATTTTTGAAGACTTTGAACCTTCGTAGTTAGGGGCAATGACCGCTTGCTATGTAGTCGTACATTCTCACAAAGCAATACTTTGCAGGCATCGAATAAGCAGAAAGTGCAAAAAACGGCAAGGTCAAGTATTATTACCTGACCCAGCACCTGTGAAGCATTACTTTTGCATTTTTTTCTGTATTCGCCGTTTCAGAGGTACCGCCTTGTGTACGATTCCATAGTACATATATTCACTCTTGACGTTCATACGTGCGCCTGAGACCCTTTCTTGGCTGGTAAGGAATTTATGACGAAAAACGGCCACCGAAGGATTCAAACACTACTCCAAAAGGAAAGCAGGTGGACTGGATGACTGAAAATTATATCAGTGTAGAATGGCACAAAAACCAAAAGTTTATAATGTGCGCAGTTCGAAATAGTGCATACGGGCGGATTTGATCTAAGATCCCTCCACTATACATGCGTTCCACTGTGTGTCTAGCAACTAAGTGTCAAGCTATGGGGTGGCGTCGAGTATGAATGAGGGGAAGTGGTCGTCGAGTTCTCGTTGCGTTTGGAAGTTTAGCCGTTTTTACAGAACCGTCGGTAAATTTCCGCCAAAACGCGGCCGGCGGCAGAATAATTCGCCGTTTCCGCCGCTTTGTCATAACTTCCTTCAAAATCGACTATATAAACTGAAATGCACATTTTCGGAATCGGAGCAAAATGATCTACTCAGTGGCATAAAAAGCTTATAGAGATTTTAAATTTTTTGGGTTCGAGATGGCCTAGATTAAGCGGGGGGGGGGGGGTGTCTGCTGGCTGTTTCAGTGCACATTGACTGTGCTCTTCAAAATAAAACTGCCGAGAGGGCTTAGGAAAACACTAGAAAACTGAAGCAAAGCAACATTTGCTAAAAACGTGGCACTCACTAAAGGAGGACGAAGAAGACTATCGACAGTACACTTGTGCTAGTTGCAACATTCTCTTAGTCCCAATCATTCACTGACGCTGTACGAAAATCGAGCAGCTTACCGAGAATTGAGAGTGAGGGGGAGAGGAGGCAGGAGGAACCTTTTCCTAGCGTTTCCTTCGCTTCTTGGTATTTTCCTTTTTCGTGTTTCTCTTTGGGTTTATTACGCTTTTTCACTTCTTCTTACAAGGCAGTTATCATAAAAAAACTGTGAGGAAAACTGAAAACACCAACAGAAATGTCGAGATTTATGAAAAACGTATGAAGCGGCCAAGATAGATACGAGGAAGGGCCTAGAAACACCGAACATGCGAAAAGACGAACGAAACGAGGGAACGCTAACGACTAAATTGAACAAGCAAGGAAAATGCTTCTGCTTCCTTTTACTGATTTGGATAGGAGGAGGGTTCTCTTGAACCCTAAAGACCTAACGATGCTGCAAACCTTCATGGAAAACGCGCTCTGAAAAACTCATCGAAAGATAGTTTGCAGGAGGAAAAAGGTGAAAATTTCCGGTGGATTTCGAAAATTGTCCCTCTGATGCCGTTAAACGAAAGTGCCGGTAAATCAGGTGAACCGTTAGCCACTTAATACCCACCTCTATAGACATAAGGCTTCATGTCCAAACTGTACCACACACGCCCTCAAATGTGAAGCAGAACGTTAAACTGGAAGAAGATTGGGGCCGGAATAGTTGGTCTAGTAAGAGAAGGGTGGCGCAGTTGGTAGGGACGATGGTAACACGCCCACCACGAATCGCTTTAAATTCGGTTCATGCCCTGGAAAGGTAGTCTCACAGTCTGTTGGATAGGCTGTATAGTTCTTGCTAGTGTGCACATAACCTTTGAAATCTTTGTCTATGCACTTTTGCACACATCTTGAATACCTATTTTTAAAATTAAATTTTTAACTTTAATATTTTTCAGTGGTCGAATTTTAGGCGCCAAAATAATAGATTCCTAAACATTTTGTTGTAGGACTGAGTTTGGGTACTGTTTTAAGAAATGATATGACTTCCACGGAATCAACGTGTTGATATTGTTAGTGCTTCGTTAACGTGTGCATAAGGTGTAGTGATAAGTAAATAAATGATAAGAAATAATTTGTTGTCTCAAAGTGTCTATTGCTTTCGCTGGACGGCAGTTGAACTGGTTTGAAAATGTTAAGGCTCTAATTCCAGACACTCCCACGGCGGCAAGAACGTCAATGTGCGTGCGGCGTTCATCCATGTCATTGGAGACCTCATCCAATCGATAGGTGTATTGATTGCTTCTCTAGTCATTAAGGTAGGTAGGACCTTCCCGCTTGCTGCCGTCTTTTATCGGCTGGGTGTAGGTGTCTCTGCAATCACAATGCGCTCGTTCAGTTCACCGGCTGGGAGCTGGCGGATCCGATCTGCACGTTCCTCTTCTCCATCATTGTTCTCTTCACGACCATTCACGTCCTCAGGGATATATTCTACGTACTCATGGAAGGTGGGTGTCAGCACTTCAGCCTCGAGATTTTTTTGCGGAGCATTTGGTGTCCTAATTTGGTTTCCTACATGGTGTCGTAATTACCATCCTTCCTTCAGCTACACCTCGCCATATGGATTTCACTGCCGTCAAGGAGGACCTAGCCGCGTTGGAGAATGTTCAAAGTGTCCACGACCTGCACATGTGGTCGCTAAATATGGACAAGACGGCTCTCTCAGTGCATCTGGCAGTCGGTAAGCAATTAAGGTCCCTTTATATTTGAGTGGAGGCGCTATAGAAAATGAGCGTAAACGCTAAGTTAGTTGATTAGCGCGGTTGTATGAGTAAACTGAGGCATTAGACGGGTTTTGCATTGGTGGTCTGCCGTTTGCCTTTCTGACAGCAGCGGTGTAGTTTCATTGATAGAAGTGGTCTGTCGCTACCCAATCCTCTTGGGATGCGGCATGCATTCTACTGAGGGAACACTACATTTTCCGTGGAACCTAATTTTGGAGTACTCATGCTGAACAATATCAACCACTGATTAACCACTAACTCGGTATCCTGTTCTTCCGCGACCGGAGTAGTACCAAGTGCGTCTGATGGGGCATGTACATTCGGTGGTGTGCTTGCGCAGTAGAAGCTCACTGATCTGTGCGCGCATTGGTGGCTCCTTCAGCTATTGTCGTTCGTCCTACACCCTGCTAAGGGATAAAAGGATGAGGGTGGGCGTTAGTCATTCACCTTGCGGGAGGCAGAGCGCATGCTTCTTCTTTGGATGTCGTGGTGACGATTTGAATGCCTATTTTGCCATGCAATGAATTGCGGTGGCAAGATGACAAATGAATGTTTATCCCAGGCCCTTGCAGTCGCGTGATAGGTAAGCGCAGCCATGCCCTTCGGGCCCAAAGAGCGTGGCCGTTCACCTGGGCAGGCCAGCATACTCCGCCTTCGGCTTTGGGCAAGAGAAGGGACTCCGGATTGCGGGCAATTTCGGCACCTGTAGCTTACTAGGGAAGGGTTTCGACCTCCAATGGAACTTCAAGATGAGACCAGGTTTGTTAGAAAGTGCTCGGAATGCTGACTACGAATATGGGTGTCAAAATTGCAACATGCAGCCCTTAAGCGAGTACCTGCCAAGTTGGGTGGCCTGACCACAGACTGGCCGTGCGAAAGAGCGGTGAGTCATAGGGGCTCCGTAAGAATGAGCCGGCAGCTGCGACGCTTGCGCAGAGGTGGTGGTCCGGCTCGTCGCGTGTGACATCTTTGGTTCGGTCCTCATGGCCGCCGGTTTTTTTGCACATCATGATTTTTCTTCGAAATGACCCTTTATTCTAAATTATGACACGTGTTCGACTAAATAACAGGGAAAATTGTCATACACGATTGTAAAAATGCTTGAAGGCGAAAAACTGCTATGGTGACATTGCTGACACCTCCAACGTTTTTTCTTTGGCACGATGAAGAACGTTATGAAAGGGACAAGTTGTTTGCGATGGCAAATAGCCTGAAGTTGAATGTGACCCAGTGACCACCTACTGAAGGTTCGATCGCAAATTTACCTTATGTTTCGTGCCCCTAGGTTTTCAAACTTTTGAAACACTCTTAGTATAAGGCAGGTCACACTGATGATCGCCCAAATGTGTTTGTCACTCCCGGTGAATATTTGTATGATCCTGCTACAACTGACTGTTTTGTTGCTGGTTATGGAGAGGCTGTATGTATTAGGTTGGAAAAAAAGTCTCTTCACACTTCGAAATTTTTTTTTACCCTTCCCCTTGTAAACGCACTAGCCAATGTTGATTGCTGATTTCGTAATCCTATCACACTTGTCTACCGTTCGCACGCAGACACAGCTTAAGACTCTTCTTGTAATTCGTTATCCATCCAATCTTCCGAACTCAATGCCAGATCTACCTCATGGCCGTTTTCAGCACGGCATTCTTCAAGAATTCATTAAAGAATCCACAGCACGTCAGGCAGCAGACCAAATTAACCACATATATGGCTTGGGATCTACTACTCATCGCGCCTGTTATGAGTGGTTCGGAAAGTCTTTAAAGGAAAATTATTCACTGAGGGCAAAGCATGGTCAGGAAGGCCAACTGGATTGGACGACAGTGAACTACACCATCTTCTTCGTACCGATAGTTGGCAGACGACACGTCAGCTGGCAGAGAAGCTCGAAGTGTCTCATAGGATAGTGGGGATCCATCTGAAGAATCTTGGCTTTCATGGAAATTTGGAGCTTGGATTCCACATGCCCTGTCAGACACTCAGAAAGGTCGACGGCTCTCCATCGCTGCTTCTCTTCTGTCCAGATAAGGAAGAAAATCGTTTCTTCCGCGGATTGTGACAGGCGAAGAGTCCTGGGTTCTGTGTGCCAACTTCCGAGGAAAAGGCAATGGGTACAAAAGGGAGAGAGCCCTAAGTCTGATCTCAAGCCCAATGTTCACGAACGGAAGATTCTCTTGAGTGTTTGGTGGATATCAGAGGAGTGATTTGCTGGGAAACTATCAGAAGTGGAGAGACACTTACTGCTACCACATACTGTGGTCAACTCCACGAAGTCGTCGCAGCTCTCCAAGAAAAGAGGCCTGAGAAGACAAAGGTGATGATCCTGCATGACGATGCAAAACCACATGTTGCAAGACTCATAAGAGAAACAATAAAGGGGATGGGCTGGGAGGTAATGCCACATCCACCGTATAGCCCTGATCTCGCCCCTACCGACTACCATCTCTTCCGTGCTCTCAAGCAAGAAATTGGAGAGAAATATTTTGGAACGGATGAAGACCTCAAAAATTGGATTTATCAATGGTTCGACTCCAGAACTGCAGTCTTTTAAGCGAGAGGAATTGGAAAATCACCCAGTCTTTGGAGAAGTGTAGTAGAACAAAATAGAGTTTATCTCAATTGATTTGACTTTGTAGTTGTGAAATAATAAATCTTTGAAAAAAATGAAAAGACTTTTTTTCCAACCTAATATAAGATGTGCAACGTGTGAGCAACATGTCAGCTACACACATTTGCTTGCTTTGTTCCTTGAATGCCAAGGGTTTTAGAAACACCTCCAGTTGTTAATTATAAGATTTGGACTCTATTTGTACAAAATAGTAAATAGAAATGTCACCATAGCAGTTTTTTTGCGTTCAAGTGTTTTAGCAGACGTGTGTGATAGTTTTCCCGGCTATTCAGCCAAACATGTGTCATGTGAATAAAAGGTCATTCGAAGATACGATCGGTTGCCGTTCCTGCAATCTCCGCACTCGCTGATCACCTTCGCGACTTCTACTGATTTCCCGCTCAGGCCAACCATGGACCAGATTCATCAACGACTTACAGAGATTTAACGAAGAAACAAGCCGAAATTCCTCATAACGTCAACACTTCACCATATCGCCTGTTGAAAAACGCGTTGATTCGTGTTTTCCAGGAATTTCGGCTGCAATTTCTCCGTTAAATCTGTAAATCGTTGATGAATCCGGCCCTAAGTCTATCCGTATGGAGTCGGTGAAGTGATATAATTATATCAGATTCGTCCGAGAAGGGTAAACCACTGATATGTCCATCACCTGGCCGCAGCAAGGCATTGCACAGGCCAAATACGCATTCAAACCGCCTCAGCGATGTTCGCACATCCCAAAAGGGACAGGATAGCACCGTTCTTTATCCTTTATCCTAGACAACTTTGTTATCATTCATTGTGTGGAAAGGGGCTAAGCTAGATGTTTCGCTGAGTGTTTATGTGGTTTTGCAGATGAGCACGCATCTCTGTATACATGTAGTGCACTCCACATGTTCATATATAATAAGCACAACTGTTCTGTTGAAGTGAAAGGATAAGGGCTGCCTTAATCAATCTCTTTTGGATTGCGCCACGCGTTCTACTTCTACGGGATGTCGTGGAGAAATTTGGTCCCAACAATGACTTACTGTGGTCAGTCGATGAACAAGTCCGTGTTTTATCGCCCCCCAACAAGTCTGATACCAGCTCACCGACTCCGGCGGGATGGAAGGCTTGGTTGGCCTGGGCAGGAAATCCGAACGAGGAACCTGGTATTGGGTGCACACGACAACCACACGATCAGAGATGCAATTGGAGTGCCCTCTTGAACTGTTTGAAGATCTAGAGGGGGTTCTAATGAAGAAAGTCAACTTCGACTTGTTCCATGGAGGCGTGGTATGAGAGCCTTCATCTGATCCGGATGTGTTCCGCTCTATTTACCTGATAGGAGAAAACCGTTCCCATAGGCAGACAAATGATACTGTCTCAGTCAGTTGCTTCAGTCACAATGTTTGGTTGAAGGGAAAGTTAAACTCCCATTTCAAACCCCAAGCACTTCCCATTTCTCCTGCGACATGTATAAGAACACCACTAGCGCTAAACTCGCGACCCAGCTGCTGAGAATGGGTCACTAGGCTTTACAGTAGTTATGTTATCTTTATAAAGTATCGGCTGTTTTCACTGTGAGATCATCAAACATATTCTGCTTCAAAATTTGAGCGGCTTTTCTTGCAGACTCGTCAGAACATGCGCTGTCTACCGTGGTGGCGGCACGAACGCTGATTCGACAGAAGTACGGAGTGTCGAAGGCCACCGTCCAAGTGGAGTCGTACGACAAGAGCATGAACTCATGCGAACAGTGCTTGAGTTAACTGCTGAACGAAGTTCGGGGCAAGCCCTAGGTGTAGACACGGCACAAGGTTGCCGTTCCCCACGTACTGTATTCAGCACACGAGTCAGCCGCCTTAATTTATACGCCGAGGTCACCTACTGCCTTCGAGATTAGCGGAACTGCTGGCTCGTCGGCTCCCTCTCGAGGTGCTCAGGACCATTGCTTGATGCTCTTTAACTAACTTCTGTTCTTCCTTCTCTCCTTTCCATGTACTCACCGCTGTGTCTTGTAAAGTAATGCTCACCGGACTTCCTGACCACTTCTGCCTCGCCCCTCCCCCGACGGGGAATCCCCATTGCATAACTACGAACAGGTCACCCAAGTCTGCGTTGAGTGTGGTATACGGGAGGCCGCGTGCGACGCTCGCGCGCGGCGTGTAGATTTCTAATCGATCGATGGCAGGAGAATGTGTCTCACTGACAGTTCACTCACCTGTTGCTGTGATATTGACACTAATCATCTTTCCCTGAGAGCGATTGCCGTCTGCCGTTGTTGTATTTATACAGGTTTGTTTCCTGCGTCACTTTCGCAAGGCTGACGGTTTGTTTCTACGTTGCCTATCCTCTTGACATTAAGTTGTACCATTGAGCCATTTGTGCACTGTTTGTTTCATCGAGATAATAAAAGAGAATTCCTATCACTGCGTAGTTTTGTTCGAAGCGGACACCGAAATATTAAACCTGCGACCATGCAAAAACAGCGCTGAAGGGCTGATGCTGTGGAGTAGGAGACGACTAGAAAAGTTGAAAAAGGGTGAGGGTTGGGATCCACTTTAAGTCAATTCCGCCGTGGTATGAACCACGGTCGTTGAGTGAATACGCGGTCTACAGGATATGCCCATAAATGGTGCAAAAAAATTTGGTGAATTTTTTAAAGAGATCAATTGTCAATTGGTTAATCAGTGGTCCTATGATTAAACCCTATATGAACCCCCTGAAGCTGGATCCGTGCTCCATCTCCTCTTTTTAGGCGGTGGAAGGCTTTCATTTGAAACGACGACCGGCTATGTATCATCTCCTGGGGCCGGATTCATAAACAATTAAACCCGCGGGTATAAAGGGTAGAGATAAGATGATAGAGAGGGAAGAGTAAAGGCAGCATACCAGTGGATCGTGCTGTCAGAAGAAGTCCTTTACTAAGAGTTTATTACTAAACTACACAAATGCCAACCGGGCCAGTCACTTCGGATGGAGGCCTGGGGCAGTCAGCCGCCGGTCGCCACCACCACGTCTCCTCGACTCCCCGACAGCTTGTTGATGTTCGCGAGCTGGCTCCGCACCGTTATCCGCGCATTCCATCCGCACATCGAGACCGTGCAGCTCAGAAGCGCCTGATTGACTGATTACCGTTGCTAAACGGCTGCAAGCCCTTACGCCTCCCCTCACAATAAGTCAGTCCCGGACTTCAAATAAGTGCAACGTTTGGTTGCAAAAAAAAACATTTTGATAGAAGGTGTTTGGAGAAAAGTGACCATGAGCATGGCAGTGAGCGCATGTGAGTGCGCATTCGAAAAGCGGGACTCTCAGCTAGCAAGAAACGATCGGTTGCCACAGCTTGGACAGTAAGAACGGGCAGCATGTAGCGTGCTAGGACCTGTTTGTGTGTTGAGCGGTTAGTCCGGCTGAAGCATACGGACTGGATGCCAACACCTTGGAAAACTACTGTGACAGATGCTGAATGGCAACCCGAACCATGCTTGAAGCTGAGAACAACTATATGGTATTCCAGGTCAATTTCAATTTATTTCATGTGGAAACACATGTGGGATTAAAATTCTTTTAGAACTACAATAAAGCCAAAGAAAACATAGAACGGAACAGTACTCTACAATAAATCAACTGCTATGTACGATCCACAATAAGAGTTTAAGGAGAACAAAACACAACGGCAAGGAGAATAGCAGGAAGTTTTTGGAAACAACTAAATGTCAACACTTCAGGTGCACAGGTGAAACGTTTTTGAACTTTGCCAACCCGTCAGAGACCTGAACCTTTTCGCTCAGTTTGGAATATTCCGATCCGGCTCTGAAAGTGAAGAAGTGCCGCCTAAGCGTTGTAAGTAGCTGTTTAAGCACCACCTTACGCTCAAGTCCTCTGGTGCGTGAGGATGCAAAGGTAAAGAATTTATTGGGATTTAAACCAACTAATGCTAACATTATTTTGTGTGCCATAATGAGATCATTTCTTCTCCTTCTGAGTTGAAGACTATCAAGATTTAACATTTTGTTCCTGATTATTCCGCGAGGTATACTACTGTAGGTGTATCCAAGAGCTCTGATGAAAACTTTCCTTATGAAATTATTTTGGACCTTCTCTAGCATGTCAATTACGGCCTTCTTTCGTGGATAGAAAACGCATGTGCCATATTCACGAATTGGGCGAACATAAATTTTATATGCCTTAATGAGTACGAGGGAAGGATTACTTGAACTTTACTTACTTTGATACTTTGATGGTCCTTTTGTCGGCTGGAGGTCTTCTCAGCGGGGACCACAACTCTTCCAGACCGCTCGATCTCTGACTGCTTGCATCTAGTGAGGCAGACTCCGCTCTCTGAAAGATCTTGAGGATGACTCTGCCCATCGCGTTGGCGGTCGTCCCAGTGGTCTCTTATGGTCTCTCGGGAGCCATTCTGTGACACGTAGACTCCATCTATCGTCCTTTCGTCGAAGGTGTCCGGCCCAGCGATATTTGGACTTCTTCATGTACTGCAGCGGGTCTGCTAATTGCGACTTCTCCCGTAGCTCCGAGCTTCGTACGCCTTCTTGCCATTGCTGACGAAGGCTTGTACTCAGAAGACATCTCTCCAGTGCACGATGCGTAGCTTGCATTGCTCTGGCGATTGTCTTGTTGTCGGGCCAGGTCTCCGTCGCGTAACAGATCGCAGGTAGTACAGAGGCGCTGAATATCGAGGCCCCGAGACCGGCATCCTTGACCTGATCGGTGGCTTCGCGAATCGAACTGAAGGCTGCCCATGCTGCGCATCTCCTGCGGGCGATTTCAGGAGCGAGATCGGTATCCATGTTCAGCTCTCTTCCCAGATAGACGTAGGAGTCGACCTGTTGTAGAGCGACTCCATTTAACCTTACGAGTCCCGTGTCACGTCACTGGTTGACCATAAACTGTGTTTTGGACATATTCATGTCCAATCCAATCTTCATACCTGCCACATTGAGCTCGTTCAGCATTTCCTCGACTTCTGCCGTGCTGGTAGAGATGAGAACAATATTGTCGTGAGGCGAAGGTTGCTGATCCGTACACCGTCGACAAGGTAGCCTTTATCGTCCCAGTTCAACTCCTTCATGGCATCCTGATGTGCCGCTGTGAATAGCTTAGGAGAAATCGTGTCTCCCTGCCGTGCTCCTTTCCCGATAGGAATCTTAAGCTTTCGATCGAACAACTGGATGGTGGTCGATGTGTTCGAGAAGCATTCGTCGAGAAGTCGGGCGGCATGCACAAGCTCGTTCAGAATGACGTTGATTTCCACAGAGTCGAACGCTTTCCAATAATCCACGGAGACAAGGACAAGTGGGATGTGGTATTCGCGGCTCCTTTCGATGAGTTGTGAGACAGTCTGAAGATGGTCCATGCAGGAGAAATCCTTGCGAAACCCTGCTTGCTCCACTGGCGAATACTCATCCAAGCAACGCTCCATACGATTGAGGAGTATCTTGGTGAAGATCTTGTAGACAACCGAGACTAATGGGTCGATAGTTGTTGATATCCTCCTGCTGACCTTTTTTCGGTAGTTGTTGATATCCTCCTGCTGACCTTTTTGAAGATCAGAACTGTTTTCGACTCCTTCTATGAGTCCGGAATCCTACCAAGTCGAAGGTAGTGGTTGAAGTGCTTGGCAAGAAGTGGGCAGAGGGCATTGCCACCCGCACGAAGGAGGTCAGCAGTTCATCCTTCTGATGGCATGAGCAACTTCTGATTCCAGAATGGAAGGTACTTCCTCAGCTGGTGGCATCAAGCATTTCGGGACAGTGCTGGAAGAACGAAACAGATCTGTGTAGAATTCTTGAACGATGGTCTCCATCGCTCTTCGAGACGTTTGCGTTTTTCCAGCCTTATCCACAAGGGCTGACATTATTGCCTTCTGGTCGCGGAGATCTCGTTTGCAGCGCTTTATGCTTGAACCTTTCCCAGCGGCTTCTAACAGCTTCAATCTTCTGTAGGCTTGAATGGACTCCTTCACTGCAATTCGACAGGCTTTCGAGATGGTGACTTTTTCCAGATGGGAAGCATTAGGATCCAGTTTAACAGCTCTTCTTTGCTCCAAGAGTTTAATCGCATGTGCGTTGAGTCTTGAAGCAGACGGTGATGTGGCTCCGCGAGAGCTGCTAGCACATTTCAACAGTCCTTTGGAGAGAAGGTCGTACGTAGTCTTCCGATGGATGGATCTTCATGAGGATTCCAATCATACGACTTTATTTGCATATTCCAACTCCTCAGACTTGAATGTGGGGATCCTCACCGGTGCCGGTTTATGAGTGTCACGCTTGAACATCCTCTTTTCGAGAGTCTACTTCGCACGGACAAGACGGTGATCCGAGCCGGTGTCAAATGAAGGCAGCACGAAGACGTCGAACAGGCTCCAGCGTCTGTTTGTAAGAACATGGTCGATCTCCGAATGTGTTTCTCCATTTGGGCTTTCCCAGGTCCATCGTCGGTTTGAAGGCTTCTTAAACATAGAATTTCCATGGTAGAGACGGCACGCGGATAGGAAGTCTATCGGGCGCTCTCTGTTTTGGATCCTTGAGGAAGTTCTATGTGGTCCTAGCCTCCATTCGTCGTGATCATTCGTACCGACGATAGCGTTAAAGTTACCAACGACAACCTTGTAGTAGCTCTTCTCGTCGTTTGAAGTCCTTTCGAACAGCTTGTAGAATTCCTTCTTTTCTTCATCTGTGGCCGCAGATGTTGGAGCATATCCATTTATGATGGAGATGGTTCCTTGATCTTTGGTTTCCAGACGAAGATCAGCTACTCGCGAACTGATGATCTTGTAAGAGTCTACTAGGTGATGCACTGTCGAAATGACGAGAAATCCAACTCCGCCAATATTCTTTCTGTCCACTTTTGCTCCGATAATGAGAAGCTCGTTGTGGTCGGTCCTTCTTATGGTTTCCGTTCTGCCTTTCGTTTCCTGCGGGGCGATAACGTCGTATTTGATGTTGCGGCTTCTGTAAAGCAGTGTCCGAAGATCCTGCTCAGATGCGATCGAAGGACAGTTATAAGTGCAGACGAATAGGCAGTTTCCGTATCCTGGTGGAAGGGAGTTCCGGTAGTCCGATTCCAATGACGTCTTGATAGTTTAACTCCGAGATTAGATCGCCCCTCGCCGGAGGTGGATGCAACCGACGTCGTAGAAGTCCACCTCCGGCGCGCGGCGGAGTGGCGTTCTATCCCCCGCCCTTTAAACAGAGGCGTGGCAAATGTCTGCGTCTCCACTATCTCGTAAGGCAGCCACTAGACTCTCGAGCAATTGCAGGGGGTTGGGGGTGGGCGGGCCAGGGGGATGAGGGGATAGAACGCTCGACCCCCCCGGCGCGCGGAGGATTGGGGCGCGGGTTTAGTTGTTTGAGCCATGGCGGTGGTCTGGTTACTCACATGTTCCTGGCCAGGGATACATAAGAGCCGCCCATACACAACAAAGCATGTACTGCGTGACCATTTGTGCCGTTAGCCATCACTAAGTGATGTTCACCCCTTCACCGCGATGAGGTGGCACATGAAGGGGTTACTTGAACTAAGGAACTTAAACAAAAGGAATAACCTCTGCTCGGCCTTACTAGAAATGTGTTTGCAATGCTCCTCGAAGCTAAGTTTAGAATCGAGGAGAAAGCCAAGGTCCCTAATACAGTCGACGCCTTCAAGAACAGCACCATTTATCTCATAGGCGTGCCTGGGATTAGAGGATCCCAGATGGAACACCTTAGTTTTATTAACCGACAAAGGGAGCTTACATAGGTTCGACCATAGAACGACCGCATCTATTGCGGATTTATTTATTTATTTATTTGTGCACTCATGGGTGCGTCAAAAAGAAGAAAAAACAGCCAGCACTCCATAAAATAAGACACTATGATTGGTATGTCAAGAACACAATAAAAGAACAAGGAAGTAAACAATAATCTAGACAAAAATCTTGACAATCTTGAAATACCTCAAAAAATTCATAAGCCTACAAACCTATTCTTCTTACGAGTCAAAATGCATAATATACTATACTAAAAACGAGGAAAAGAACAGACCTATACTGCGGCTCTACTTGACTTGAAAGTAAAGGATTGAAGGACTGAATGCAAATGGAATCTTCCTCATTGTGCTAACTTCTAAAAACCTTAACGTCATCAGTAAACATCTTACAAGTAACACCTAGTCGCTCGGTCTCCAGCGGCAGATCATTTACATAAATAGTGAACAGTAAGGGTGACAAGACCCCACCTTGAGGCACACCACTATGGGCTACTTTTATACTAGATAGACAGCCATTAACCCTCATTTGAATTGAGCGATTTTGAAGAAAACTTTCGATCCAAGCCAGTATTCGAGGATGGATTCCCACCTAATTTAATTTCAATAGTAGCAGTTTGTGAGAGACTCTATCAAATGCTTTTTCAAAGTCGAAGTAGACCACATCGATATAGCGCCCCCTATCAATATCCAAGGTCCAGTCATCAAGAGATTCCAAAATCTGAAAACAATTAGATTCCAAATGATTAACAATACTGATTTTAAGGATTTTTCTCGAAAAGTCTGCAAAAAACGGATGTGATACTTACAGGCCTATAATTATTAGGATCACTATACGGAGGTGTCTTAGGAATTGGTGTAATGAAGGAATGCCTTCACTTCCTAGGCACTTTCGCACGAAAGAAAATAAGGTTAAACAGAAATTCCAGAGGGGTCGCAATGTGATGAGCAACCTTCTTTATGAATTGAAATGGAACACCATGAGGTGTTTCTGAAGATGCATTCGACCACCTAGAGAGAAGTTCTAAGATTTTGACACGACTAAACCAAATCTTGCATTTCTGGACAACTCCTACCTAGTAATGGCATGTGATCATCAGTTTCCTTTACATAAATACTTTCGAAGAAATCCGCAAGGAACTCTGCTTTGTCCTTATCGGAGACAGCGGTTAATCCGTCATTCCTATGTAAAGCGGCTACCGGTTGCTTGCTCTTTATTTTAGAGTTAATAAATTTGTAAAAAGCCAATTTGTTACCAGATTCTAGGATTTTTTCTCCACTGACTTATTAAATTTGGCTAGTTTTCTTACAAATAAATCAAACGCTTCTTTGTAATCTCTCCAGGTGTTTCAGTATTGTCGACCATGGCTTTCCTGTACGATTCAACTTTAGCTCTATATCGCCTATCTAGATAAGGAGGCCGCCTAGTTTTGGAAACTGGAGTTTTCCGCAAAGGGGCAAACAGTGATGCGACATGCTTCAAAATGAAAATGAAAGTCTCATACATCTCATTAACACTTCCAGAACTAAGAAAAGAACTTATCCAGTCATCGGTTTCTAAATATGAACCTATCATCTCATAATTTGCCTTTTTGATATCTGCAATGTAAATGAACTGCTCACATGGAACGGAAGCTTTAAGACAAAAAAATAGTGGAATGATCGCTAGACCCTATAGGCGAAGTAACTTCAACATGACTTACAGATCCTAACTCATTGGTCAATAACAAATCTATCATCCTGTTACCCCTAGTATTAGATGTAATATGCAGTGTGTAGTTGTGCGACGACAACAGCGTAAGAAAAGCGTGCGAAGCCAGACTCGATGAAGGGTGTGCTTCCCATTGTATGTCTGGAAAATTGAAATCTCCCATTAGGAAGCAGGGAATGTCACAAGAAGTTAAGTCACTAATGCATTTGTAAAGTTGTTCATTAAGTTTAGCCACGCATCTTGGGACCCTATAAACAACTATAATGCTTCGATGCTTCCCCTCGTCGAAGTATAGATCGCAGGCAAGAATATCGTAGCCTTGTGGCACGCTTTCTTGATAGACTAAATCTGGGAACAGTTTATTCTTTACTAAAAGGGCGACTCCGCCCCCTTTTATCTCAGCCAAAAGTGGTGTACGAGGAGCATAGATCACTAATAAGAGATTCATTCTTCACATTGGGTTTAAGCCAAGTTTACGACTTCCAACTGTCGTTGAACCTTGTCATACCGTTTAAAAATGGTGTAGGATGTCGCGAAGCTGTTGAGCTATGATTGTTATCAAAGCTTTATTCGGCTTATGTTTCGGCGTCACCGCCTTCTCCAGAGCCTGGAAAAGTCAAAAAGAGTTTGAGAAATTACTTGTCCAAGGATCATTTCAAGCTACAGAAGTCTCAAAAATTAATGAGAGAATGAAACGAATAGGGAATAAGGTAACCCGACTGACCTTATGGAAACAGCCGAAAGACTGGATGGTCACCCTCGGATGGAGAACGACTGGGTGAATGAACTCTCCCTTCGGGTAAGCCCCTCAACGGCCCTCCGGCTGGCACCCTCTAGAGTCAAGCCCATAGTGGTCGGCAAATGGGGCCAGCCATCCGTTCCTCTCTCCTATTGATCGCGGGATTCTTGAACGCATCCACAACGCCTCCAGGGTTTTGCGGGCCGCGATATCGAACTCACACTCTAGGACGTCACCGCTATCCCAACCACTGCGCCACTGTGGCTTCGCAGTCTGTGTTCACCAAAGGCGTGGATACCTTGCACTTGTCCAGTCCATCCACGTGCTCCTTCACTCTAACCCAAAGAGGCCTGTCGGTCTCAACGATGTATTCCTCGTTGCATTAACTGCAAGTTATGAGGTACACCGTTCCCGAGACTCTACAGTCGCCTTCCCTATCGTACCGGCAGACCATGCAGGCAGGAGTGGTACACGCGCTGTCATAGAGACGGTTTCTAACAAGCTGCGCCTTAAGGTAGGCAGGAGGTATCTCAACGACTCTTACGAGGTTGTCAAGCTCGGCCTTGCGAACACAGTCCTGAACTTGGGCGCTGAGTGCATCCGTTATAAAGGGCACTGAAAAAGAAACCTTGTTGCGTTCTTGAACGCGACGTGTTCGAGCTACTGACGGTCAACGACATCTCTTCGGCATATTGTCGGGCACATACCCATTTGACATAGCAATGCGAGAAGCCATTTTCATCGATGAAGACTTTAAGTCGTCATCGGAAGAGACTAATGCAGCTGTGCGGAACATGATCTGAACAATTGCTCTTTTAGTAGTGCGAGGGTGTGCAGAACGGAAGTGCACTATGATGTTCTTGTTACTAGGTTTCCGATACCACCTAGTTTGGAAGGTGCTCTGGGAGAGACGGACTTCAGCGTTCAGGAACGGCAGCCAATGGTTTGTCGGCTTCTCCCTTGTGAGCATAATGTGCTCCGCTTGATGATTGGGCAAATCGAAACAGGTGTCCATTTCGGTTTGACTGGGACATACGATAAAGCAATTATCAATATACCGACAATATATCAAGTTAAAGGTTCATGACGCTTTGCATGAATCATCCTGCGGAGTTTCTATTCTATTCCTAGGTTATAGAACACACTACTCAGTATGTATATTTATTAGTATCATACTGTATGGTAAAAGAGGGGAAGAGGGGGACGTGGGTGAGAGGGCTGGCCTGCCCTCTCACGGGAGGCTGACGGTACCAGACGACCCTCCGGGTGGGTGGCGTAGACGTGACTGTCGGTGGCGTAGCCCGGTGCCGCTATCTCGCAGCAGGGCGTTGCTATCGGTAGAAGGGCGTCGTCGTTGAGGGTACGGATTGGGTGCAACCCGACATCTCCCTTCCCACAGTAAGCTCGTCCTCGTGCTTAAAAGCATCATCATCGTGTTGTTGGTCGATTATACTCCGAGATGAAGAAGTGTCAAATATACAGCAAAAGGATATAGGAACTACATACATAGTAGTCACGCTATAGCTTAAGCTATATGGTGAGTTATTGACTGCAGGAGGAACGTGTGAAATTGTGGTCTGTGGTTAATTTAACGGACGGCTTTCGATGAGGATGAATCAATGAGGTCTTCGATGAGGATGAATGAATAGGTCAGCACATTCTTTGAGAACAAGCTCGTCCTCGAGCTTGATTAGGAGGTAGTGGGTGAAGCGGATAAAGTATCGGAGACGACGTTCAAGTTTTTCGTCTCGAAAAATACACTGATCTAGGCACTTTTTGAGGTATAGATCAGTGTCCATAGTCCATGCGTTGTCCTGCTGAAGTATATTCCTTCTGTAATCGCGGTGAGCATCGAATGGGTTGTTCCGTGGTGTCCGGTGCTTCTTTTGGGCTTTCCAAAATAGGAGCTGGTGCCGTAGCAGAAGCACTGGCTACCTTGGAACGTGGTGAGTATAACTTCAAGCGGTTCATATGCACTATTTGTCGCTTTCGGCGATCCCACAAGATCTTGAATCGTCACATTGGATCGATCAGTTACTTCGACACTGAACGGGCCTTTCCACTGATTGGTTATTTTGGGACGCATAGTGTCATCTCGCAAAATTATTAGATCACCAGTGGAAAGCTCCGTTGGGCATATCTTATGGAATTGATCGTACCCCGCCTTGTATAGTTTCGTTTGTTCTGCAATTTGGCGTCCTACTGCTATGATGCGGTCTTTTAGGCCAGCAGTGAATTGGTCCGCGAAGTTGTCAGTGGCGAATACAAGTGGCGAGGGCAAGTTGTCGACGATATCACACCATGTGATCGGGTTCCTTCCATGTATGACGAAGAATGGGCTATATTCTGTAGTTGAGCTTTTACTGCAATTATAGGCAAACACAATCGGCTGAAGGAAGTCTGACCACAGGTCTCTGGCTTCTGCGCAATATGAAGTTAGGGAGACATGGACAACCTTAACTATTCGCTCCACCTGACCATTAGCCTTGCCTGGTTATAGCTGGTGGTAAACTTGTTTAAAATACCAAGAGTGTTGTTGATTTTTGCAAAGATATCGCTAGTGTAATTTGAGCCCCGATCCGAAACTAACTCATTCGGAATGCCGTGCTTGGATAAAACATCATTTATTACAGCTTTAATGACTAATTTCGTCGTTTGATTGACGAGAGGAGAACAAATTACAAACTTGCTGAAAGCGCATACAGATACGTATATATAAGCCTATTTCCTTTTACACATTGAGGAAGAGGTCCGATTATGTCCGTATAGATACGTTCAAAAGGTTTTGGGGGTTGGAAAACTCCCCAATTCTTCGCGTATGATGTTTCCCGAAGGGGTTTTGACTTTTTGACAAAAGGGACATGTATTTACATATGTTGTGATATCTATATACAAAGTTGGCCAATAATATTTGATTAACCTTTCTCTGAAAAAATCTTAATTATCTTCCCTATTCAGAATCCTGAGAATTTCTAATGTCTTCCAAAGTGGGTAATAAGCATTGATGAATGGCGCAAACTATGTTAATGGGGTAGCGGTTGAGAAAGTCACATAAAGTATTGTGTTTCCCAGCTCGATATGGTAACATCGATAGCTTGTATGGAAATCTCGCATTTGGCAAGGCGGCCTACTAGATCTGACCTGTGCATCAGAAAATTGAGGGATGCATGACCAGTTACTAATGTTATCTTTGCGCTAGCTACGTACGGGTGAAACTGTTTCGCGTTAGTTGGGAAATTTGTCTGAAACAGGCAGGTATCTGGTAATAGATGCTCTAACATAAATGACGTGAGAGCGTCAAAAAGATGGAAAGACCAAAACTGTGGTCAGGACGAGTACCTGTTTCCGGTGTAAAAAGGTCTTTTCTGCGGTTTGGTATACTTAATATGACGTTCCTAGACAGAAGAGCGTTTTACAGTTGCGCAGTTAATGCGGACTGCCTACTGTAACGGCAAGAAATACGAAGCTGTACCACGAAAGGATTTTAAAGCTTACGCATTCATTAACTGGGGCATCTGAGTGATGCTCGCTACTTTTTTCGGATAAGTGCAAGACCAAATTTGGTTACAAAAACTCCCAGATATGATTTCGGTCTCGAAAGGTTCAACATCTTTGGATGCAAGCTCATATGAAAGCTTTGGGTGCGTTAAAAGCATTTATTGAAATTGCGCGTGAAGTCACCCACGCGGTGAACTTCCAATTGTTTTGCGTCAATACAAAAAATGTCTAAACTGGCTGTGGCACCATTGTTTGGGTGTGATTTAGCTTTCATAAGCCAGCATTCTCTTTTTGGGAAGCACATCTTTTGTGCGAATGTAGATTCTTAGTTAGGTACATCCCGAAATTTTGCCTGGGGCAATATTGCTGGGAAAGGCAGAAAGGAACAACTGTTTATTAAAAATTCTGTACGAATTTTATTTGGTTTTATTGAGAAAATGGAAACAAATGGCGCTGGTGAAGAGTTTGGACCGTTATAAGGTTAATCGCGTGCTGGCAAAACTATTGCTTGAGAAAGGATTCGAACTCTCGTTGTGCATTTTCTAGATGCGGGTGATCCGGTTGCGCTATGCATGTCTGATTTTGTTGCTGTCTAAAGCTTTGATGACTAGGACAACGAGAGTATGACTTTTCTGAAATCAAAATCGAGCTTGTGAGTTCCTACAAAAATAAAAGTGATGGAACATCATCACCGTAGGTAGCTCAACTTTTTTTTTGAAATGAGTTTGATTGGTTAAAATTTGGCTTATGATTCTTGAGCAACCTTTATGGATGAAACTGCTCGATTATGTTACCCCAACGCAAACGCATTGTTTAATCCTCGACTTTAGCAGGGCAAGAATCGGCGTTTACTACATTTTTAAAAATATGTCAAAACATTTTAATACCTTACTGTCTCTTTGAGAAGGAAGTATGAAAAGTTTTGTCACGAGGAGAAAAACTGTAAAGGAGAGGTCATTCTGACGCGAGCCAACATAAAATGAGACCTATTCTGTGAGTCAAGTTTTACTTAATTAACTTAGATGAGATTTGTGTAATGTAATTTAACTTATTGTATTTGTTTTCATTTTTTTAATAATTTGACAGAATTTGAACATTAAATTAGGATTGACGAAAAAGGTCAGAGGATTCTCAATTAGCTACGCTCCGTTTAGATGTTCATATAACAAAGTTTTGAAAAAAATCACTGATTTTACCAAAAAAATATCACTCAGAAGCGTGGCTTACTCAGAATTATAGAAAATCTTGATGTGTGAAAGTCTTGGGCAAGTGTTAGTCTGAGATTGTTTAGGTTTGACAGGGAGATAATTTTATGTCTTTTGATTGCAAAATTTTCTTGTTCAGAGGATCCTATTCTTCCTTAGCTTTACTGTTATATCCTACTATATATAAAAATAAAAAAAACAAAGTTTCGAAATAGGAATTCAGCGATTTTACCAAAGAATGTCAAATGCATAGCTTACTGAGGAGTGAAATGAGGTGTTTTGTAGAAAATCTCAATGAGAAAGTGTTTGCTAGATGTAAGGAATCTTAGCTTCTTATTATTTGAGAAAAATAATATTTTATGAAAAATATTGTTCTAAATTTTCATTTGAATAATTGCAAAAAATATGTCTCGTCGAGGATTGGAACTTTGGGTTGCACTAAAGTGATTTGTCACAGCGTCAGGATGGCTTGCTCTTTTCTTCTTCTTTTTAACCTGAAATAAAAGGAAAATATAGAAAAAATCGTCAACCAGCTATTCGTCTATCATTCTTTGTTTTTTCGTGCAGTTTTACCGCACTTGGCTTATTGTTTTCAACGAAATGATGCTTCAACAAAAATACATTTTCTAGTTAAACTTAAACCATTTGTGAAATTGTATTTGTATTTGTATTTTTCCGCTGGATTCCAAATCAAAGTTCATATTTATTGGTAGGTCACTTGGGCAATACGCTTTCGAATTATGAATGAATTTTTTCCCGGCAGATCTGACATTATCGAGTACATGCAAAAATTGGGTCTGTTGCACGATTCGAACCTACACAGCTTATTCTACATGCCAGAGCTTTTACGTTATGCCACTGAGGCGTTAATTTGTCGATGTCGAAAATTCAGATGTCTTGGAGCCGTGGCAAAAATTATACCCATGGCGGGATTTGAACCTTAGTCGTTTTTCTACAGTTTGATCATCCCACTGCTCTACCTATGCGCCTTTAACGATATACGGTATAAAATAATATTTTGAAATTATTAAATGTATCTACGGTATAGTAGGTTTTGCTAAATCTGGCTTGAAATAGCTTTTGATTCATTGGAAAATAGATTTCGAAACAAAGAATGTGATTGAAAGGAATTGATTTTAGCTCATAACAATGACTTTCTAAAATTTAATTTAAAATTTGATTGGGTTGAACGCAGCAAAGCACAAATTGATCAAGAAACTATGTATTTCGTGTTTTAAACAAAATTGTAATTTGGTGCTGTGAGAAGCAAAAATTGTCGACTTTTTCCGACCATTTAGTGCGTTGGTGTCGCAGTGGTGCGCGTGTAGTCGGATCTTCACCTAGCCAAAAAATTTTCATACTACACTAATAAATATTTTGCCTTACACTCCTAATTAGAAGGTCATATGTTGGCTTTTAGATTCGGTCTTAAAATGCTTTTTTCGATAGACAAAAAATGTGACTTCGGGAATAAGTCGAAAAATTTTCACGGCTTGTTTCGTTTTTATTTGACTACGCTTCTAGGAAGATCAGTTGCAAATATTTTGTGTGGTGTAAGCGCCTCTAGAAT
Source organism: Heligmosomoides polygyrus polygyrus (assembly GCA_947396885.1). NCBI lineage: Eukaryota > Metazoa > Nematoda > Chromadorea > Rhabditida > Heligmosomidae > Heligmosomoides > Heligmosomoides polygyrus. The sequence continues at coordinate 30,932,280 of OX377203.1, read as the reverse complement.
TGCACGATTATTTAATTTCGGTTGTCTGTTAAATAACTTTATTGGTTCCTTTTTTATTTAGTTTATTTTATTTATTTAGGGACATGGGGCATTTCCTAGTGGTTCCTCGTAGTCTATGAATAAAAGTTGCTGAGGTTTGTGTTCTGCACTGCTTGCTTCCTTCCCTTATTCAGATAAGATACTGGACTGCTCCTATGAAAATTGAGAGATTAAACTATTCGTAGGACAAATGCAAAAATCTATGTCTTACCCGTGATTCGAACCTTCGAGTCCCTCTTGATGCCGCGAACGAGGCCCACTGCGCCACAGAGACATATATGTGTTTTTCGAGTGCCCCGACGGTAATTGGGACGGAGCAAAAAAAAATTCGGCGTGTGATTCGAACCTCGGTCGCTCCTCGGCTCCCCTCTTTGCGCTGCGCGATGAGGGTCGCACTATTCGTCTGGGGCCGTTCTCTGACGAAACGTGATGATTTTTTTGAATTAAATAGTGATTTAATTGACGAATTTCTCCAGCCCTCTCTAGCGACTTCCATGAGGGTCTCCTCCATTGTACCCTCCTCACAGGGTTACTTGGGTCCCTAATAGCTGATCCTAAATTGTCCTAAATTGTAAATTAATTAAAAAAATCCTAAATTGTTGGAAAGCGCTTCAAAGAGTTGATTTTCTGAACAAAAGCAGTCATTTTTGTTTGAGAAATCCTAAAGAACTATTTATGTGTTGAGGTGAAGAAAGAACCTAGGGATTTGGTTGGAGAAATCGGTGGTGGCGTATCTGCGGTGAGAAGGCGCCCAGATATTGATTTTTTCAACGATTGGGATTTTAGCGCCCCGTGGTTCAGTGCGAAGAGGCGCGCCTCACCGATGCCGGTCGGTGGTTCGGATCCCCTGTGAGGGAGAAGTTTTGCCTTGTTTCTCCAACCTTATATCGAATCCTGGAAGGTAAATTTGGGACTCCTGAATGGGGCAAATTGGCTGGCGGGAAAAAATTGCCAGATGGAAGTAGGATTCAACAAAATTCTTGGTCGCCTTACCTACATCCTTATCCGCTGCTCACAAATCTTTCGGAAACCTTGTGGATTCCTTAAGAAGACTTAGCTCGCCTATAAAGCGGTGCAAATAAGTCTTGGATGTGTGGTTAACATCAGTAAGGAAGTGCTCTACGCAGCTGAACTATTCGTAGGCTATGTATAGCCATGGCTCAGCAGATGTCGCACTTCCACATGAGACCTGACGCGATTTCTTTTCGAATTTCTAGCAAAATTCTAACTTGAGACCTTTTGTCGCCTAAGCTGTACCTTTCATCCCGTTGAAGCTAACCGGCAAGTGGAGCTATTCACCATTCTATGGATGTCGATGCGGATCGCGAGGGAAACCGTGGTGGTGTGGAGATGTACGTCGCTCCTTTACACAGGACCATGGTGTCCTCCGACCCTGGTCCCTCTGTTTAATTGATTCAGTGTTATCTCCGTGGGGGTCTTCTTGCGTGCTTGTGTTGCCGCGATCTCTAAGCGGTGGGTGGTAAGTGGGTCAGGTGTGCCCAACACAGTCGTCGGCCCAGTGCTATCTCACGGAGCATGGCCTGTGGACTGCTAGCGGGCCAAAGCATAGAGGGACACCACTATCTACCCTTTTTTCTTTGCCAAGGCCTTTGGCTTTTAGTTTTACGTCGACTAATTGGCGAGAGTCCCATTTCACTTTTTGACAAAAAGAAAATAATATAAAAACAAATGTGCTAAATATTGGGAAGTTGTAGGCGGTCGAAATCTGTCCAATCGACCCTAGCTTTCGGAATATAAAGTTAACATTAAGGAAAAATGTTTTTCAAAAACAGGAAAGAAAAAAATCGAATCGCGTATGCTGGCCATAGCGTGTCGGTCTTTCGTCGTTTTCGCTACATCGGCGGTCTCCGTTTCTCGGCGTTCTGCGTCTCGGCGTTTACGTCTCTCGGCGTTTTCGCTACATCGGCGTTCTCCGTTTCTCGGCGTTCTGCGTCTCGGCGCTCTGCGTCTCGGCGTTTTCGCTACATCGGCGTTCTCCGTTTCTCGGCAACCCAACTAGTGTCGCAAGCACAAGAACCTTGTGTCCAGAAATATATATATATATATATATATATCGTGAAATGTGGGAGCTCTTCGCTTGGACTATTGATAAAATATCAATGAAAAAAAGGTTAATATAACTCTACAGAATTGATATTGATTCTTTAAGCGCTATTTTATTTTTATTTTTTTCATACTCTTACCCAGTATATTACAAAAAAATTAATATTTCTATGCCTTGCAATGTATAGAAAGAGTCATCCGACTATGTTAAAATACTCACCCATCCGGTCGTAAACATCAGTCGGGTGCCAGCAGGGTATGGGGAATAATGAGGGGTAATTAACGATCGCTTAGTTAATCGAAATTGAAAGAGAAAAAATTAATCTAGGATTTATAGAAATCTCCCGGGACCTCCATATCAAGTTAAAGGTTCATGCGCCTTACCTGAATCATCCTACGGAGTTTCTATTCTATTCCTAGGTTATAGAACACACTACTCAGCATGTATATTTATTAGTATCATACTGTATGGTAAAAGAGGGGAAGAGGGGGACGTGGGTGAGAGGGCTGGCCTGCCCTCTCGCGGTAGGCTGACGGTACCAGACGACCCTCCGGTGTGGGTGGCGTAGACGTGACTGTCGGTGGCGTAGCCCGGTGCCGCTATCTTGCAGCAGGGCGTTGCTATCGGTAGAAGGGCGTCGTCGTTCAGGGTACGGATTGGGTGCAACCCGACAAATACAACAAGGGTCAGCGTTCCAGAACAGGTCTCTCTATTTTAGACATAAAAGCTATGGCTAACACAGGAACCAGACGCTGACCCACGGCCATCCCTCTGACCTATACTCATTGGGCCACTTGAAGATGTTACACTGAAGACAAGCATTTATAAGTGTCATTACCTGAGTCACACTTAGTCCAAAAAGTACAACCTGATCCTGATGTTCCACGATAATTTCATGGACATCCTGCATAGCATTGTCATTGGAGACAATCGTGTACAGTGACGTGACATCAAGTGAATCCATCACAGAGCTACCTTCCGGGACTGTGTTTCGAAGTTTACCCAAAAAGGCAGCGGTGTTAGGAAGGTGGGCAGGTAGGAACTTTAGAAGCTGCGTGAGAACCAAGTTCAGCAGCCAGGAAATACGATCTGCAGGATCACCAGCGCTGCTTATGATAGGCCTAACCTTATATTGTGTGGGGTCGCAGAGGTCACCTCCCAATGGCAGTTTGTCGGTTTTGATAAGGACGTGCAGAGCGGGGCAGACTGGATGCCAACTAGATTTGTTTATGCTCGCCGCTGTCATGATCACTCCACATATCCCACCATGTATAGAGTAGAAAAATGGGAGCCACTGGTGGAAGTTGGCTTTGCCGCTCGTCCTATTATCACCGGATGGGTCAGCCGTAAACAGCAGGTGCCGGTAAAGCCGTCCTCTTTTGAGTCTTTCTTTTGCCCTTTTAAATCATACGCTTGACCTAGGGCGTGATCAGCGGTTAGTGGAGCGCCAGCGTCGACGACAAAGCCGTTCTCATTGAGCCGTTTGTTTGACAGATAGCCTATCCCATCGACAATCGTTAAGGGACTGCGCTGGCATCGATTGATGTGGCGGGAAGCGAGTACCGATCGAGAAAGCGCCCCAGTTGACGATGACGACGGTGCGGCGGCCTTCGTCTTTTCCTTATATTTGCGTCATCGTGATTTTTCGTCTCATCGTCTCTCAGGGTCTTAAGTCAGGATAGTAGGCTCTGGGGTGACAACGTTCCTGCATCTCGTTTATCCTGTTATGGGTAGCGTCTCTCAGGGCATCGATGGTGCTATGGGGAGCAAGTTCCTTCCACCTTCGTCGGCCATATGTCATCGCGCCGAATTGGGCGCTCTTCATTGAGTGGTTAATTCAAAAAATGCTCCTTACTCCCCCTCGTTACTGTCTTCTGGATAATAGAGACTCTGGGCTACCAGAAGGTGCACATTTAGCCTAGATTTAATTTTGTTCAATCTTTACATGCGTATTCAGCGTTCCCTAAGAGTGAACATGACTACTACGTGGAGCGGCTGTTTTCGGAGATACGGATTAATTCCCGATTTAAACATGAACTCGATGCGCAGTGGAGAAGCTATCTTCATCCACAGTGTTTCCTGACTTCGGAGAATAAATCGCGTATATGCAATAGAGGGTGGATAGGAGCAGTTTTCATTATTCTGCCCATCATATCCCGCTATACTATTTATTTATAGTAAAATCAGGTTTCACTGTAATTTACATAACGAGGCATAGGGAAGGAAAGATCATTGTCGGGGTGCACTATTCTCGGGGTTAACGGCGAAGCCCTAAACCAAACGTTTGGCGGCCGCTAGGTCCTTTTAATCCTGAGATTTTCCTTACGACTAACATGAAGGTGTGATTTCTCTTAAGTTTTGTAGCAGAACATCCTTACAGGCCTCTGCTATTTATCGAGTTAATCTAACTTGCTTAGTTTCGCAACACCTTATTCCACCCGACGAATTTGAGCTGCATAAGTCATTTCGTTATCTGTGAACTCGTTTTCCTTCTATGACTGAAACTCTTTTGAAGTTTTTTTATTACAAGTTTTTACACCATGCGTACATCTAACGAATACGACGTCAAAGTTAGTTGCTATAGATAATAGAATTGTTTTGTGTACCATGTCCTATTTGTAGCAAACTAATTGTGAAAATGAGTCTCTCACTTAATCTGTGCGACCCCCACCACTTCTTCGTTGCGCAAGTTCAAGATCTTGAAGCGAAGCTGTGGAAATAAACACTCGAGAGTTAGGAAAAACGGAGCACGGTAGAATGGTGGCCGAGAGGAAACGGAGGAGGTGTCTTTGAATAGCCAAGGGAAACCTTTGAAGCACACAGAGTGCTGCCTTCCTACTGTCAAGTTCCAACCGCATGTGTTAGCTGAGAACTGTGGTAATGCGATCGTCGAAGATGGTGCAGATCAGAGTATTACACACTTCAGGACGAGCGTTTCGAAACGGTTGACAAATGTTGTGTCGGAATACCTTTGAACCTATTCGCCAAAAAGATAAAAAGTGCTATAAGAATGGGAAAAATGATGTGCACATAATTAGTTCGCTGATCGAGTCGATGAGATGGAAAGCTTCTTTATATGTGGTGGGAGTGTTTAAGCTTCACATTTGCCACCCTTGGCCTCTAATTATCTATTCCATGGTGCAACTGTAGCGGCGATAGGTTGCCTGCTGGAGAGCAGGATAAGGAAAAGTAACAGAGCCACTCAGTACTTCTTACCGTTCGTCATTTTTGTAGTAAAAGACGACGATTCAGGGCATGCCGCTGGATGCTTTGCTTCATTGGTCACGAGCAGGATCCTACCATGTTGCGGAGGAACGATGAGCTGTAGTACTTGGAGCTCAAAGTGGAAGGTAGGTCCTGAGACTGCTTACTGAAACTCCGAGGCTGTTGATCATGTGTAGAGTTGAGTTTTTGGTACTTTTTTCGAAAGTCGAACAATCGAACAACTCGGTTTTTTGAAATTTTCGAGAATCAAAAAATGTGTCGGTGGTTTAGCTGCGAACTAAGAGTGAACAGTGATTCCAACATATCGAAAGTGTTTCCTGTTTCCTATTACTATCGCGCAGTGGTTATTGCCTGTGGATTGAGAAGACGTGCCGTGCACGTCGTCCGGTAAGGGGGACATCCTAGTGAGGGAGCCTGCAGCAAATACGAACTGTTAAGGTAAGGGGGAACCAATAGTGGCTACGTATGCACGTCTCCTCTCATAAGACTAGGCGTATATCTAAACGACGAAAAAGATTGCCGATGCAAGGATCAGCACCCTTCGTATAGTAGAAAAGATCGTTTTCTGGAGATGTCTGTAAGACGTATCTTTAAAAACAATTGTAATGGAGGTCACGCGGAGCAGTGCTGTTAGAAGAGGAATGCTTCGCACCCAGCCGTATCGTTTGGTGCGAGGCACTGCGACGGTGAGGCAACTGTAATGTCTTCGAACTCCCACTGACTTTTTTCAATAGGGGACGTTCGAGGACATTAGCTGTAGGTATATGATTAGTTTATAACTGCAGAACAAAACTCAAGAAGTCTTACTTTATCAATAATTATGCATTACATAAATAAAGCCTGGAGGAGGCAAACAATCAACAACTTGGCGAGCTGGACCAACACCCACTACTAACCTTCCTCTCAAATCCGAAGGCGGGACCCTCAGTTAACAGGTAGACGTTACGGTAGGCTCTCCATCTGCTTATGGTTTCGAATCGAAAGATGCTTGGGCAGCAGGAGGCCAGCTGTTATACGGCGAATCGAGGGGGCTGCGCGGAGCGGATTAAATGCAGCCCCAGCTGTTCTACGGCCAAATGTCTTCACTCTAGGATCTACAGTAACCCGGTCCTCAAATCCACTACACAACTCGACACTTCATGAAGATTACGGCGGTTTTGGTGTCAGTCTGAACCTTTTCGCAGATTTTCGTCCACGACGGGAGAAGGAGACTGGCTGCAATCATGGAATCATGGAGCCTGTATATCTTGGATTTGTTCATTAGTGGCGGCAAAGATACATGAATCAAGTTCATGTAGCTTTTGTGGAGACTAGGTAAAGGATTTTCAATGCCTACCTGGGATGTCTGAACCCAAGGAGATACCACGAGTTCGTGAGGGTGTACCCATAGGAATTCGAAGAGCTCCATCGACATCTTTATCCCAAGCTTGTGCATGCAGCCACGCACCTTGGGCCGAGAGGAAGGCGACATAGACTGACCGTTTTTCTGCGTTGAGTCCAGCAGCTTGTGGATCCATGCAGTGTAAACATGTGGTCATCGTAGCTATGCTCAGATATGCATGGATGTACATGGACTCAAACTGGGAGTTTGCGAATGGAAGTTCTACGGCTTCCAAAATAGTTTGCGAAGTAGCATCAGCGATCATAGATGGAGAAGCTCTAATAAGTTACCAGAATATGAAGTGCAGTTTTAAGTGCTCCATACCACGGCCTTTTCTCAGCCCACGATTCCAACGTGTATGCAGCACTGTCTTGATTTAGGCGTTCAACGAATTACCCAGCTGCCATGGGAGCTTTGGACGGGAAGCCTATACCTCTTGTAGTAAGTGGCCTACATGGCAGTATCAGAATCAGTGCTATCTCACGGTCTATTCAGCGTCCATCGGAAAGCCGGTCGCTGTACTACAACTACGAAGTGTTCTACACCATCGTCTTGCTAGCCCTTGTTGATACCAACTACAGATGCATCATATATGATTTAGATATGCAAAAAATTTCGAAGCTACTAAGAGGACTGCAATGAGTTTCTGTCATTCAGGAGCCACAGGCCGCTCGTCGGACGGTAGAGTCTTCTCGAGAGGCGCAATGAAAGCGTTCGTTGAAGACCATGACGACGCCTTCCCACAGCCTCAGCAGTTCGACAGCATCGGAAAAGTAGGAGATATTATATATTCTAACACAGTTCGTCGCTGATAACAATGAATTGCGTTCTGTAGGTGCCATTGCATTTCCTGGTGGATCAAGAGTTAGGTCAGACGGTGCGATTCATCACGGCGGGATGTTGAAAACTATTAGGTTGTCCGGAAAGCTCTCTGCGTTTTGTGTTGCTATTTTCATACGTCTATTAATAATTAAAAATTCAACTTGCATTGCGCATAAATGCTACTTTCTGTATGGAATTTTTCGCTCTATCTGACAAAATAGTGCACGTTTCGACGTTGTTTTATACTTCTGTTCTTGAAGGGCTTATTGAAGTATGTCGGCGAAGCGATTCCGAATATTCAATTTTAATTGGGGGGCCTAATAGTGTTGTAGATAGCACTGTGCGCTAGTGGTTCAGTAAACTTTGACCGGAAATTTCAGCCCCGAAGATGACCCTCGTTGCGGTCGACTTAGTGCAATCGTGGACGACGAGTTGAAGGAATTGGTGGAGGCTGAACCATCCAAACAGTTCGTGGGGTCGCGGAAGAGCTAGATGTCAGTAAAACTGCTGTTGCGCATGTTTGGAACCGTTTTGGAAAGGTGAAAAATCTCGAAAAGTCGGATCCCCACAAGATGAGTGAACGGCAAAAACTGTTACGTTTCGAGATTTGTCTTCTCTACTTTTACGCAACAAAACGGACTCGTTTTTGGATTGAGTGATAAAAAGCGGATTTGTATAATAACAGGAAACGTTCCGTACAGTGGCTGGACGAACTCCCTATGCATTTTCCAAAGGCGAACTTCCACCAAAAAAGGTAATGGTCACTGTGTGGTGGTAGGCGGCTCGTGTGATCCTTTACAATTTTTTGGCACCGGGCCAAACGATTACAGCAGAATCCTACTGTAGGGAAATCGCCAAAATGACCTAAAATTGCGTCAACTTCAGTCAGCACTGGTCAACAGAAGAGGCCCGATTCTTTCGATAACACCTAGACGTTTCACAAATTCGAAAATTGAACGAATTAAGGGTTGAGGTTCTGAGCCAACCTCCCCCCCCCCCATATTCTCCAGACCTCTCTCCAACCGATTACCACCTTGTCGAACACTTTCAGGACAATAGTGCCCATAAAACCTTCACCATTCAGGACCAAGACAAAACAGCTTTCGTGGATTTTGTCAAATCTCGCCCACCTAATCTTTTCGCTGATGAAATAATTCGGCTGGTGCCCGTTGGCAAAAGTGTGCTAATTCGAACGGTGCTTTTTTTAAACGAAATCCGATAAGATTTGAGACAGTTATGGTAGTTCAAAGGAAGCATCCAAAACCCTGAGAACTTTCCTGACAACCTAATGCTTCGGCATTCAGAACCCTGATGCGAGAAATAACAGAACCTCCTGCGGTGGTGAGAAAAATCACGTTGGCCGTTGGCCATGTGGGAAATCACGTTGGCCGGTGAGGCGATCATTCTTGGATTAGTTACCGATATATGGCGATATATGGAGCAACATTCAGATCCTCCACACCTTGCTGGTCGACAGTGTAGGCGTGGAGGTCGCTTTGCAGAGGTTTGGATTGAACGGTCCTTTCCAAGAAGCTGAAGAGCCGAAAGTTTCAGGAAACGTTTCCTACAGTTCGAAGACTACTAGGGATGCTTTGAAGGAATTCTTCGCGAGAAGAGATGGCCTTCTGTGAATGTCGCAATCATTTGTAGACTGTGTACGTATTACTGTGAATTCAATAGACATCGTCACCTTTTATTGAGAGATCAACGTAATAGGTGGTATTAACGCAGCTATAACAACGTGTTGAGTAGTAATGACGAAGCCATAACAAGGTAATGAGCAGAAGTGAGATCGCTTCATTTAAGAGGGGTTATTCTTAAGGTTCTCTCGAACATCTGATCTTCTTGGTCACATGCTCTGTCAGCTGGACTAGCGCCAATTCGGTCGCTCTTTGATCAGTAGCAGCAAGTCTGCGGAGTGTCGTAGCAGCGAAAACGCCTAGAAAAAGTTGATTCATGGAACCGTTACCATATTGAACAGCAAAAACGTAATGCAGTATTTATTGGGTGGGCTCCCACCGAATGCGCTAAAGTGGTCTATGGCCTAATGGCTCTGATTCTTGGTTCCCAGCTCATCGCAGATACAGAAAAGAATGAAACAAGACTCTATGATTTGATGATATGTAGTAAAGAGATATAAGAGAGGGTGTACCTGCGGTTTTTGTTGCGTCGACACTTTTCTTCCCCGATGCAGTCTTCTTTTTGGACCTCTGCGCGAAAACCGGAGATTGAGGGTGCCGGCGAGTTGCTCCCGCTTGTGGCATAGCGCACAGATGACCTACCGCACTGCTGTACCCGTACGCACCCACGTTTGACACCGGGGTTCTGCATCGACAACACCCCGATTTCAGATGATAAGGCAGCAGGAACAGCATCGGCTCGAAAAAAATCCATTTGTCAGTGGATCACCCGCCTCGGATCCTGCTCTTGGCTCCTTTGCGGCTTTCCGTCTTTCTTGGAAGGAGTCGCGAAGATTCTTCCACTGTTTTTTCACGTCATCGATTGAAACGAAACCAGTCTCACCTAAACCAAAGTGCTTGGGTGAAAGCAAATGTTTAATTTTTACCTTCACAAGACTGAATGTCACATTTAATTCTTTCCTGACATAGTGAAAGTCCACCTCCGATCGCTGCTTGTCCTGTGGGCCATGGATGTAATGTCCCACAGGTTTTTTTTCAAAACCTCCTCCATTAGCACCATGCAGCTTGCAGCCGTCCACTGCACCACCAACTTGCGGGATTTAAATAATCCTCGACGTCCACTCTGATGTCTTTGGGGTGCTTCTTGGAGGAACTAAAAATGCTGGTATTTCAACCTTGAACATTCCTCCGGAACGCTGGTGAATCTCACCTCTCTGTTCAATACCCCTCTGGGCGTGGACGGCTGTGATGACGGGGTCTGAAAATGTTATTCATTAAAACCTCTCTGCTTACAACACTTCAAAAAGATCACTTTGACACAAGCCCTTCCAGGATATCGATCTCCTCATCGGAATTCCCTCCTTAGCAAACTGATCTTTGATCGACCTCATCTGACCGTAAAATTAAATATGTTCTTGCTATGACTTCCGATCCCTTTCGGTTATCTACTTGCCGGTTGCAACATCCGCAGATAGGTTTTCTTTTCGTTCCTCTTGAACTGGCTTGCAGCGATTCCCGTTCGAGACGTGCTATCGCCTTCCTCAATCTAAATCATGAAATGGCGATGCGCTGTTGCGTAACATAAAAGTGGGTCCAAAACTTCATATGTATGTAGATGGACGAACGAAAAGAGAATGAACGAGGGTACAATCCTAGTTAGTGGAGGCCACTCTTAAACGAATTCATAATAAGTGAATGTACTGAAATGTGTTGAACTCACCCATTCCATAGAAAACAACTGCACTTACGAAGTGAAAATGAGTAACACAGAATGATATTACATAACATCTGTAGACTAGGTCGGGACGCTTACAAGTGATAGGGACGTGAAGTACATTGTCTTTTCTTTTTTCGAAAATGTTAATTGATTAATGGTGTCTACGCTAAATTTTCTGGTGCAATACCAATAGAGGTCGGCCTTATACATCCGGTTGAATAATAGTTTAAATTGAACATATGCAGCATAACGTGCAATGTGAGGCACCCATTAGACGAGGAAGCCCAGGGGTTGGGTAGGGGTGGACACGCCAAAAAGGACGAATGGTAGAGCGCACGTACCGTTATAAACGGGACCCCCTCATTGGGATTGCACCAATTTTCTTTATTTCACAGATGCATTGTATTCTGTTTTTAGAAGGACTTTTCGTTCTCGGTGCACATGCATTAAAGGGCCCTCTCTTACAAGATCTGCACGGAGAACTGTCCTTTTTGGGTTCTCCCTACCGACAAACTGAGCCTGTCTGGGTTAATTAGCTAAAGCGATTTGAGAAAGGAGAACCACATCTGCAAAATTCAAAAGAGATCACTTTTGCGAATATTCAAAAGCCAACTTTTGGTGTAAACTTTTGTGAGAACTCTTTTTGTATCACTTTTGGCTCAATAAATGCTCTGTTTAAAAAAACCTGGTTGGTGCAGTTTGCTATTCTCTATATGTTGTTGCCCATATATTGTTTCTCGTCATGATGGGAAATCGTTCCAGAACGCCCACCACCGTCCCGGATTCCAAATAAACGAGTTCAGAGTGAAAACTCCCGGGTATAGCACACCATTATGTGGTGAATAGCAAAAGCGCCGTAATAAAGGAAACAACTTTGAGTGGTAATAACCACTTAGGAAACTAAGAAAAGTTTGAAACTGTGGAAAAAATCGTACATTAGAAGAGCCTTAACCGGACGTATCGTTATTATTATACAATGGTCTATTTCCGCAACGTTTCATTCGTACCAAAACTTTAATAAGAAGTTGATCGCAAAATTCCATGTTCGAAAAACACTATATTTCGAGAAGGTGGCTTGAAAGATTTTTGGCGAGGTGCTACACCGTAGGTTCTGGTAATTTTTTGGTAAAACCAAACTTGCAACTAACTATTCAACTATGTGGAAATATCAGAAAAACACAGCAAGAAAGCGAATCAAAATAGAAATCCTATACTGAGAAAAACTTTAATAAAAAAGGGCACAACAAGTATTTACGATACCAAGGGTGTATCAGGTGAAAACCAGTTGAAAAGCAATGATTGTTGAATTATCTATGCTCAAATCCTGTTTTGTAGAGAAGGAAATGATTGGTCAAAAATGAAGATTTCATCAGGAACACTCAGTAAAACCTCAGTAAAACCTAAAATCAATTTGTAAATGAATTCCCAAGTAAGGTCTGCCATTTTTCATTTTCTACTTCTCATGACTTTGAAGTGCATGTACCTTACTGTTCCCTTCATGTGGCGTTCATGTGGCTTAAAAACAAACTCAAAAATTGAGGTGGCCTACAGTTCCGCAGCTCAGTGCTTCGAAAAGTAATTCTAAGTTACCAGGTTTCGTTGATGTGCTTGTTTTCTAGTTTTACGTGCTAGAAACTGAGATCTGGGTGAAAACGCTTGTTTTGCTCCTATCAGTGTTTTAAGTGTTCTTTTCACATAAAACACCGTTGGTACTAATTTAACCGTTGAGCATGCCTGTTAACTGAGGGAACGAGAATCTTTCCTCGTATTCTTCAAAGCTTCTCTATCATGGTAAAGCCATCAAGTCTGCTAGGGAATCCAAGTGATGTGCCACAGTTTCAGTTGCCACGCCCACGATTTCCCATGCCATTTACTCAGATGCGCGACAGGAGGTACACCCGCTCCCTGCTGGGGGCGTGGCGTCAATAGGTGCACCGCTGTTCTGCAGACCGGAAACTTTTGGGTCGCGTGTCAAAGGTTTCGTAAGGCAGCCGTTAGATTCTCGGTAAAGCGTAGGGGGTTGGGGGTGGGTGAGCAAGGGGATGAGAGGAAGATAGCACACCCCCCAGCAGGGGGCGGGTGTATCTCCTGACCGTTTCCCCCCCCCCCCCTTTACTCGCCCCTGAAAAAATACCGTATCCTTTTCCACGTGATTACAATGTGTTTTCTTGTAGTGGTTGTTGTAGTGGACCCTTTCGAAAACCGTTCAGTGGCCACAGATATTTTCTCCCTGGCTGTGGACATTTTCTCCCCTGGCTGCGGGCATTTTCTCCCCTGGTTGCGAGCATTTTCTCCCCTGGTCGCGGGCATTTTCTCCCCTGATCGCGGGCATTTTCTCCCCTTGTTGCGGGCATTTTCTCGCACCGAAACAGACGCGGCGCGGATCGGGCATTTTCTCTCGTAATCATGCTCTGGAAAACAGGGAAGAACCCCGACGACCACACCCATGGCCGGCTCCTCAGTCGTAACGGAAGGTGAGAGGTGCATAGTAATAATCATGCAACTGACAAGGAATCTTATTGAAGATGGGACATCAACATGACGTTAGGAGCTCATGAAGAACTGAGCGGAACTGATCTCCTGTCACAAAATGCTTAGAGACGGGCTAAAAGAAGCGCACTGAACAAACAACCGAGAACAAAAGTCGGAGAAAAACAAAATGGAGAAACAACACCGCCAGATTGGTTCAGCTGATTCATGTCGATACGGGCGCGCGATCCTCATTGGGGCGCGTTGTTCTTCAGCACGACTTGGTCCCGACTAGAAGAAGTACAGTAACTCGCCGGTTCCGTTTCGCGCTCCCGCAGAGGATGAGTCATGCCGCTAAGTGGCGCCGGCGGCCGCCGCTTCGCCGTCCGCCGCCCGACACTCGCCGAAGGTGTGGGGACCTTAACCGTACCGCCCCGTCTTCGTCCGAGTGATCAACGTTCGGGTAGTCATCATAGTCGGCCAAAGGCCCCTACAATGTCGATGTAATCGTATCAGGCGATGTAGGCCATGTCGAGTTTGAGAAAACGTGTGATTGTTCGTCTGTTGTGGTCGGTGAGTAGTGAGTTTACTAACTTTCTATCGGTGAGCGCCTTACTGCGCACTCGCTTATCCCCTCGCTCCTACCGATCAGCTACCTATCTCCGTATCGATGCGACATATCTGACCATTCTACTGCTCACGACTTCTATTTTACAATGTGTCTCTTGCGGCAGTGAGACATATTTGTTACATGAACTTGACACGCTTTAAAGCAACCCGGCAGTTTTTCCGGCTGCGCGAGCCTCTATTTGCCGTTTAGTTAAATATTGCGCAGTGGTTGGCCCTCCTCCTGTTTCACCTATTTCAACAGAAGGAGCTCGACAAGCGGAAGCACAAGGAGACAGCAGTGAACGAAGCTCATAGGATTGTAAGGAAATTGTAAGGAGATCCCCATTAAGCCACCACTTAGAGCCCCCGCAACCCAGGGAGTACAGAGAACGCCCTCTCGGGAGGACAGTGGTGTGTGGGCTCGGTGGTGCTCGGCCGTCAGGCTGACACCTGCCCTCTTTACTTTTGTTGTCCTTGCACATAATATTTATGTATGAAATTATAATAAACTAATGCGAGGACTAAGCGTTTTGTCCGTAAACTTACATAGCCTAAAATAAAATGAAATTACAAGTAATAACACCGGGCGTTCACCCGCTACACTGTCGAACACAGTGGGCGCTCGGAGTTATTATATGGAGGTCCCGGCTCGCATTAGTTTATTTTGCCTATTTTTTGATCGGTTTCCTCGTCCTTTCTTCCACCACTCTATTTGTGTTCTCTCTAATTTTCAAAAAAGGAAAGATGTTAATGCTGCATGAGTTTTTTACACTTCCTTTTAGTGTCACTGCGTAAGTGCCCGGCACTATTTAACCAAAAATAGGCCATAAGAATATTTTCTTATAATTTTTTCATACTGTTACTTAGTGAAGTAACAGTATCTAAAAAAGGCGTTCACTTTTCAAGATAAGGATTTCACAGCAAGTTGTCTAAACCTCATAAATTTCTGCTTATGCTCAAAATGCTCTCGTGTTCCCTGATTTGAATACTATGCCGCCACGTTTTTCCATTTTTGCGATCTATTGTTCCTTTTCTCTTACAGAAAACAGAGCGCCAATGTCACACCGCTGCTCCACCTCTATTCCGCGAGGCAAAAAGTTTATATATTCCGTTCATTTGTGTGACAGGGAGAAAAACCCCTCTAATCCGGTATTTGAGCAGTGTTACGATGAGTCCTGGCCAGGCTACGCCACCCTCGCGGTAAAGTACTACTAATAAATGTACTGTGGTCGTATTTGTTAATGAAGCGCACAACAAAATTCATTTTGAAGTAAGGCGATGAAAATATACAGTTTAAGAATAAATAAAAACGAGCAAGCAAAGCACGATTAACACTAGTTGTCTCTCTCTCCATCGTTTTCTCATTTCATATTCTACTATCCACATTCTATATACCGGAATTGTCTCATTTTTCGTTTCGTCTTCAATAAATTTTAGAGGTACAATAGTACCAACTATAAAAGCAACTTACTGTGACATCTTGCCAATCGACTCATCCAGCATCAACTCAGTCTTCACAAAGGACAAAGGAAACGTGATCTTTACACTTAAAAATTTTTTCATCTTCTCAAATCTTTTGTTGCCATCTTATTTTTCTTTATTTCTTCTCCCTTTTGGTAAGAAAGGAAGTGTTGACTAACACGTCAACTCGAAAAAATCAAAAAAAAACTTGTATAAACTAAAAACTAGGATAAATTCTTTTCACCAAACTTTGTATACCATCTGCTGAGTTACATACAGCGTAAAACACTAAACTTTTCCATTACAACGGGTAACCATTTCTCACACCAACTCTAAAAAGCTTCCCACGCGTACCGGATTTCGCTCAGCTGGTAATAAAACTAGCTACGAAGCTCCAATAAAAACACAGATTTCGATAATGACCACTAGCGTGTTAGATCCCGCCCAGCTGTACACATCCTGCCGACTTCTGGATAACCGTGTTGGAAAATTCTCAGGCAACGACGACATAACTTTTGAAGAATTCCTAGAGGACTATGTAGAGCTTGTCACTAATCTTCATATACCTGACGAACACGCCAAAGCGCTATTACCTAACCAGCGGTGCGAAACTTAAGTACCAAAGTCATTCCGAAGACCAGAAAATCACTGGGAGACACTCACCACAGCGTTAGCTCAAAAATTCAAGTCCCAAGCTGTCATGAGCAATATCCGTGATGAACTTCACAACATGCTCCAAGGAAAAGAGCCAGTGGCGGAATTCGCAAGCAAAGTCGTAGCCAAGACCAAAATGGCATTCCAAGGGGAGGACAAAAAGATTCCTGATAGGCTGGCCATAGATTTTTTTATAAAAGGCCTACGACCAGAAATCCGCCGCCCAATAAGAAGACTTCCAGAATCGGACAACTTTGACGTTATCTTAGCATACGCCGAGAAGGAAGACAGAATCCAAAAGCAGGAGCGGGCGGAGGACCACGAACTCCTTGAAGGTTTAAATGCGCTTGCCGTCAATACTAGAATGGAACAGCTGGAAGCCAAAATAAATCACCTTAGTGCGCCCGATAATAATAGAAACGTCCGCAAACCTCGCTACAACAACCCTCAGCAACCTCCACGACGCACATGGAGAAATCCGCAAATGAACTTCCCAATCCATTTCGTAGCAATGGGCCGCAATACATAAACCCGCACTTTTTTGCGGACTTCGAAACCTAATTTTCTCTTTGTTCTCTATTTTTTAACGACCTTCTGCAAATTTTCTGTGTTACAAAATCATGCCGTCACTGCGCACGCAACGCGATTTCACGCAATTAAACACAGCTCTAAAATACTCAAGTAATCAGCCACAGACTAACGACATTTAAACTTGTAGTTGGAAGCGATCGATAAACATAGGAGCGCAAACCGCTCTTATAACGGTACATCACGGACATAGTGTCACCTTCGTTCTAGTTCACACTACCTTCATGGAACAGCTTCACAAATTACATAATAAGTTAGCAGTTAAGTATCTATTCGAGCACAAAACCAAGGCGACAAACTGTCAGTCTTTGCATTTAGTAAGAGAACTCGTGTCCATGTTTCATATACAAAAACAAGGCTTTACGTTTGCAACAAATCCAAAACTCACTACTTTTATACAACTAAAAGAGAAAAGCAGCTCTGCATCAACCAGGAGTTGTTTCAACTATAACAACAAGTAACCCAGCTCCTGTTCCATGATCCCAACACCAGGGAAGAACAAATCACCACCTGGTTGGCTGTTTTGTGATCCGGAAAGTTGCATATGCATATCGAGTAGTGTTTTGGATTCCTTCTCGTAGCCTTCATCACTTCTAGCTATACGGACCACGAGTGCTTTTACTTCGAAGCACCATGTTTTGGCCTCCATCTGCTACTTAACTTGTGTAATATAACTGAAACTAGTTCCATAAATTTTCTTCACATGCAACGATAAGGACACCGTGTCTAACAAATGTACGTATTTGGACAACTGTCGTTTTTTTTTTTAACGAGTTACTGTCCTTAATCTCGGGCTACATTGATTTTGATCTGAGTGCATTATTTACGTCTCTAATGCGCGCACAGTGACGCCATGATAAATCTCACAACTCGGTCTCATACTAATACTGTTGAGATTCCTTTATCTTTATCTTTATTGGAACATATGATACTATGCACATGCAACTGTGACAGACAAGGGTAATGGCAGTCGAAACTCCAAGACAACAATATTATTTGAAACAAAAAGTAGTCAACGCGAAACTAATTATTCCGTATATCTTTTATCAATACCTCAATATCTCCAATCCCTTTCTTATTTACGGTATTACACATAACACCACTGGTTGTGAGTTTTTTAGTTTTTGTATTTTGTTCCTTGTAACAGCTCTCACCTATACTTACAGCCACTCAGGACGACTCAACACCTTTTTCACCTTCGCCACAACTGCGATGACCTTCTACACATCGGAACAACACTGATCTCTCTCTCATTCGATTAGCCCTATCAACCGCTCATCCCATCTTGTATAACCTAGGACCCGGGGACCGGGTCTCTTTCGCCGCCGTGGATGTAAGGAAATTGTAAGGAGATGAAATCATGTAGGGAGGTGGGACGTAGGCTACGGTAGAAGAGAAGGATAGCCAGTCCACGGGAGATTGATTAGGTCACCCAGTAACGCCTAGCTTTGTCTTACCCGACGCCATTGGGCCCCATTAAAACTACCCGTGCGGGAGTTTGCCCACTGACTATCGGGATCCCCATTAAGCCACCACTTAGAGCCCCCGCAACCCAGGGAGTACAGAGAACGCCCTCTCGGGAGGACAGTGGTGTGTGGGCTCGGTGGTGCTCGGCCGTCAGGCTGACACCTGCCCTCTTTACTTTTGTTGTCCTTGCACATAATATTTATGTATGAAATTATAATAAACTAATGCGAGGACTAAGCGTTTTGTCCGTAAACTTACACAGCCTAAAATAAAATGAAATTACAAGTAATAACACCGGGCGTTCACCCGCTACACTGTCGAACACAGTGGGCGCTCGGAGTTATTATAGGATTGTCTGAAAGAAATCATTGAAAAGGAAAGGTGCCGAAGTACTTCAAGGTTGGTTAGACCTGTTGATGGAGAATCGGGCCAAAACCAAGGAAGCTACGCTGCGTGATGGAAACTAATGAAGGCGGTGACACTTTTAAGGGAAGAAAATACTGCGCTGAAGGAAAAGTTATCAGTATGGGTAACACTTCTCCTGAGCTAGTAGAACAGAGCATGTCTGTTTTGAAGATAGCGATGCTGACATTAAGTAGAAGAGATCCATTTTGTTTACAAATCTGCCTGAGCCGTCATGGCCTAGTGTTTTCGCTAGAATTTCAGCGACTTCAATCGTGTAAATCAGATTCTGGATCTTCTTGGTGTAGGATGAGGGCGTTTATCGGTATTCCATATTTCATGGAAAGGTGACAACGAAAGAGGTCGCGATTAATAAAAATTATATTATCATTCTGCAGGCACCAAACCGAAGCACTGAGATTAGCACCTCGGCTACGTTTCCTCCCTTTTTACAAAGGCGTTTTTCTTCGGCTAAGCCAACAACAGTCGGCGCCTGGCAGTGATTCAGGAAACTATTAGATTGACCAAGGAAACCACGCTGCTTTCTTTCTGGTTTGCTTTCCAACATAAGATCCGTGGTGAAAAATATTATTTTTTCCTTTTTACGTGTGATTTTTTGATTGTTTTATTATATTAACAGGCAGGTGGTCCACCTCCCGCAACGAGCTAAGCCCGTTACTTTACTTGGAGTGACTGCTATTCACTACTTAGGGGTACGATGTGATAGGTCTTTCAAAAACAGAGGAAGTGTACTCCTCTCCTCCTCCTTCTTCTTCTCCTGAGCGTTTAGTCCCGCGCAGTCGCAGGGTCCGCTGCTTTTGTGATCTGTCGCAACCTCATTCTATCAAGGGCGTCATTTGGCGCAGCGCCGATTTCGGCGAGATCTCTCTTGATGACGTCCCTCCACCTTTTCCTTGGGGCTCCTCTCGGACGCTTTCCGGGTGCCTCGAAATTCAGGGCCAACTTCGTGGGATGGTCCACTTGTCTTCTGAGGATGTGTCCGTACCACCTAAGGCGCTGCTCCCTCATCTTCAGCTGGATCGGAGCTGTCTTCAACACTGTCCTAACATCCTCATTTCGCACTCTGTGTTGACGGGTCCATCCACATGCCCATCTGAGCATCCTCATCTCCGCCGCGTGCAGTTGCCGCTCCTGTGCCTTACCCAGGGCCCAGCACTCACAGTCATAGAGGAGGGCAGGCCTCACTACTGTTCTATATAGCTTGACCTTGAGTGTCCTGGAGCACCTACGGTCGCAGAGGATTCCTATGCACTCCCTCCATTTGAGCCATTCTGCAGTTATCCGTCCCTTAACCGCCTTGTCCACGCTTCCTTCCTCGGATAGGTCACTTCCGAGGTAGCGGAATTGTTCCACCTTTTCGATCACCTCTCCTTGGCAGTCAAAGATCGGTTCGGCGCACTGCTTATAGCTGATGAATTTTGTCTTCTTTACGTTCAGCCGCAGGCGGCCGTTGTCTGCGAGGGCTCCTTGCCACAACTGCACCTTCTCTTCCAACTCCTCACGGCTGTCGGCTACTAGGGCGATATCGTCAGCGTAGAGGATGTTCCTGAGGGGACCTTCCTCAAGATGATTCACTATGCAATCAAGCGTCAGCACGAAGAGAAACGGACTCAGAGCTGACCCTTGATGCACCCCCACTGTGATATCCATCTTCTTTGTCATTCCGTGTGGAGTTCGTACCGCCGCTTTCGAGCACTCGTACATGTCCTTTATGACCGAGATGAGATGTTCCGGAACACCCCTGCCTCGAAGGGATTTCCAAAGCACGGCACGAGGTAGCCTGTCGTATGCTTTCTCCAAGTTCAGGAATGCCAGGTAGCAGGGCTTTCGATTCTCCCGATATTTCTCCATCACTTGGCGAGCGATAAAGATCGCGTCTGTGGTGGACTTCTCAGGCATGAAGCCCCACTGCTCCTGGGATATGGTGACCACCTCCCTCAGCCTCGAGTCGACCAGTCGTTCGTAGACCTTCATCGCATGTGAGATCAGTTTGATCCTGCGGTAATTGGAGCAGTCGTACGCGTCCCCCTTCTGCTTAAAGATGGGGACTATGATGCTGTTCCTCCAGTCATCTGGCATCTTACCCTCTATCGTGACTCTGTTGAAGAACTGTGTCAGCCAGTTGACTACGCAGTTCCCAAGCACCTTCCAGGCCTCTACTGGCACCCCATCAGGGCCAGCTGCCTTCCCGAGCTTCATCTTCCCTATGGCACTGCGAACCTCTTCCTGCGTCCATGACGGGATGGGTCCGTTCGGTTGGCTGTTCTTCTTGGACTTCCCGACGCGGGAATTCCTCATTCAGCAGTTCCTTGAAGTACTCCTCCCATCTTTTTTTGACCTCGACCGGTTTCCGTAGTACTCTACCGTCAGCACTCTTCACAGTCTTCACTACTCGAATGTCGAGGCTAGCTCTATGACGTGCCTTGGCCAGACGGATGGCGAACTTCTCTCCCTGTGGCTCGTCCAGCTTCTCGTACAGGGCATCCATCTCCGCGCTCTTTGCCTTTGCTACCGCTGCTTTTGCCAGTCTCTTCAGCTTCCTGTAAGTTGTAAGATGCTCGGGTGCCCTTGTCTTCTGCCACTGCCTATAGGCCTCCTTCTTTTTCCTCACCGCAGCCTGCACCTCTTCATTCCAGAACCATGCAGCCTTATCTCCTCTGATTCCTCCCTTTGTTTCGCCGAGGGTTTCCTTGGCACATCGCAGGATCGTTTGGATTATCCTCCCCCAGGTCTCGTTTACGGGACCGGTTGGATCGGGAAGACCTGCTTCGAGCACTGCCCTTCTTAGCTCGTTGCGCTCTGTGCTCCGCAACCTCCACCATCGGATTCTGGGTTCTGTCCTTACTTTCGGTTTGCTGGGTAGAGGAATGTTCAGGTCCGCTATCAAGGGCCTATGCTGTGATGCGAGTTCTTCTCCCGGAAGGACCTTTACATCCCGAACGGTTTTCAGGTCAGGCCTTCTCACTAGGATGTGGACGACTTCTGTCCTTCTTCCTCCGCTAGTATAGGTCACCTTCTGGCTCTCCCTCTTCGCGAAGAAGGTGCTACAGATAACCAGGTCGTGGGCGACAGCCAGATCGATAATCCTTTCTCCATCTGGGTTCACCATGCCGACCCCTTTACCTCCATGAACCCTTTCCACTCCTCTTCTTCGACTCCCCACATGTCCGTTCATGTCCCCTGCTACGGATAGATAGTCGCCTTCTGGTACGGACCTTATGACGTCTTTTTCGTGCTCGGGGTATCCGGTCTGCGGAGCGTAGACGGACATGACGGTCCAGTAACCCTCCTTCGTATCCAGCCGCAGAGATATGATGCGGTCGCTTATCCTTTGGACAGCAGCTACCGAATCCTTGAGGGATTCTGCCACAGCTACCCCGACACCGTTCCTCTTCGTGTCCTCTCCGTTGTAGAACAGCTTGACTCCTTCTCCAATCTCCTCGGCCTTCGCCCCTTTCCATCTCGTTTCCTGCAGGCACAGGACTTCTATCCTTCTGCGCTTCATCAGGTCGGCCACTTCCCTGGATCTTCCGGTCATTGTCCCCACATTCAGAGTTCCCATTCGAACAAGCTTCTTTGGCCGAGGTCGTTCTGTCCTCGGTAGCCCTCGCATACTGACCACAGAACTTGGGCGGGGGTTCTGCGCGACACTTCCGGGTGACGTCCTAGCCTTCACACTGATTCCATTGCGACTCTTGATCATGATTTGTGACAGGTTTCTCCATCAGCCGGCCTGTCAACCTGGGCCTGACGCTGGAACCGTTGCCATTTTTGCACTTTCTGCAGGGCATGGCGAGCCGAATATCACATGAGGAGACATCACATACCGATAACCGTTTGTGGTGTCTACCTCTCACACTCCGTGCGAAGTTCGAAGTTCATATCACCCCTTTCTTGCCTTCGGGGTGCCCCTTTCCTGCCTTTGAGGCGTGCTGTGATTCAGACTTCGCTAGGCTTCCGAAGAATTGTCGAACTCCTTCTCAGCTTGGGAGACCCTGCCGGAGAATGAAAACCTCCGCTGTGCATCGCAGTTCGACACCCATTGCCACCCCCACGCCACGATGAGGCGCTGAACCATGTGGGAGAGGGAAGTGTACTCCCTTTAGTAAAACATTTTTGTTCTTGCATTAATATTCAAAGAATGTGTGAGGAATTGCTACGTTTTACTAGTATGTGACATCAAGCAATGTCACCGATATAGGGTCATCGATGTTTATAGAGCCCCATGCTGTGATTCGATTGGTAACGAATTATGACCATTCTCGATGTACCGCTTTTTATTCGTGAATGCGTTGTCGACTCCTTTGCGCCACCCTTGACCATCCTTCCTCTCGACAGCTGGACATATATATATATATATATATATATATATATATATATATATATATATATATATATATGGTGGCGATGTCCGTTCCTCCACGTGGTGCCACTGGAAACTGCTTGCTTGTGCAAGCCGAGCCAATCACGGACAATCGAATGCAGGCGACAGGCCCTAGTGACAGGCCGGCCTACGAACATTCTGTGTCACATCATATGGTTGATGACGTTACAGAGTTCTCGAGATAATGCTACGGCGTCCGCGGGAGCCGACGCGCACTCGCAAAGCCCGGCGAGTGTTGAAAGTATGCGAGGGTCCCTGATGCGAGGACGCTATCGGGGGCAACTGAGCTAGTCCGAAAGTCCCGTAACGTAGGCAAGACCCGCGCAGCAACGTTGAATGTGAGTACGTTGACGGGCCGCTCGTGCGAGTTGGTAGAAGCACTGGAGCGAAGAAAGATAGATTTCTGTGCGGTGCAGGAGACGAGGTGGTCCTGCTGTAAGTCGAGGGACATTGGCCGCGGCTTCAAGGCCGTTCTGTGCGGCAGTCCCAGGACCACCAGTGGTGTCGGTATGATCGTCTCCGAGCGTTTCCGTGACGCGATTGCAAGCGTAGAACGTTTCGATGACCGCTCGATGGAGATTGTTGTCGCCGTAGAAGAGTGACGGTGTCATTTCTTTTCCGCGTACGCTCCGCAGACAGGTTGCTCCGAGCAAACCAAGGACGAGTTCTGGTCTCTGCTTGATGAGAAGACAGCGGAAGTGCCGTCAGAAGATATGGTTGTTGTGGCAGGCGACCTTAATGGTCACGTCGGAGCAGCGAAAGACGGTTATAGCTGTCATGGTGGTTTTGGCTATGGGTCACGCAACGCCGATGGTGAGCGTATACTTGAGTATGCAGACGCACATGACCTCACCATCGTGAATACCAAATTTCGAAAGCGTGTCTCCCACCTCATCTCGTCTTATAGCTGGAACGCCAAAACGCAGATTGACTATGTTCTTGTTAGGCGTCGCGACCAAGGCCTTGTCACAGACGCGAAGATCGTGCCGCATGAGACGGTTGCCACGCAACACCGTCCACTGATCTGCTAGCTGAAAATCACACCTCCGAGGTGTAAACGTGTCGAGCGGTGTGGGACGGCTAGAATTAAATGGTGGTGATTGAAGGAAAAGGAAGCAGCTGTTATCTCTCGCATTCGGTTGCCGACGGTAACAACTGTCGACGAAACCTGGAAAGAGGCTACCGATGCGATAACCCGGGCTGCACGCCTCGAACTCGGCACAACGAAGCCTGGACGGCGTTGGGTCGACAAGCAGGCTTGGCTGTGGACTGACAATGTCAGAGAGAAGGTCAGGGAAAAGAAACAGCTGTATCACGTATTTATCGGTGACAAAACAGTCTGTAATTGGCGGAATTATCGAGAAGCGAGGAAAGCGGCAAAGAAGGCAGTGGCTGCTGCTAAAGCCGCGTACTACGCTGAAGTCAGCGAAAAACTGGAAACGCGCGATGGTGAGCGCTATCTTTACCGACTCGCCAAGGCTCGCTGTCGCCAAGCAGAAGACATCGAAAAGTTCTTTGGTATTAACGATGAGAACGGCCATCTTCTGATGGATCGTCAAAGGGCTGTAAGGCGATGGCGCGACTACTTCGAGGAAATCTCGAATGTAGAATTTGAACATCCTGCCGTTCCTTTTGTTTCACCTGTATACGGTCCCGTTCAGGAGATCACAGTGAGCGAAACTGAAGCAGCCCTGAAGAAGATGAAGTCAGGCAAAGCCACTGGTCCCGATGACCTGCCAGCCGACCTGTGGAAGTCGAAGGGCTGGTGCCCTGCTGACTGGCTGACTGAGTTTTTCAATCAGGTTGTTGCTGAGAAGAAAGTGCCTGAGAGTTGGTAGCAAAGCACGACTATCCCGATTTGGAAGAAGAAAGGCAGCCCTGCGGATTGCGCTAGCTACCGTCCGATTCGCCTACTTTCGCACACATGAAAGTCTTTGAGCGAATTGTCGATAGACGTGGTCGGGATGTCGTTCAGTTTTCCAATAATCAGTGTGGTTTCGTTGCCGGCTGTGGGATGGTTGATGCCATACACGCCGTTCGTCTTCTGCTAGAGAAGCACCGCGAGAAACAGAAACCGGTGCATTTCGCCTTCCTGGACTTGGAGAAGGCCTTCGACCGCGTTCCGCGGGAAGTGATATGGTACGTGTTGCGACGATATGGTATCCCTGAAGAGCTTATTGAGTGGGTGCGCATCCTCTACTCGTGCCCAATAAGCCGAGTACGAGCACCAGCGGGTACCTCGATGGAGTTCCCGATCTCTGTCGGAGTGCACCAGGGGTCTGCGCTATCCCCACTGCTCTTCGTGGTCATGGATGCAATTACACGAGATCTCCAAAAGGCAGCTCCTTGGACGTTGCTGTATGCCGATGACGTCATGCTTGCATGTGAAGACAAAGCCGAACTCGAGCGACAGGCACAGGAATGGTGCGATCGCTTGGCATTGTTCGGACTCAAGCTAAACGTCAAAAAGACGGAGTACATGACGACGGATATGAATGAGCTCGGATCTATCGAGATTAATGGTACTGAGCTCTCACGAGTCACATCTTTCAAGTATCTTGGATCAACAGTTACGCCCGATGGCAGCCTAAAGTTGGAGGTGAATGCGCGCGCAAGTGCAGCCTGGTCCAAATGGCGGTTGTTGACTGGGGTTCTCTGCGATAAGACAATACCCGAGTACCTCAAGTCGAAGGTTTATAGAACAGTCGTCCGCCCAGTAGCGACGTACGGTGCTGAGTGCTGGCCCGTGACGAAGGAAATTGAAAGCCGCCTCAGTGTAATGGAGACGAAGATGCTAAGGTGGACGGCCGGAGTAACGCGATTGGACCGCGTTCGCAATGACACCATACGACAGAGGTTCGGTGTCGTCCCGATAGCCGACAAGTTGCGCGAAGCTCGTCTACGATGGTATGGCCACGTCCTTCGCGCTAACGACGACACTGTCTGTAAGATTGGCCTGAATCTTGAAGTCCCTGGAAAACGGCCCTCAGGACGCCCGAAGCAACGTTGGCTAGACACGTTGCACTTGGACTTAAAGATAGCTGGTGTGCATCCCGATCAAGCATTTGATCGGGAGAAATGGCGTCACCACACCAGAAGAGCGGACCCTGCCACCAGGCGGGACAAACGCTACTGAAAATGATGAAAATGATGATGATGATAATGATGATATATATATATATATATATATATATTATATATATATATATATATACTCGAACATTCGGGTTCGACGAGCCGAATCGAATAGGAACACGAGCCACGCGGTCGCGAGGCTTGAGTTGCTATTGGGGGAACACCTGTTGCTATCCGGGAGAAGCCGGTCAACTGAGGGGCGGCTCCTGTTGCTATCCTGTTGCAAGTAGCAGTTGCGTTCGGTTGCTAGGCGGTTGCAGGATAATCGTTCCTTCGGTCCGATAACCGTGCCTTCGTATTCCCGATACTTGGGCAGCCATATATCCACTTATATCCAGCTCGTACGTAATGCGTACATATTTATGTGTACAGATATAAATACATAAACACATATATACATTTAAGTCTATGCACATGTCTACGCATGCATATATATGTATGTATATACGTGCATATATGTGTATATACATATATATGTAGTATACATTAGGTTGGTGCATAAGTTTTCGGACATTTGATCCCTCCTGAATTGAAAGCGCATTTCCCCGCCAAATTTCTCACATGTATCAACGCGTAAATGATCGATCGATAGAGAAAGGAAAGGGCTACAAAACTGTTCCTAACATTTACTTCTGCGTTGTTAACGTCAGCTATTATGGCTAAGCAATTCATCCCAACTGAGACGCATATTCGGCACGTCATGTTATTCCTCACCAATCTGGCCGCAATGCCAACGAATCGTATCGTCGCCTGAAGGCTGTTTACAACGAGAATGCTGCTGCTCGAAGTACTGTGTACCAGTGGTTCTCGAAGTTTGCAGTTGGTGAATTCTCCGTGGAAGATAATGAACGAGAAGGGCGCCCGATGACACTGGATTTGGATGGCCTCCGATGTAGAGTGAAAGCGGACCCATACCAAACCACTCGCGAACGATCAGGCACTCTTTGTGTTAGTCACTCAACAGTCGTTCGAGGATTGAAGTCGATTGGCAAGGTGCAAAAATTGGGTCGCTGGGTACCTCACGCCATGACACAACATGACATGGATCGCAGAGCCGATGTCGCTCTGTCTCTCCTTACCATCAGACGTACCCACGGATGGCTGGACAACATTGTCACCGGGGATGACAAGTGGATACTCTACTCTAATTATCACCGGCGTGCACAGTGGGTTGACGCAACTGGAGAGGCAGAGGACGTTTCGAAACCGACCTTCACGTGAAAAAGGTGATGCTATGCATTTGGTGGAGCGTTCTTGGCGTAAAATACTGGAAGCTGCTGGACGAAGGGATAACAGTGACGGCAGAGGTTTACGTCAACCAACTGAAGAAGTTGAGGGCCCACCTTCAAACCACACGAGGAGAGTAAGTGAAGGTGTATTTTCGTACGGATGGACCGTTCTTCCACATCCGCCTTACTCTCCAGATCTCGCTCCTTCTGATTATCATTTGTTTTCAAGCCTTCAACGCTATTTGGACGGCCAGCAATTTAGGAACCGAGAAGATGTCAAGGAGGCAATGCTCACATTTTTCGAATCACAACCGGCCACGTTTTGGAAAAAAGGCATCCATGACCATCCATGACTTACCAGCATGTTGGCGAAAGACAATTGATGTAAAGGGTGGTTACTTCAAATGATTTGATATTGTTGTTCGTATGTTGTGATAATAAATATTTCATGCCCCAAATATCCGAGAACTTATGCACCAACCTAATATGTATACATGTTACATATGCATGTATTCACATGTGTATACACGCATATATACATCATATAGGTGTGAATATACATATAAATATACGTATATAAATATGCATGTGTATATGCATGTATACACACGTGTATATATTATATATACATATATGTGTATACATATACATACATATGCATATACATGGCATATATGCGTATATACAACTGTGTATACAGCGTGTCTCAAAAAACTGTATACACTGTTTGAAAGGTGATAACTTTGCACAAGAAAGGTACTGAAAAAGTTAAAAGCTCATATGAAATCCTAAGAAATAGAAATTTTTTGGCATGCGAGTGGTATGGATTGCGCCATGCACTGGCCTGAAATTTTGCATTTTACACTCGATTGATTGTTTCGATCCAACACTTATTATAATTTATTGAGAAAGTGGCCGTATGGATGGATTTGTGCTTCTTTGAAGGTTTAGAACTTGAGAGCACATTAATATATGCGAAAAATGCAGGGTATCCCTTAAAAGTGCAATTACTGTCTGAAAGGTTCTGACATTGCTGTTAGTGAAGCTTTTTATGATGTTTGAGACTCATATGAAAGTTGAGGATAACGAGATTTCTGTGACTTGTGAGCAGTAAGATTGCATCATGCCCCGCCTGAAACCTTGCATTTCAGACTCGATTGATTAAGCATGGGCTGAATGCTTGTTACAATCCTATTACTAAATTCTTGGCCACGTTAACCTTGCTGTGCTTCTTTTAACGTTTCCATCGCCCAGTAGCTGTAGCTATGCCGGTTAACCTCTCCATTCAGCTTGAATGTTGTTCCATCAGTCCACAGAATCCGTCTTCGAAAATGGGGCTCTTGCGCATCTTTAAATTGTGCAATCAATGAACACGCATGTTACGTATCTTTCACGTAATTGTCAAGTTTTAAACGTTAAAAGAAGCACATCGCAGGTTAATAAGGCCAAATAGTAACGAGGTTGTGTCAAGCATTCAGCCCATGCCCAGTCAATTAGGTCGGAAATGCAGGATTTCAGGCGGAAGCATGGCGCGACTATTTACACGCCGTAGAGATCTCGTTCCAAGGTAAAGTGTTGCTAAAAAATCACGCTCTAAAGTTGGATATCGAAAACCTGTATCAATTTCCGGACAACCGCAAGCATTCAAGCGAAACACAATCAATGGAGTGTAAAATGCTAAATTTCGGACGAGTGCCTGGCGCATTCCTTACCACTCATCTACCAGAAAATTTCTGTTTTCTTAGGATTTTATATGAGCCCTTAACTTTTTCAGTTCCTTTTCTGTGAACAACGATATCACCTTTGAAACAGAGTATACAGTTTTTTGAGACACCCTGTATACATAACTCTGTATATTTATTTATTTATTTTATATTTATTTATTTATTTAATATATATTTTGAAATAGGAAGTTATTTCACACGAAACTAAAAAAAGAATTTGCAGAGCCAAAGCAGCAGCGAATGAAAACCATGGCAGACACTATGCGGACAGACTGGGCTGTAAGAAGGATGGGTTAGAAGACCCTCAGCTAAGGTCTTTGATGTTTTGAAGAGTCCGGTTCGCGATATGTGGTCTGGTGTTGTCCTGTTGAAGGATAATGCCACTTGAGAAAAGCTGTCGGAACCTATTCTTTCGGAGTTCAGTCTGAAATCGGTCAAGCTGAGTAGAGTAGACTTCGGCATCAATGCTGGAACCGCTCTCGATGAGTTACCAGAAGATATTATATTTCCGACACCACCAAACGGAGAGCATCACCTTATTCTGGTGAGGGTCAGGTCTAGACGTTGGCAGTGGCTTCTGTTTTGCTTTAAGCCACTGGCTAGAGCGCTGACGATTATCCAGTGGAATCCACTTTTCATGACATTTACCAGTCTATGAAGAAACGGTTCCTGCTTGTGATGATTCAGCAGTTGTTTCGCTGCATTCACACGGTTCTTCCTCTGCGAAAGAAGCAAGTCGTGAGGCATTCATTTACCGAGCCTTATAGAAAGGCCAACGGTGTGTAGAATATTTTCAATAGAGGTGTGTGAGCACTTAAAGTTGAGTGCCAACATACGCGTTGTCAAGCTCGGATTTCTTTCAATGGCGCTAAACACAGCTCGACGATCAAGGGGTATCGGTCGTCCGTGCATCGCTTGTCTTCAGTTTCAACGTTGTCCTCACGGAATTTCTTGAACCATTTGAGCACCGTCGATCGTTGGACAACTTCATATCCTACAGCTGCGCATATGTTTTGCCGGGCAGAGTGGCCGTGCTGGTACTCATGAAGAATGCGATCGCGAAAAGTTTCTTCATTGAGGCTATTGTAGCTGTCGTTGTAATGGTGTTCATCGGGATGATTTTGAGTAGGCGTCTATAATGATTGAATAGAAGGTTCCCTCGAGCGGTCCAGCGAAATCTGCATGTATCCATGGTGCGGTAGGTTTCGGCCATGAATGAAGTTGGGTCTTAACGGGATCCTTGGAGACGGATGTACAGGTGCTGCAGGTTCTGACGAGGCCCTCGATGTCCTCATCCAGAGTAGGCCAGTATACATAGCTTCTGGCCAGCATTTTCATTCTTGTTTGTCCTGGGTAGGGCTTATGCAGCGAATTGATTACACGACGCTGAAGAGACTTCGGGATCATCAGACGATTGACTGTAGGCAAACAATCGTCGACTGTGGACAGGGAGTCTCGGCAGTTGTAGAAGTGCCATAATGGTGAACCGCGAGTGACTTTGGGCCAGTTTTCTGTTTGAGTGTGGTTGATCACTTGCAGCAGTAGGTGGTATGAGGCAGTTGCGTAGCGGATCTCATTGAAGGAGAGAGGAAGATTGCGGCAGCTGTCCATGATTTCGGCTACGGTATCAGCTTCAACCTCAGCAATAACGTAATCTTAAGGCTCCGACGATCGTACAGGAATGAGCCGGAATAACGCAGCCTGTCCGAATTCCTTCGTGTTTACGTACTCGATGGAGAAACTATAGTTTAGCAAAATTGTGGCCCATCGTTGAAGTCGGTTGCCACTATGAAGAGGGGTACCCTTCTTGCTTCCGAAAATCGCAAGAAGGGATTTGTGGTCCGTTTTCAATGTAAAGTGACGTCCATGGACGAATCGATTTAACTTCTGCACGGCGAAAATCAGGGCGAGTCCTTTCATCTCGATCTGACTATAATTCCTTTGAGCAGGCGTCAAAGCATGACTTACGTGGTAGATGGCTTTCTCCGATTCGTCTGGAGTTCGATGTGTCAGGACTGCTCCGATTCCGTTGTTTGAAGCATCTGCCGCGACGATGATTGGCAGATTAAGATCGAAGGTTGGCACTTTGGTGTCCACCTAAAAGCTGCATTCTTCCTAGTCAGCGCGTCTAGTGGGGCGCGAATGTCGTGCTGATCTTTGACAAATATTTCTTAGAAGTTGACTAGTCCGAGGAAGGCACGCAGCTGGCTGATTCTTTTGGAGAACGCATCTGGCATATTGCCTCCGTTTTGGCGGTATCAGGACGGCGTCGTTCAGCGTCGATGACGAAACCAAGGTAGCTGATCTCAGTCTGTAAGAAGGCGCATTTTTCAGGCGTGCGCGGAATCCATAGTAGTGGATCCTTCGAAATAGCGCTTCAAGGCGTGCATTATGTTCCTGAATGGTCCTGCCGGTGACAATAAGGTGTCGGGATAGGCGGCAACTCCTTCCACTGCGGATGTAAAGACATCCATTTGTTGCTGGAAGATGCTTATAGCCGGCTTGATCCCAAAAGGTAGGCGATTGAAACGGTAGAGTCCTCGATGGGTACTATTTGTCAGCAGCGGCTTGGAGTCTTCATCCACTTCCAACTGAAGCTAGTCTTCAGCGTGGTCAATTTGCGAGAAGTATCGAAATCCGTTCAACCTTGTGAATATGTCGTCAGGTATTGGAAGGGGGTGCTGGTGTTGGTCGAGCGCCTCGTTTATTCCGATGGAGTAGTAAACGGATTGAACCGTTCTTCTTTTGAACGACGACGACAGGAGCGGCCCATTCAGAATGGTCGACGGGCGATAATACGTTGAGTGCAACCAGTCGATCGGTCTCCTGTGAAATGCGAGGTATGGCGGCGTACGGCACCGGTCGTGACTTGCGGAACACAGGTTTCGTATCGTTTCTTATCGTTGGTTTCAGCGACACCGTTGATTTTGTACAGCATCCCAGTTCAGGTGCGAATATTGGAGCAAATTGGGTCTGCATCCTTGCCATGAGCGACGCTCGTAATGTTCGGAGCGTAGAAACCGAGACAGCGTTGCAGGTACCTTCCACGAGGTTGCGGTGTAGCGGCTGATGCTGGGTGATCCAGTCGAGGCCTAGTAGCGGCTTGTTATCGGCGACGTGGCAGCTTCCATTTCCACGTTGACCACCGAAAATGACCACGTACCAGAATTTCCTTGTTGTTGGCCGACTTCAGTATCAGGTATGGTGGCTGCAGCTTCGGGCGTCCAATTGCGATCCAGTCTCTTTCACTCAGTAGTGTGACGTCGGCACCAGTATCGAGATGCATCCGAACGGTAGAGCCGTTAATTGTCACGTTTCGGTAAATGCGAGTGAGTGTTGACATGGCAAACGTAGTGGAGGCAGCAACAACGATGTTGTTGATACGTCGGTGGTTGGTCCTGATCCTTCTCTGCTTCCTTTTGTTGAAATTCTTGCAAAAGCCTTACTTATGCCCGACGAGTGAGCATGCGTTACACTTTTTGTTGACGAATTCGCAGTCTTTGGCCCAACACGATCCTTCACGTCGGTAACAAGGCGAAGGCGGTTCTAGTTGGCGCTTTGACGTAGTAGTAGCCACGGCGTTGACGTCAGGCACAGGTGAAAATGTGCTTTCGAGTAGCTTAGCGTCGCGTCGGATGTCGACGAATTTTTTTTTTCGACGAGAAAGACGAAATTTTTTTTTCTTCCGAAATGCACCTCCCACCAAAAAAGACAGACTTCTTGATGATGATTCTTCCTCTTCACAGTCATCATCGGCTGTCCAGTTGACAACCATTTCTTTATCGAGGCGCTGCTAATAAACCAAGTTAGTGAAACAAGAAAGGGGTCCCATTTTCCTTGCTACGGAGCGGAATTATTTGTATAAATTCTGACATGCATCCCTTAATCCTCCTCCACACACTCGATATCGCTATACACTTCCTCCTGAAGAAGCTGTTTCAGACATCTCCAACAGCAATCTCTCTCCTTGTAGGAGGAGTGAAATCAGGATCGAACGCTGACAGAAGCGGAGCGACAACACGTCCGAGAGAAAAAACATTTTTGTGCTAACCAGGGAAGGGTCTCAGGCGTAGGTCTGAACGGGGGAAATGGATAGTACTGCGAGAATTTCCACCCTTCATATAGAAGAAAAACATCCTTCGTTTTTGCTGATTCCTTTAACCAAAGAAGTACGGCCCTTGAAGATGCGAGGCTGCTTTAAAGGTGACCAGATGTTCGACTCCCGTGATGTGTAGATGTGTAGGAAGCAAATTGGAGAGGAAGGCAGCGGTTACGGAAAATGCAAAAGTAGTCCAAGGCACGAGAGCCGAACGTCTGGCCTGACACTTTTGAGGCAACCTCGCGCCCTGCTGAGCCACCGACTCGCTTACCGCACAGCCTTTCGCCACGTCCCATGAACAGCGCGCGCACGCATGCACGTGAGCACCGTGCTGACTGTGCGCTACTGTACTCCGCCTTCAAGGGCTCGTAGCTCTTTTGGTTGGAGGACTCAGCAATAACGAAACATGGTTTTCTACTATGTGAAGGGTGGAGATTCTCGTAGTACTATCTATTTCCCCCGTCCAGACCTACGCCTGAGACCCTTTCCTGGTAAGCATTTACCGGTAACAAACCAGATGCATGACCTTTCCCATGAATTGTATGTGTCTGTGTGCATTTGCGGTATCGTTGCTGATACTATGATACAGTGCAAATATGAGAGGTTACTCAAATGAAAGCACACAAGGGATATTTACAGTATATTCACTTACTAAAAGCATTATTCGTCTAAAAAGTGACTCCTGTGATTATCCGAGCACATAATAATAACGACCCGATGTGTGGAAATCTTTGGCGACACCGGGGGCCTAGCTATAAAAACAACTCGATGTGCGACATCGCTATCCAACCGTTCACATTCGGTTAGTTTTGCAGGATGAACTTCGCGCTCGCGTTTTTACACGCCTTTTTTGGCCACAGAAGAGCATTCCGAAAAAATGACTTGAAAATGATTTTGGATTCCCCACATGGGACCCTACATCCTGTAAAAATTGCATCGCAAAAGTTCTCCGCAAGTTCGAAGACTCTCCTGCTTAGAAAAAATAGCCGACAAGATCAAGGCGGATCGAAGATGAATCTCTACCAAAGTACGTTAACTTTTCAACAAACTAAGAAGATTGTCACTCTTGGCTAGCAACAAATTCGGCTCGTAAGTGATGAAACATGATTAGGTTGTCCTCAGTAATCAACACTTGAAACTTCGTACAGTGCAATTTTGGAGGATGATGTCGCTCCTTCAGGTTAAAAACTGCCGTGTCCATGGCATCCTGGAAAAATCTGAAAAACCTCTCATTAGTATTAAGCATGCGGAGAGAAAGTCTTTATTTTTCACTGTACAACAGTCAGTATTAAAAAGTTTAATATCCAATTCCATTTCATAACTTCAGAAAACAAAACTGCTTACATTTGTCCCCATTATCGTAGCCACACCTGAAAAAAGCTTGTTGATGTGCGCAAGCGTCACCTAAAAACCTGAAATTGGAGAGAATTCTCTGCCAAAAACCGAGAGAGTACGACTTCCCCTTCGATTCCCGAACGTTAAGCTTGACCCTGACCCCGTCTCACCACGCCGGTCCTCTACTCGCTGCGCCATTACTGCTTGGCCGGCAGTGCAGTTTCAACCCTAGTTGAGTTCGCTCTCTTGTGGGCCTAGAGGGCAAAGGAGCCTGCTATGAAAATGGCTCATAACTCCGTTCACAGAACACGTATTTGGAGTCAGCGTTCGAAGCCGCATCCATTGATATACGTGTCATCTCAAAGTTCCATGGTCACCTAGTATCCTTCCCTTGTTACCTGTTGGCTGTAAGTAAGATTCTGCCGTCGCATTTCCGATCCTCATCCCTCTCTCACAATTCCTACTTCTCCTACATATCTCCTGTCACGTCCACCTTCAGTTCTGTTCTTCCACAGACCCTCACCCTCCGCAGCCTCTTACGCTCAACTATCCACGCAGCCGTGTTGTCACTGCGCTCAATCAAAAACATCTGCATCCAAGGTCATAAACGCCTTTTCAAGGCCGAAAACCTAAGCTGGAGAGAGTAAAGAGTGGCGGGTGGTGGAGCTGTTCCGTCTTGTCACTTGTAAAGTACGCAAAACAAACACACAGTATTTTGTATGGATTATTGATAGTTTCTGATCGTCTCATGATTTTCTCACTGTGTGTTAAGCAGGGCTTGAAATTTTTATAGTGCACAATTGCACTTTCTGATGTTGTTCCTTTAGAAGGGAGAACGCTACTTCCGTGACAAGTCCATGCCTTGGGTGCGACTTCCTCATCGATTCGATAGTTCCTGAAAAATTTTTGTAGGGAAAGCGCTTAAGTCATCATTAGTAACTAACATTTGAAATTTTACAGAGTATAATTTCGGACGAATATGTCAGGTAGAAAACAGTCGTGTTCATGACATCCTGGCAAAATCTGCAAAATATGAAGGCTTCTCATGAGTTCGGAATCTGCCGTCAGAAAATCCTTATATCTAATTACAAAACGGTTCTATTCAAAACGTTAAAATTTTCTTTAAGAAAATGAAACCTGTGCTGCGCTCATTAGATGTCTTCCACCGTGAACGAACGTGCGTGCGAATCTCTGCAATGTCGAAGCCACCCCGGAAAGAAGAATCTATTAAGGGGTACAACAATTACATAGAACGTCGAGAAATACGAGACAATCCTTTGCCAAAAGCAATAGAGAGTACGCCCACCCGTTTGGAGCGGTCTTTACAGACCCTACCGTCTTTCATTCTTCCTCGGCTTCTACTTAAGTGAAGGGTTGTCCTCCCACCCCATATCCGGAGTCTACCCGCGAGCTCAGTGGTCGCTTGTTGATATAAAGGCGCTCAGGCAATTTCATCGCCCTACAAAAGGAGACGGAAACAACCGCCGTAATTGGGGTGTTCTCCTAAAGTAGGGTCGCACAAGAACTCACTGGCACGGTCTCAATAAATTTGAGCAAGCGATTATCAGTTAAGATGAATGCGGCTTTCTGCGGGTTGATATCACAGAGCGAAGAGCATCATTTTGAAAATGCTGGGAGGGTCTGTTTCAGTTTCGTTTCATTGGAAGGTTCATTACTATTCGATGCTCGATGCAAATCAGTGGTCATGGAGGTACACCACTCAAGGTCTGCCCATCAGGGTATGCTGGTGCCGTAAGAGGACGTTGCTTACAATAGTGCAGGATGTTGGGCACAGAGAAGCAGCAACGTTCTAAATTTTCACATTTTCATTGAAAAGCCTCCAGTAAACAATGCCTTAGGCAGACTAATAACTGGTCACTTTTTCAGATTGCGAACAGCCCGAAATGGTAGTCTCAGGTCTGGAGAATCCTGACCTGGACATTTTCTTCCAGTACTACTATCGTGGAGCAGGCTGGTTGATGAAATTTATGGTGAATTCAATTCCTGATAAGTCAATACAGGTACGCCTTAGAAGCGAGTTCTAAGCGATCGCGGTTATCCTTCAAATCTTTCCTTCTTAGCACTGCGCGCTCATGGGGAGTCGGCGGCTAGGGAAGGCTAGGGAAGAGACTTGCCTTTGTCATACCATCGCTCACCCCGAGCGGCGCCTAATGATATGCACCCATATCGATTCCATCGCGCCGCCCGATCGATATGGGAGCATATCATTAGGCGTCGCTCGGGGTGAGCGATGGTATGACATAGGCCTAAAGGGTGGGCCGCATTAGTTGGGCGAAGGGCGGCTGTTGGCAATTTGCCAGCAGCGCGGCGGCTCCGCATGCGTTCGCGATGGAGCGCGAAATCCATTGCTGTTGGGTTCTTTCGTCGCTCAGAGGGAGTCCGCAGCTGGGTTCTGCGCTCTTCGAGCGCAGGACCAGGCTAGGGAAGGGACTCCGGGGTGGTGCCATCCAAGCTGCTCGTGTGGAAACTGCTTTCGTCGCTCAGGGGGGAGTCCGCAGCTAGGTTCTGCGCTCTTCGAGCGCAGGACCAGGCTAGGGAAGGGACTCCGGGGTGGGTGCCATCCAAGCTGCTCGTGTGGAAACTGCTTTCGTCGCTCAGGGAGGAGTCCGCAGCTGGGTTCTGCAAAACCGTTACAGCTGGAAAAAAGGGCAGAAAACGTCTGAAAATTGAGTAGACGTTAAAACTCCTGAGATCTCATCCAGTCAGTTGAAATGCGAAAACACTGGCGTGCAGAGGAACCGAACCCCTGACCTCCGTCATCACCGCGAGACGCTCTACCCACTGCACCACGAGCTGCTTGGCGAAGGTGTCATCGCGGGCGTATAAGAGGCAGAACTCGTACGGCTTTCGCGCTCCGTCGCCAAAGTGGAGTGCAAGCGGCTGCGTCGCGTACGTCACTGGGTATGTTGCCGACAGCCGCCCTTCGCCTAAATCTTTCGGCCCTAAAGGGTGTGTGCCAACAAAGATGCTCGTATGGAAACTGCTTTCGTCGCTTAGGGGGAGTCCACGGCTGGATACTGCACTGCAGAATCAGGCTAGGGAAGGGACTCCAGGGTGTGTGCGATCAAAGCTGCTTGTGCTAGAGCTGCTCCCGTCGCTCGGGGGAAGTGCGCAGCTGGGTTCTGCGCTCTTCGAGCGCGAGACAGCTAGGAAAGAGACTCCAGCGTGTGGTGCATCCAAGCTGCTTGTGTGAAAACTGCTCCCCTCTCCCAGGGTTTTCTTCTAGCGGCGGTGGAAGAGCTGCGATCCGCCGCCGACTGACCAACGACCCTCCTCCATATCGATCGATTCGATCGAAGCACGACGTACCTTACTAGCGTACCTTACTGCTCCCTTGCTTACCGATCCCCCCTCCTACTCCCTCTCCCTCCTACGCGTTCCCCCCCCCCCCCCACGTAATCATCCTCCCCATCGACCCTCCTTACCTACCCCCACCTACTGCCATGCCCTACCATACTGGCTTCTACTTTAGCATCCTATTGATATATTATTGATCCTCCGTTACAACCTACCACCACTTGCTGCCCCCCCCCCTCTTTCTGGTTCCCCTTACTGGTCTAACACTTACTGGTCCTCACTTAGTGATCCTCCTTACTACCCTCCCCCACTTTCTGGTTTACCTTACTGGTGTTGCCTTACTGGCACCCTTTCTGATCTCCCCCACTGGTCCATCACTTAAGCCTTTCTCTTGTTGTTCCCCCTTTCTGGTCCACGCGATCAAAGGTACAGCTCCAACCACCACCTTCCCGTTGTGGCATGCGTGATACGGCGTTGGTGTCACGTCTGCTGAATCCGTACGCTTGCAACGCCACGTAGGTGACAAGCCTTCTGAATTCGGACGTC
Source organism: Heligmosomoides polygyrus polygyrus (assembly GCA_947396885.1). Taxonomy (NCBI): domain Eukaryota; kingdom Metazoa; phylum Nematoda; class Chromadorea; order Rhabditida; family Heligmosomidae; genus Heligmosomoides; species Heligmosomoides polygyrus. The sequence goes on along the minus strand of OX377203.1, from coordinate 30,893,950 downwards.
CTTTGACGTCGGTAAACGTATTCCGACCCCGGACGCTCACGACAGGACGCAAGAGACACGTTTTATGAACTCCCACGCCTGGAGGGCGGCGTCTAGGGACGGCCTCGGACCGACGGACAAGCAGATGGGCAGATGCTAACTCTTTTATACAAGTGCTCCGACACGCCTAACGGCGTCTCTCGCACTTGCGCGCTTCGCGCGACTTTGTAGCATCACTGACCTATGGAAAGTAGTTTTTGTAAAACATAAGAATCGCTAGCATCTAGGACTTGGTGCGTGCTTTGTCGGCATCAAGCCCTTCACCACTTCGGTGCCTTCCTCATAGATATTCTCTCCGGACCGTCCATTGACGTCATTGGTTTGTGCTGCGCAGTACTTCTGCCCCTCAGGTTGCTCTTCCGCAATCGTTCTCATGCTCAACAGCTAGCGTTTCAAGTTGTCGTTGACATGTCTTCCGAAGCCAGGTTCCCCCTTACTCGTGTCTTCTTACTGGATCCAATTGCTGGTCCGCCTTTACAGGTCTTCCCTCCCCTCTCTCCCCCTCTTTAGTCCCCATCTTCCTGATCCCAACTACTGGCCCACTTCTTTGTTTCCACTTCTGACACCTACTGGTCTCCTCTTGCTGGTTTCTCTGTCCTGGCCTCTCCTCCAGGTTCTTCCTTTCCTTCCTGGTTGCCCTCCTGGTCTACCATAGAGGTCCCCATACCGCCCTTCTCCACTATCTCCTTAGTGGTCCTCACAGGCTCATGGCATGGTCGGTGACACGTATTCAGAATGAGGATGCTTGCTGCGCGAAGTAGGGGGTCCGTTTTCTGGATCAGGAAACTCAGAAGCGCGCGCAGTGGCCGCTGTGTCGAGCATGACGAGGCTATGCATATGGCAGATTCCTTCTTCTCCGTATGAATTCCCTTACGGCTCCCTTCTTGTTGGTTCCCCGTCCTGGTCCCGCCTCCAGGTCCCTTTTTCAAGGTATATTCCTCTTCACCCCCTCGGGATCCTCCCTACTACTCTACTACAATTAAGTAGCTCTCCCACGCTCACGACACGACGACGGCGAGCGAGCGCCCATTGTGTGACGTCGGTGTCACATCCTCTAAATCCGGTCTCTCTTAATGCTAATGGATCTCCTTGCTGATCCTCCTTACTGTCCCCCTTCCCTGATTGGTAACTCTCTAATGATTTCTCCGTATTGCCTAAACTCTTCTTGGTACCACCTCCTGGCCTGCTTCATTGCTCTCCCCATCGACCATCACGATGCTCCTCCTGGTCGCCGCCTCCTGATCGCCGTCGGTTCTCCACCCTCCAAGTCTCCCTTCTACCCTTACCCCTTTAGTAGTCTTCTCATGCTAATGGCACGAAGTTGGCTTCTGAATCTGGACGCTCAACAACGCGCGTAGATGCTGTTGTGTTAAGCAGTAAAGGGCTGCGTTTTCCCTGCTGCAGCAACATCTCACGTTCAATAGCAAATTTCGCCCGCGCTGTAGATGATGAGGAGCACCTTATTCAGGTTAGATCACTCAACCGCTTTCGCTGTGGATGATGCGGCGTAGCTCACTTAGCTTAGATCACTCCACGCACAAGCTCTTTTATATATAGGTGGTGATGGTGATAGGTGGTGATGGTGATAGGTGGTGGTATCTCACTCAGGTTAGATCATTCGACCGCCCTCGCTGTGAATGATGCGGCGTACCTCACTTCGGTTAGATCATTCGACCGCTCTCGCTGTGGATGATGCGCGTAGCTCACTTAGCTTAGATCACTCCACGCACAAACTCTTTTATATATAGGTGGTGATGGTGATCATTCGACCGCCCTCGCTGTGGATGATGCGGCGTACCTTACTCAGGTTAGATCATTCGACCGCCCTCGCTGTGGATGATGCGGCGAAAATCACTTCGGTTAGATCATTCGACCGCTCTCGCTGTGGATGATGCGGCGTAGCTCACTTAGCTTAGATCACTCCACGCACAAACTCTTTTATATATATGTGGTGATGGTGATGGTGATAGGTGGTGGTATCTCACTTAGGTTAGATCATTCGACCGCCCTCGCTGTGGATGATGCGGCGTACCTTACTCAGGTTAGATCATTCGACCGCCCTCGCTGTGGATGATGCGGCGTACCTCACTTCGGTTAGATCATTCGACCGCTCTCGCTGTGGATGATGCGGCGTACCTTACTCAGGTTAGATCATTCGACCGCCCTCGCTGTGGATGATGCGGCGTAGCTCACTTAGCTTAGATCACTCCACGCACAAACTCTTTTATATATAGGTGGTGATGGTGATAGGTGGTGGTATCTCACTCAGGTTAGATCATTCGACCGCCCTCGCTGTGGATGATGCGGCGTACCTCACTCAGGTTAGATCATTCGACCGCCCTCGCTGTGGATGATGCGGCGTAAATCACTTCGGTTAGATCATTCGACCGCTCTCGCTGTGGATGATGCGGCGTAGCTCACTTAGCTTAGATCACTCCACGCACAAAATCTTTTATATATAGGTGGTGATTAAAACTTTTATATTAGTTCCACGTCCGACTCCCGATGAATTTTGGCATTGTTGTCGTTGTATTAGACGGTACGTTGGTTGAGCGTAGCCAGGATTGGTATAGACCTTTATTGCGGCTGGCGTTTCGGCGTTGTTGCCTTCTTCAGAGCCTGGAAAAGTCGAAGTCATTTGAGAAAAACTTCCCTCCTTAATGACATTTCATTCTGTAGTAACCCATCCAAGAGGCTAAGAGACTACGAAAACGATGCCGTAAGAAGTCGATAACGTGGCTAACCTTAGATGTGGACAGAGGAGTTCGCCGTCACCCTATCTGGAGGAAAGATGGGTGAATGAGCTTACAAGGGAATTGTCTGAACGGTACACCGGAACGGCAAGAACGAGTACTATAGGGAGAATCTCCGTCGTCCATATAGTAACAGAACATGTTTTGTTTTTGGCGAATCTTTGAGGCAAACGAGTACGAGGGTGTAATGGTTTAGGTCCGCAAAGCGTGGGAGTTGATAAAACGTGTCTCTTGCGTCCTGTCGTGAGCGTCCGGGGTCGGAATACGTTTACCGACGTCAACGGACGTCCGAATTCAGAAGGCTAGTCACCTACGTAGCGTTGCAAGCGTACGGATTCAGCAGAAGAAACACCAACGCCGTATTACGCATGCCACAACGGAAGGGTGGTGGTTTGAGCTGTACGAGGGTGACCTTTGATCGCGTGGACCGGAAAGAGGGAGCAACAAGGGAAAGGCTTAAGTGATGAACCAGTGAGGGAGATCAGAAAGGGTGCCAGAAAGGCGACACCAGTAAGGTAAACCAGTAAGTGGGGGAGGGTAGTAAGGAGGATCACTAAGTGAGGTGTTGGACCAGTAACGGGGAACCAGAAAGAGGGGGGGGCAGTAAGTGGTGGATAGGTTGTAACGGAGGATCAATAATATATCAATAGGATGCTAAAGTAGAAGCCAGTATGGTAGGGCATGGCAGTAGGTGGGGGTAGGTAAGGAGGGTCGATGGGGAGGATGATTACGTGGGGGGGGGAACGCGTAGGAGGGAGAGGGAGTAGGACCTTACTAGCGTACCTTACTGCTCCCTTGCTTACCGATCCCCCTCCTACTCCCTCTCCCTCCTACGCGTTCGGGTTCGGAAGACGTGTCAGGCTAGGGCGACAAACTTTGAAGAAGCCAGTAAGCCGCTGAACGTCTGATGTACATATAACGGATGTCACAGTGGAAGAAAATCGATGATAAACTGATTCGAATAGGGTAGATCAAGCCGAAAATCATAGGAGAACTGACTTCGGAAGAACAGCCGGTCATACACTCTCGGCAGGGGCCAGATTCATCAACCGCTTACCGCCCTCTAGGTTGTAACGGAGGATCAATAATATATTAATAGGACGCTAAGGTAGAAGCCAGTATGGTAATTCATGGTAGGTAAGGAGGATCGATGGCAAGGATGATTACGTGGGGAATCATGCCAGGTTCATCAACCGCTTACCGCCCTCTAACGGTGAAAATACCGCCAATCCCCCTGTCGTGACTCGTGACTTTCGCCACGACTCTTCAAAGGACGCAGATTCTCTGCGCCCTGTTGGTCCCGCCGCGCGATCCGCTCGATACGCAGCATCGATTCGCAGCGACGAAGTATGGACGCCCTGCGCGCTGGCCTAAAGGCCCCCACAGAATTCTGCGGCAGCGCCGGGGCCCTATGCTTAACCATAGGGCAGAGACGCAGAGCTCGCCGCCGGCGGCGTCCCTGAACTATCCTTAACCATAGCGGCGAGCGGCTTTCCCGCAGACCTCTGGGGGGGGGGGGGCAGGCCCCCGCAGACTTTTGCGGGGTCGCCGCTGCCCTATGCTTAACCATAGGGCAGAGACGCAGAGCTCGCCTCCAGCGGCGCCGCCAGCGGCGTCGCTGGCGGAAATGACTTGAATTATTCCACCCGGCGGCACCGCTCCAGCGTCTGTCTGTCTGCGCTCTGCGCTCTGCCCTTTCGCGGCGGGATCCAGAGCGGAGACGGTCGATGCGGGCGCGCGATCGTCATCGGGGCGCGTTATTGTTAAGCACCAGTCGGTCCCGACTAGAAACAGTACAGTACCTCGCCGTCACCGCTTCCACTGATGATGAGTCAAGCCGCTGAGCGGCGCCGCAGAAGTCTGTGGCGGCCTTTAGTCTTCTGTCTGCCGTCGCCCTGGACGGTCGTGTCGTCCGCCGTCTTCACCTCACCATCCGCTGGACGACGTCGACTCTCCGGAGCGAGTTGATTACACAGTGACGAGGAGAAAGCGCAGCAACGATGAGGATGAGGAACTTCCCTGGCATGGACGCAGGGTCGAGGTAACCGCAGGTGCAGTGGATCCACGGCCCATGCAGGACTTCGTCCAATCCTAGCAGGTTGCTGTGGAGATTCTCCTAGTGAAGTAGAAAGGTTGGTTGCGTGATTCGTAGGCATGTACCGCTCGGAAGTAGTAATGTGTGTTTAGCGTATTAAATCTGTGGTTATCCGTCTCTGCGGAAAATAGGAGAAGGCGGGTTGAAACCAATATCTTTATTAGCCGCAGTACTATGAACAAAAGGGAAAGGCGCAGAGACGTGCGGAGAGGTGACGCAGGGATGTAAGGGGCCAGGGTGATAAACAACATCGTAGCTCCGTTCCACGGTTCCGCGGGGGGAGGGGGGCAGCAGGATCCAACGTAGGTTGGCTGGCAGGGTGAGCATAGGCGTGCTGTAAGTCCCTCTGTCACAAACGTGGCCTCGTGTCTGGTCCACCGTTCACCGATGCCGGTGTCGGCCAGCCTGGAGCACGACACCCCCTGACATACAATTCACCAGCAGCAGGTTTGGAGGTTTTTTCACCGTTAGAGGGCGGCAAGCGGTTGATGAATCTGACTCCAGAACGGTATCCCTAAGCCAGGGGCGAAGTGATCGAGCCCACAGCTTTGTGAAACATCCATCATGTTCTTATGTGCGTCCTCTATCCTCCCGCTGATGCTTTATGTATGTGAATTTTATATTGCTGCCAGGACTGAAGTGCCGTATCAGGTACTATTTTCTCCGAAAACCCTTAAGTACGTCTCCCGCTGCCGACTGTAACTACCGAAGGGGCGCTGTATAAGAATTAAATAAAGTGAATGGCAACGTTAGGTGACGCAAAATAGTGCAATAAATATTTTACACATTCACAACAGATCGCCGAGAACTGCTGGAGATAGAGATGTATGTTGAATGAATGCAAGAATAGATGAAGAACAGAATAGGCGATTCGCACTACAAGCATATTCTTTGGGATAGTTGGTCATCAGAAGTGTGAAGCCCCATCTGCTTCAACATCAAGAGGCTTCGAAAAACATCTACGTTCTTTCAGAGAATTGGAAGGGTACTCGATAAATCGAAATATATGAAATCACATATTGCCGCCGGTGTACTAGAAAACGTTAGTTTACTTCTACACTCAGCCTTCAATTCGCAGTTATACGTACCTACCCCGTGGACCCACTTCACTGGCATGCTCTATTCAGTTGAAAAACTTCACGTTTTAAGCCGATCGCCTTTATGATTTTTCTCACGTGGAATTTGCTTGGTGGTCTACTAATTTTCTTGGTAGTTTTACACTTCGCCTGCAGAATGTTATATGTTAGAAAGGTGGGTATTCTTGGATGTTTCGAATATTGTTCTCGTCCTTTTCGAACGCGTAGCATTTGAAAATATCACCGAATACAAATTATAGATAGCGCTATGCTGTTAGATGATATCTACTCTTCGCTTCAACTATCCTTTGAATTGGAGAACCATTTTCTCCAGTTGTCTCTCGAAATCCTGTGTTTTCTTGCCACTACATAGCAGTGTTTCTTTGAGATTGAATGTTTAGGGGAAGCAGCCAACTTCCCAGAACATGCTTCTGGCTTCACTCTCGTTTCTGCTCTGTGTCGTAACATCGTTTGTTGGAATCATATTTTTCTCCTATAGTCTTAGCCATGTGCGAGATGGCATTGAACTCCTACCACGTCACCTGAAAAGAACTGCTCAAGGTACTCATAAAACTTAATTAATCCGGTACCTAGCTGTTGCGATTAAGAGGACCCGAACAAAAAAATATGGCGGAACTGGTGGAAGTGTATCTAGTGGTTGCTGTTGCTCTTAATAGAGGTCGATTAGACTGGTTACAAACTACTGTTACTCTTGCTCAGAATTTGCATACCACAGCTTTTCATTGCAGTTGACTAATGTAAACTGGAAATTGGCAGTTGTTATAACCTTAGCCCCTAACCCTTTCTACCCAAAACTACGACAGCCACGGATCCCCCTAGATAGAGAGCCTTCGGGATCTCTTGTTCTGCGGCCGCTTGTCACAGGGCCACGTGGCGCGCCCCCGGGTGGTGGATAGGGGAATGAAAAGCGAACCAAATGCGACCGTGTACTGGCCAGAGACGCAGGTGGGATGCAGGAGATGGACTCCTTGCTCCTGCTGTGTCGGATCGATGCATTCCTTGTGCGTGGGAGCGGCATCTTCGTGCACAATGTGCGTGGATGTGTCCGTGACTGTGCGGGTTGTAACTGTGTCGGTCCGGCCAAAAGCTTGCACTCGGTAGACTGGGGGTACATCGTAAGGCGATTCGAGGCCGCCTCAAAAGTCTCGCCCCGTCCCTTCGGGCAGTCTGGCTGGCTGCCCGGAGTTCTTGCCCGCACGACAGAGCCCGACTAGCTACCCGTGTGCACTCCAGTCAAACACAGCAGCACTAAGGGGCCTCATTCCCCTCACCCCGAAAGAGCCATTTCTGCAGCGACGGGAAGGACGAGTAAGGAAAGGCTGCCGAAATCTCAAGACTTATCCAGGCTGCGCAAATTGAGAAGGAATAAGATGACGACCTGTACTTACAACGCCAGCGCGCTCGCATCGGAAGCATCCGTCGAGGACCTGATGATGCAAGCCAGAAAGATCAAGTACGACGTCATAGGACTGATCGAGACGAGAAGACGCCAGCTCCTACACGCCACTACCACGACAGCACTCGAACACCAGTTTCTTCCCAAAGAATGCCTTCAGTTTCCCATGTAACTTTGTGCAGAGACCCATGACAAGTGAGAGCTCAAAACGCTGATCAGGTGTGTGTAGGGGAAATTTGCTAAATGAATCTCATGAGCGAGTTCTAGCCGGCCAAAATCGTGTTGCCGACTGCGTGAGACGTACGTTGATGCAGGGGAATTGCTAAAAGCCCTAGAATCAGATCGGAATAGACGCGTGGCGTATGAGAGCGCAATTGGTGTAGGGGAACACTTGTTCGACGCGAATGCACACGTGAGCTGAGTCAGCGCCCACGTTGGCATTCGGTCGATGAGTATCGGTCTCTTGTGTGCCCGCCGGTGGCCCGGCTGCCAGACGGATCGCAACGCAGTGGGTGGAGTGGCGGGTGCAGACGATGGAGGTCGGAGGTTCGGTTCCTATGCATGCTGGCGTTTTTGCATTTCATTCAACTGACTGGATGAGGTCCAGGGGTTTTAACGTCTACACAATTTTCAGGCGTTTTCTATCCATTTTTCCAGCTGTATGCTTCTGCAGAACCCGGCTGCCAACTTCCTACTGAGTGACGAAAGCAGTTTCTACACGAACAGCTTGTATCGCACCCACCCTGGAGTCCCTTCCCTAGCCTGATTCTGCGCTCGAAGAGCGCAGAATCCAGCTGCGGACTCCCCCCTGAGCGACGAAAGCAGTTTCCACACGAGCAGCTTGGATAGCACCCACCCTGGAGTCCCTTCCCTAGCCTGATTCTGCGCTCGAAGAGCGCACAATCCAGCTGCGGACTCCCCCCTGAGCGACGAAAGCAGTTTCCACACGAGCAGCTTGGATCGCACCCACCCTGGAGTCCCTTCCCTAGCCTGATTCTGCGCTCGAAGAGCGCACAATCCCGACGCAAAAAAATCTATTCCGATCTGCTTTTAGTCCCCATAGATCCACTCTTGATGCAGCGTGGAGGTAGTGTTGCGTATTCAGCGCAGCACTTAGGGCCTGTTCATACTTCGCGACAGCAGCGACAAGAGCGCAGCGTGCGGAAGTATGAACAGGCGACAGCAGCGACTAGAGCGACAAGAGCGGCTGGAGCGACAACGCTGGCACTCGAGTATGAACACTTTTCGGCGGCGCGCGCTCGATTTTAATCGATATGCATATTTTGCATGGGCAACAAGTCGCTCTTGTCGCGAAGTATGAACAGGCCCTTAGCCGCATTGCCAGCTGCGGCGGCGGTGTACTGGTAGTGTTCTCGTTCCACCACAGAAGGTTGGTCATGAGTTCGATTCCCGCAGGTGGTCGTGCTTCTGTATTTTGCGATTTATCGTCAGTGAGACTCTTTATCCCCATTTCCAATACATTCCAACGCATTCTTGAGCAAAACCATGGCAGCAACAAATGTCATTTACGCTTATCCAGCTCTTTGAAAGTGGAAAGGTGAGAATTTCTCATTTCCAGGTTAGTCAAGTCAAAAACTGATGCGAGATTCCTTACCGGCACCCCAAATAACCCCCGCGCACAAAGTTTGGGAAATTGGTGCTTCGCAGTTGGGGACGGGGAGAAAGGGTCCACATATCTGTAAACAACGTCTCGAACTCTTTCACATGACGTAGGTCTCTGTACGAAGTTCCATGGGAAGCTGAAGGCATTCCCTGGTTAGACATGGGTGAGCTGAAAATCCGAGAACTGTCACTCCCAATGTGAGGCGTTGTAGTTCTCTCCTTTCCTTCATACTCAATTTCATCTGACCTGCGAGAGCTCCTTCCCGCAGTGTGGACCTACATAGTTGATGGTCTTTCGAGGATAGGAATGTGAGGAATGTGAAGCTCTTGCTTCGTCCCATTGTGCTAGTTTGCTGGATGGTTTGACGGACAGAGAGACAGGTTGATAGAGAGCTGACAAGGGAAGAGACGCAGATCCTTTAAGTATACTAGCAGGAACTCCTGAGCGGCGTTACGTCGTGGACTCACTGAATGACCTAATGTTTCGACTGCTTCCTGTTCTGAGGGCTCTGATATACCAAGTGGACGAATCCTACTTGTTACTGATGGAGCTGGTAGAGTCTGTGAAGCTGTTTACTGGACGATGTTTTTAAAACGCACGTTTTTCAGACTTCACCAAATTCACGAACGACCTGAATGTGAGCGTACACTGTATACACAACCACCAGGACAGGAAGTTGAAGGACAAGGTCGAAGTCATCTCCAAGAAAATTAAGGAGAGTGTCGATAGATTCAAGATGGAAATCAACGAATATCGCTTCGAAGACGTGAGAGCTTTAAGTATACATTAACTGCCCCGGTTGCTGTACTTGGGCTGTGTGCAAATGTCGGTGAGACCTTACAGCGGCATGGATGGGCGTCGAAATCATATTCTCAGATATCCCGCGCTTTGATCATCAGGGAAATGTTTTTGAGAAGGAAATCTATGTGCGCAGCATGATTGCACACCTTCCTCATATGCTCATATGCGTATGCTTCAACTTTTTTTAGCCGTTTAGCCCAGGCTCGCTGTTCCTGTACACTGCTTCATCATATTATTGGCGTCTTCATGCCTATCAAAACTATTGATGATTATCTTCTATCGTTGCTCTACGGCTCCTCCTGTTCGCTCTACGAGTCATACGACTCTTCACCGTCTTGATTCCTTTATAAGTCATACGAACTCTTCGCCGTCTTAATTCTTTGCTAATTTCAAGATGTTCTCAATCGTCGTGCTGTAGGATACAGCCGAGTTGGTGCATTACCCTGCGCTGTCGTATCAGTTGGGTCATTACCCTGCCCCTTTGGACCTTCGCTTTGGATGCGTTCGCATTCGCACCCGAGTTCCGCGTTTAATTTCAGCAGCGTCCTACATCTGCATGCATGCCCTACCCAGAGGCCAAAATTCTCTTCCTTAGAGTAGCACAGGCCTATCTTCCATTTTCATTATTGTTTCGAACGTTTTGCTGCATCCATTGGAGTAGGAGCCTTCAGTGGACCTCACGCAAGGCTGAATTTGCCCGGTTCGTGAAGGCCCTCCACACTTCGTTGCTCAGTTAGGTCACTTCCGAGGCTTTGGAAGCCTCCCGCCTTCTCGATAGCCATTCCGTAGCAGTAAAGGATTGCATAAATGTTTGGAAGTGAGGAATTAGGCCTTCTTCATATTCAGCGATAAATCACCTTCGCTTAGGTCTGATCGCGCTCTCTGCTGTGACTTTGATTTCGTATTCACCATGGTATCATTATTTTCTGGGTAAAGTATGGTTCTAAACGGGCACCGTGTTCTTCATAATGCCAACAACATGAAGAGGAGCGGACTCTGCTGTCCATCGTCAGGAGGAAGAGAAAGGACTCACCATCAGAGCCAACACTTAGTGAGCCAAACTCTTATGTCCACTTTCCTCGTTGTACCATGCTGGATTGAAATCTTGTTCTGGGGCACTCCCTCCTCGGACGATTCTCCAGAATACCACGCATGGTCACCTATGTTCACTTTCTCCAGGAGAAGGAACGTCGTGTAAAAGGTTTTCACTTTTCCAGGTACTACTTCCATTGTGCTGAAAGTTGTGTTCGCTTTGGATCCTTCGAACATAAAAACAAACTGCTTTTGAGAAATCTCTTTCCGGAAAAAAGAAGTCTCTTTCTGCTTGAAATTGGAAACTGTGGAGCTGTTAATCTGACAATGAGTAGATGGTGTTTCGCCTTCCGCTGTACAGGGTGGTCCACATGAAGTGTTGCGCAGAAAGCTATATACAACTTTGCATAAACCAGCTCACATAGGAAAATTGTACAATCACTCGAAAGAAAAGAAAATTCTACGTAACATATTATACATTACATTTAAAATGAGCTCCGTTGTCTTCAGTGCAAGCGTCCAATCTCTTTCGGAAATCCTTGAGGATGCGCGCGATGATTTATTGTGAAATTTCTCAAATGCCTTCTTCAGAACTCTGTTAAGCGAATCCAGTGAGCTGTGTCTGAAAGAGCAGGCTTTTCCTCCAGGATTGACAAGGTGGCGAAATCCATAGGCTTGGGATCGGGCGAGTAGTAAAGTGGGAAAACTTTAGAGTTTTATTGACTTTTTTGCAGATGGACAAAAGGGTGATCCGAGGCATTTACTTGCATGAATTCAAGCTGGGCACTGCAGCTAAGGAGGCGGACGAGAAGATCAACGCAGCATTCGGTTAAGGATGTTCCACAATTTGGACGGCGTATCGTTGGTATCAGAAGTTCCGGAATGGAGATGAGAGCTTGGAAGAACATGAAGGTCGTGGGAGGCATAGTGATGTTGATGAGGACAAGCTGAGAGATGTGGTAGAGGAGGATCCACACAAAGGTACCAGGGAGATAGCGAAGGTTCTTGGCGTAAGTCACAACACAGCTGCCCGGCATCTGAAGGAAATTGGAAAGACCAAAAAGCTGGAAAGATGGGTGCCTCACGAGCTGTCTGAGGAGCAAAGAAACCGACGATATGAGATCTCGTCCGCACTGCTTCTACGGAACGAAACGGACCCATTCCTTGATCGCATCGTAACCGGTGACGAGAAATGGATAATGTACGACAACAGGCGACGATCGGCACAGTGGGTGGACAGCGATGAGAGCCCCAAGGTTTTTGCGAAGCCGGAATTGCACCAAAAGAAAGTAATGGTGACAGTATGGTGGTGTTCGCTGGGAATTATTCACCACAGCTTCCTCCCTCCCGGTGAATCCATCACGGCAGAGAAGTACTGCATTTAAATTGAAGAAATGATGAAAAAGTTGAACGATATCCGGCCGACCTTGATAAACCGAAGGCGAGTTCTCCTTCTGCACGACAATGCTCGCCACCATGTAGCACGAATGACGTTGCAGAACTTGAATGAGCTGAGCATTGAAACTCTACCACATCCTCCGTTTTCTCCCGACCTCTCCCCAACAGACTACCATTTCTTCAAGCATCTTGGCGACTTCTTGGTAGGGAAAATATTCAAATACCAACAGGATGCCGAAAGTGCCTTCGAAGATTTCGTCAATTCCAGAACTTCTGATTTTTATGCTACTGGAATAAAAAAGCTTGTGTCACGTTGGCAAAGACGTGTAGAATCAGAAGCTTTTTATTTCGATTAATAAACTTGCCTACAAGCTGAGATATTAACTGTTTAAATTTACAGTGGTTCAGTGCCATTTATTTCGTTACAACCTAATAGTTTCCTGATGCGTCCTGTAGGAATTCGGTGAAGTTTGTCTTTGACGGCCTTTCGAAGGGCAGAAGGCCTAACACTTCGTCATAGTCTTCCTCTCGAACGATTTTACCATTCCTTCGGTCTCTCCGAAACCTTTGATGACACGGTGTATGTACTTGCACCCGATGCAGTTTGAGCATCTTTGTAATTTAGGAAACGGACGACCCGCATTTGACCATGGCGACTACCGCTGAACCATCCTCAAACGAAGCCATGTTTACCTAGAAACGGTGAACAAGACTGAACATAGGTGGACTAAAAGATATGGATAAAACAAATGACACTACAGCAGATCACAAAAAGCAAAAAATTTCCGTAAAGGAACTTTTTGTAGCCCGTAACACTTTATGTGGACACCCTGTAATCTTGTTGAGCAATGTGACACTACGCAATGTTTGGCAAACTCCTGATAGGCTCAGGATGGATTTAGCCATCAGTTGCTTCCATCAGCTCGTTGCATATGAAATGGCCGGATTTGACTGAAAACTTTGACAGATCATAACTTTGCTTGGAAGCAATTTTATTCATCGATATTTTATTCATACGCCCCATTACAATTACATAATGCATTATTCCGAAAGCGACAATAGACATCCCATATTTGTAAAAATCAGAACTACGAGAATTAATAAAACATAAGAAGTCATTTTCGACATCATCTTGTCTGCTGAATTTTTAGTCCTTCACATGGCGATCTAAATGCTTGAAAATGATAGTCGGTAGGAGACAGATCTGGTGAATGTGCTGGATGTGGCAGAGATTCGAGTCCCAATTCATCCAGTTTCTGAATAACAATGTTTGAGGTGTGCGGAAGCGCGTTGTCATGCAGCAGGATTTGGCCTCTTCAGTTGACCAAAGCCGGCTGTTTTCAATCAACTTTTTCCGCTGTGACAGTCTCTCCAGTCTTCAAGAAATTGTTATAAGAACCAGTCATTGTCCGCCATACGGTGACGCGGTCTTCTTTGGATGGAGACTTGGTTTCAGCATCTCCTTGAGACTCTCATTCTTGTCCAGCCATTGCGCAAAGCGACGACGATTGTCATAAAGGATTCATTTTTTGTCGCATATCACAATCCTTCCCAAAAATGCTTCCTTAAATTGCGCAGCCTTAACGAAACCCAGGTGTCGTGGCGCTAAAGCATCTGCCCGGCGGTCAGTTCGTGCGGAATCCATTCATCCAATTTCTTCCCTTTTCCGAACGCTTTTAAGTGGCCGCTGAGAGTGCTGCCGTCGACGTCGAAATGCTGTACCAGCTCCCTCACAGATTGGCGCGGATCCGCTTCCACTGTGGCTTTGAGTTGGTCGTCGTTAAGGAGTGATGGCGGCCTACCTCGGTGTTCACCTTCGAGACCTTCATCTTCAGATCGAGATCTTTCCAATCAGTGGCGAATTGCGCGTTCCTTAGCGAAATCTTCCCCAAATGCAGCGCTGATGCTACGAGCTGCGGCGGCGTTGCGTCCACATTTCCATTCAGATATACCATTTTCACCTCGAATTGGACACTTTCACGTCAAATTGGAACTCTCCTAAGCTAACCTAAGACTTTTCAAATCAAGGTGAAGTCTTCCAAATCGAAATAAACTTCTTCTACATTAAACTAGAGACTCTCCAAAAATGTTAGAATAATTTTTTCTTCAAGGAAAATTTTAGTATATCTTTCTTTGAAATTTTAATTTGCTCTTCCCAATAAGAGAACACGTAGTTTGAAACTTTATAAAAATTTTATTTTTGAGAAAAAACAATGAATTTAAGCTTGTTTTGAAGAGAAGAAAGGCGGCCGTTTTATGTTTTAAAAGAAGAGATTGGTCCATGCCCCATCCGAATTTCCGCGATTTTCATTCGATTGATAGCAAAATCTTTGTTTGCATCCAGTTTTACACCTGCAAGCGGTGCAACACGAGCAATTGTAAAAAACACACATATCCTAACTTTCGTGCTACATGTAAGCAGGATTTACATTAACAGTGAACTACACGTTGCGGGAGCTTTTTGAGTGCACGAGGCGCGATCCGGTCTTTTGATGCAGGACACGATTGCCGCCTTGCTGCTACTTAACATGAAATTTAATTTATTATTTTTTCAAAAAGATTATAAAATTATTTCTCATTTGGCAGTTAAAGTAAAAAATTTAAAAAAAGTTATTCTGGGTTTTTCTTGAACAAAAAAAAATATTCTTACTTCTTGAAGAATCTGTAGTTTAACCCGCAGGAAGTTCGTCTCGATTTGGAAGACGTTCAATTTGATTTCAAAGTTTATAGACCAGCTTAGAATAGTGTCCAATTTGATTTGAAAAGTGTCTAATTCGACGAGAAAATGGTATAAATAGAGCACCCGAATATCACGTTGCTTAATACTGTAAACACGACGCGAAAATCTCGACAAGAGGCAATTGTGTCACAAAAGCAATAAATGATAAGAAAGCGGAGATTCTGGGCTCCAAGAAACTTTCTACAATGCCGGAAACGGCAACATATGTAGCCAAGAAAACCAGAAATTGACGCTAGCAAAATCGGCCGTTTCTTATGCAATGAGCTATTAGAAGGTATCATACTAGTCCATGCAAGGGAATCTCCTGTCCATGACTGTCGCCTAGTGTTGTCCACCACTCTCACTTGGTTTGAATGACTTCACCACCTTAGCACCGTGTTTGAACTGGTGTTTTGTCCCAACCAAATGGGCAGGCCTTCCATGTGTGTTCTCTCGAGCTTCTCGTGCATGCTCTACCTTCGCATTCGTTTCCTACCTTTACGGCTGTCATTGCCTGACGAGATTCTCGTATGCCGTTAGATGTCTGGAAGATTGCGGTCACTGCAAGCACTCGTAAGAGTCATTCTTCCTCTTTACTGCTACCTGCACGCCCTCATTCAAGCACCATGTCGCTTTATCGCCCATGATTCCTACATCTACTTTCTTCAATTCAGTTCTTTGATTCATCTGCAAGATCTCCCGAAGGCAAACTAGCGTTTTCAGAGCACGCTTGTATAATTTTAAAAATTGAGTGGTGTTACAATTTTCGCAGATAATGCATGCGTTCAAGGTCTCAAGTAGTCCACGTTGCCCTCATTTCCAGTACAGAATTGACTTGATTCAGATTATTCAAAGCATCGCCAGTACAAGGAAGGGCATTAAAAAAGTAACGAAATTAATGAGTAAACTAACGAACGCCCTAAAAAAGAAACTCGGCCTCGATGCTCTCGTAAGCAATTTTCTTGATAATTATCGAGAAGATTCGTGCGAAATATGAAACGATGGGCTAAATACTTGCTTTTTCTAGAAATCCATTGACGCCGTGCTCCCGTCTCTCAGTGATGGATCTGATGAGATACTGGGTATCCTAAAGCGGACTAACAAGAAGGTGAGTAATCAGAAGTAAGGCGTCCACGAGGTGATTGCGTTTTTTAAAGATGGACAAGGGATTCGAACAAGTGGAAGCGGACAAGGGAAAAGTGTTTGCAGCGTACGCGAACTACACAGCTACTCTCGAGCAGGCAACTATTTAGTGGTTTACACTTAACAGGAGGCCACAACCACAGTTGAAGAGCATGACCACCTGATGCTTTAGGTAGTGGCCTTCGCTAGGCTGTCAACGATAAGAACCCAAAAGCAGTTTGCGGACATTTTTACTGAGAGGGTAAGCTGGATACGAATGTTTACTCACCATACACTGCCTATGAGTGACTAAGCACCCGACGATGGCCGAGCTGATGAGTAGGACCATAGGACGACAAATAGGATGGCGTGAGGATCAGAGGGCGGAATCATCAACATTTAAACCACCGGGTATGTGGAGTATAAGAGGTAGAGATAAGACAAGGAATAGAGGTGAATACTTCATCGTCGGTTTTCTCTACCCCTTATTCCTCGCGTAATCGCGGGCATAGTCGTTCATAAACCCGGCCTCAGGTGAATTACCCTCACCTACATCATGGGTGTCGACTGGATACGGAGAACGGCTTGAAGAAACGGACTAGGATGGAAGGGGTGCATCACGCTCTTGAACGCCACAACGTTATGGCGCTCAGCGGCTACGGATCCAAGCTCTTCAACCCATTTTTCTCCAGAGCTCTTTCATGCGATGGCGTGAGGGCTACTACGATTTTCCCATAGCACACGTTCAGTTACACATATGGAGTACTAGAACGATGCCATCTGAAGAGTAACTCGGTCAGTCGCAGTTCAGGGGCCGGATTCACCAACGACTAAACCCGACATGCGAGGTAAAAGGAGAAGAATACCCACGATGTGCCGTTAATCACATGCCTCGCTACAACGCTCCGGGTATTGGGAGAGAAGTAGAGCTTTTTATTTGCAATTCAAAGAGAAATATTTCGTTGCCAACGACAAGCGGAGCTCGTGTCAAAACCAACGTCAATGGGATTGCCACATTGGAAGAGCGAAAGGTGGTCGATTGATGAAGAGAACACTGGATGTGTCCTCATCTACGCGACCAGTAGAGACAATTTTCCAAAAAGGTGGCTGGCGTATTCATAAAACGGCTAAACAAGTCACTATTTAATTCTTTCGTTTATCAATTTCTGCGAGGTCGCCATCTGGTGGGGATTCACCCTTATTGAAAGTAAAGAATATATCGTGCTCGACGCGAGTGTGACATGTAGCAGATGTCCTTGGGCTGAAGGTCAGCCTAAGTTAATCCGGCCGGGGCAGGATCACTTTCACGAACTTGACTGCGACTCGAGACTCTGAAGAAAAAAAAACGAATCGAAGGCGAAAAAAGGAGGGATGTTGGCTCTTCGAGTGTGGAAGTAGATGAACGAAAGGAGTTAGTGTGAACCTCTCCTTAATCGATTCCATCTCGCGACGGAAAGAGATGCGAGTCCCTTTCAGCAAGGATGATAAAGGAACACTAAAAACGAGGGCAACAGGAAGAGCTAAATACAGGCGGAAGGCATTAGCGAGTAGACTGAAAGCGTTGCTGACCTCCACATAAAACCGAAGTCTCTTTGAATCTCGTATAAAGCGCAATGGGTTTGATTCTTCCCGGCAGCCCATGTTCCCGCAAGCCTGCGTGCACACTTCGCTATTGAGCGTCTGGTGGTCTACGAACTCTAATCTGCTAGCAATTTTTTTCACAGAAGTTCTGCAATTAGGAAGTGCAGAGAAGGCGTAGAAGGCAGCAATGTGAAGCATCTGGATAGTATTATTGTTCGAATTTTAGTAGATGTTCGGGAATGATTGAATGAAATGGGGGGGAATAAATGAATAGGGTGGTGAAACGGCATCAATCAGACAGCGACACAAAGTTATGGCGGCAGAGTTGCAATGAATATACACTGCGACCAGAAAGTATAGGGACACTCAAAAATTGTACTTTTCCTACGCTAATTGATATCAATCGACCTGAATTTTTTACTAAAAAATTCGTTACGGCAAAGAAGTTTGAAGCAAAAGTTTTTAGCAAAATCGGTTTGATGTGAGCTGAATTAGAAAATAAAATATGGAGACACACCATTTTCAATTGACCAGAAAGTATAGGGACACTAGTAAAAAACAACTTCATTGTAAAGATAAAAAACAGTCGTTGATAACTAGTACTCAATTGGTCCTCCGCGGTTCATTGCAACATCCACAAGTCGAGCTGGCATCGAAGCAGCATGATTTCGAAGTGTTTGTAGAGGAAGTTCATCCCAAGCGCGTAGAATTGCTGATCGAAGTCCTTGCAGAGAAGTATATGTCTGATTGTGCTCGTAAATCTTCCTTAAAAGGTGTCCCCAGATATTTTCCATTGGGTTCATATCGGGAGAACATGCAGGCCAGTCGAGAACTTCAACAGAATTTCTTCTGAGGAAGCCTTTTGTGGATCTGCTGGCATGCTTCGGTGCATTGTCCTGTTGAACAACCCATCTCTGACCAGCATTCTGTTGAAGGAATGGGAGCAGATGGGTTTCCAACAGTTGCTGGTATTCATCTGCGTCCATCCTTGCTGACGTGAAGGCAAGAGGGAGCTTTCCTTCTGCATGGAATGCCGCCCACACCATAACTGTGCCGCCTCCAAAATTCCTTCTTGGGAAATACTCCTTCTCCTTGCGTAAGTCATGCCAGTAGAATCGGTTCCCATCTGGACCATCGAGGTTAAAGCGCTTTTCGTCCGAGAAGATCACCTGAACTGTGAAATGTTAAAATACTTAGCGTCAGAACTGACAACGCAAAAAATCTGCCTTGGTCCAAAGACGTCGTTTGTTCCTAGAGACGAACTCGAGCCTGTTCCTTTTGTGCGTTTCTGTCAAACGTGGAGCAGAACGGAGCTGGGTATATACAACATTCCATTGCGTTTTAAGCAGCACCGAATCGTTTATTTCGAGGCTTTCTTACTCAAACTCTTGCGCACTTCCTCCAAACTGATTGATTTATTGGAAACCATTCACACGATTTGCCTCTCGTCTCGAGTCGAAAGAAGCCTGGGACGTGCTGAAGACTTCCTCGAGTGATATAGATCAGGACTGCGTAGAAATTTGCTAATAACGTTCGTTGATCGTCCCAGTTGAGTCGAAATTTGGCGTATGCTGAGTCCTGCATCTCTGAGGGCCTTGATTTGAGCTTGTTCCTCTATTGATAGCATCGATCCGCGACCCGTCCTTACAATGAGCAAATTATGAGGCAGTATATTGCATAGCAAAATAGTTTTCAACAACGTACCTTTCTCCGCGAACCTTATTTGGTGGTGTCCCTATACTTTCTGGTCACTCAAAAACAGGGTCCCGTCACGTGATCCTTTCCCGTTCCTTGCCACCTCGAGCGATTTTGCCCATTTCTTTCGTATATATGTTTTTGGCCGTGAGGAATTCCATAGTATAATTTTCAGATCAATTCCTGCGGGTAGCTAGCAGAATTACGCAATTTGCTGGTGTCCCTATACTTTCCGGTCGCAGTGTATGCAGTGACCTTAATAACAATATAAGCTTTAGATAGTGGTAAGCAAGTGTTCTCAGAAATGCTTCGCTTCAGAGTTCTCATCGCATCAGCTCTCTTCTTGGTTACACTGTTCTAATCCCAATAATGCTTCTGGCCCTATCTCTTCTTGGTCTTGCTGGAATTATGGGAAGGTAATACGGCTCGTGTGATGCACCACAATAGGCCTTAAACGAATCTCTACTTTCCAGCTGGAGGTTCTATACGGGGAGTGACCGTTTCGATTCGCGGCTGTCTCGTCGAGGAGCAACTGCAAACGTCGCCTCGTCTGTGCTCGCTTCCGCCGGCTACGTCGCACTGCTGCTCGGCTCTTTGCTGTGCTTCATGACCGCGTCTGTAGTCTTCTTTTTTGACGGTAGTGACTAGGGGAGTGGGAAGTCAGTGATCCGAAAAAAAACACCGTGTGGGAGTTGGTGTAGAGGCCCCCACCTTCCGATTGCAGCTCAAAGCTCTAGTCGAATGCATTCCAGATTTTGCTTTCTTGTCGCTTTTGTTGCCATGTTTGTCTGTATGGGTGTGTTCGAAGACAATGACCTACGTCTGCTTCAGGTATGCCTTATCTACACATTATATTGTATGGTATTTATTGGCGTAGACAAAGTCTACGTGGAGAACAACAAAATGGCAATAACCACTATTAGGGTGGGCGAAAAGTGATGAGAACAATTCAACAAATTTCTTTATCTCTATAGCTCAATTACAACTCAACGGTGCTGAGGAATGTATTCGCAATTAAGGTCGAGACCTTGCTGCCATCGATCAGCCAACTTCATGGTCCCATCCTTCCGGAACTGCCTACGCCTGGTGCTGGTCCACTGCTCGTTATGGTTACCGAGGTCTGCTTGGGTCCTTGTTTACCTTCCGACCATGAAGTCCTATAGGCTTAGTAGTGGTAGTCGCATGGGAGGTGTCCGGCGAATACGGTGGGTGAAGCATGCGAACGTAGCCCAGCTGAGCAAGCTTATCCGTGGTCACTTTTGCCCGATGGGGCGCGGCGTTGTCGAGGAGAAGGACCTTCTTGAAACGATGAAACCGAATAAGTGCGAGTCGTTGGTCCATCTCTTCTATTTCGCTCACCATAGCCTTGGAGTCCAGCGCTTTTAGAAAACAGCTTCCAGTATACCGGGCCTTGGGCGCAGATTCAAGAGCTCAGAAGGTGCTTCTCGCCGTGAACATCCCGATGAACGAAGGTCGGTAACAGGTAACCAGGCCTCACCCAGACTCGCTGCTTGGCAGGGTTAAGGTAGAAGACGTACTTTTCATCTTGCGTGACTATTGAATCCAGACTGCTCGGGGTTGGGAATTGGGCGAGTTTTGCGCGACACAGGTCGACTCAGACCGGGGTTTCGGCATGAGACAGACTGGGGTTTTGCCATGCTTCTGGAAAGAAAGTGGTCACTCCTCAGGTGGCCTTCAGTAAGCAGCAGACAAACATACAAATACGAGAAACCGGACTCCAGACACGACATATATGGGCACGGCATCGAGAGCCTCATCACATTTGCCCCCCCCCCCCCCCCCCTAATACAAGTACGGTCACATAAGACTAAATACAAAACAGGAACAAGTAGTAAAATAAAGCAAGTGATAAATAAAATTGCGCAAAAAACAGGAATAGCAGTGAACAGCAAAACACAGCATGAGAAGGAGACAAAGTAAAACATGCGGCTATCGGGAATCTTCATAAACCGGCTTCTGTGCCCTACTCCTAAAACTATTAATGGACATGTTAACCAGCTCTGGAGACAATTTTATTGAGGTGTGGCACCACTCTGACAGAGAAAAAGCTAGCACCTACCAGTGTCCTGGCAAGTAAAACCCTGAATTTAGTGGCACTCCTTCTAGTTCTGGACAGAGCTGAGCAGAAAAATTCATTATTAATTGGTAATGCCCTTACCGTTAAAATTTTGAAGCTCATAAGAAGGTCCTCAATCTTCTACTACTTAAGCTTTGCAACCCATACAAATGACGCCTATGAACACCATTAGGCCTATGGTATACTCCCGCGTCGCTCCAGCGATGGGCGCGGGGCAACTGTCAACGGCGCGCCTTCGCTGCAGTGGTGGACGGTGCAGTGGGGCGCGGTTGTCAGTTGGCGCGCCATCGCTCCCGCGATGCGTCGCAGAGGGGTGTTATACCTCCGCGTCGCGGGAGTGAAACATACTCCCGTGCGATGGTCGCGGAGGGGGGAGCGCTTGTCATGCCCTATTCTATGCACTTCCCCTCACTTATTTCGACACTTCCTTGTTTCGTGACCATACCACAGCAATTTCAACACACGTCTGGTGATGTTGGGTGGTCATGTGATGTCTCTGTTGTTCTTCTCGTAGAAATTTCGTCGTGGGTAGAGTCATTTTGGGTTTTTTCTGTGCCAAATGAATGGCAGCTTTTCGGATGAGATGATTTTCTAGGCCGTTTTCTCCCTCTTTTGTGCCGATTCTTGCATTTTTTTCGCCTGTGAACCTCCTCGACGGCACCGAAGTCCACATTTCTGTGCCGGACAAGTCACAGGGAGGTTCTGCTGACATGTCCGGCACAGGAGTGTGCCAAATGAACGGCAGCTTTTCGGATGAGATGATTTTCTAGGCCGTTTTCTCCCTCTTTTGTGCCGATTCTTGCATTTTTTTCGCCTGTGAACCTCCTCGACGGCACAGAAGTCCACATTTCTGTGCCGGACAAGTCACAGGGAGGTTCTGCTGACATGTCCGGCACAGGAATGTGCCAAATGAACGGCAGCTTTTCGGATGAGATGATTTTCTAGGCCGTTTTCTCCCTCTTTTGTGCCGATTCTTGCATTTTTTGGGCCACAGCTGGGACGCTTCCGTTCTGGACACGTCACGAGAAGCCTCTCGTGTCGTGTCGAGCACAGAAACCTGGGTTTCCGTGCCTGTGGATAGCATGAGGAACGAAAGAAACGCATGAATCGACACAGGCATGACGGAAACCCCCCTTGTAAAACACGACATCCACGAAATACCATTGAAAGCAACAACCATACGACGGCATACGGATCAGAAGGCGATAAAACGAGAAAAAACCCGAAACCACGAACGAAAATGCTGAGAAAACAAGGAATCCGGGAAAAAAATGCACTGAGTCAGCTGATTCGCCAAAATTCTGCAAAAGTCTCCGTCTGCAGAACTGCGTGAACTATGTCAGCCTCAGCGACGGCGACGGCTCGCGACGCGCATCGCGAGCCATCGCGTCGCTGTGCACTCCCGCGTCGCGGCAGCGGACGGGAGTATACCATAGGCCTTAGGAACGAACTGATAGCCCAGGCGAGAACGCCTCATGACCAGCTTACGAGTGAAGTTATTTTGAACATTCTCTAGCAGGTCTATGTCCTCATTTCCCTATTACCTAGTTAAACCCGCTGTCATTACACATATGTAGGTCTTCCAAGCCTGGAGTTGTTCGATGACAACGGCTCCAGGACCTAACTCCAACGCGACGTCGCCTGCTAGCCGCGTGCGACGTCGCGGCGCTGAAACGCGGACGTGCGCTCGGTGACGCATGGTTAGCCGTGGAGCACGAAATGTTCTCAGTGTTTAAGCTCCCAAACCACATTTCTAGCAGGGAACTTAAGATCCCACAGAATGTGGTAAGCAACAGTCTGCACTAGACAAATGATCCGAGAATGGATGATAGTGGCCTTTTTGCGTAGTATAACCATAATCACGGGTAAAAAATGAAAGAAGAAGTTGTATATGGCAAATACTGACGCCAGAAACCATCCACATGACCAGGACTCCTGTATAAAGTGTCGCTGATCGTCCCATTGAAAGCCGCATTCCCTAGGAAGTGTTTCTAAGCATCGGATCGCGACAACTCGTCCAATTTCGTCGCGCACCGTGCGCAACGCCAGAAGGGTTCGCGCGGCGTTGGAGTTATGTCTGCCCCCGTAGGGACCATAGATGCATCATTGGGTGGAGCAGTAGTAGAAGTACACCTTTGCTCAACACTGCATATACATAGGCTGTTATGAACTGAAAGCAGGCAGCGCCTAGTCGCCATTTTTGGGCGCAAGAGTACTATCGGTCCTCGTCAAAGGATGACGAAGAGTGTCATGAGGAATAAAGGGTAGAGGACGGCGTAAGTCAGTCCCTTTGGGATTCACCACGCAATCTATTTCTAACAATAAGGGATGTCATGGAGGCAAATCGAATGCATATGTGGCACGTACATTGACGTATAGGGGCCAGCCGGTGAAGAAGGCAGTGTTATGTCCTTTCCTGCAGTCTTGCATGACTTCACTGACCCGGATGTAATGGAATTCTTAGTTGGCATGGACCGAAAAACAGAGAACCTGGATTCGGGAGTTCAGGTTTCCCGCCAAGGCCAATCGGGAACCTTCATTTAGGTTCACGCGACAGCTGGCACTACCTCCATCTGCGCCCCACAAGTCCAAATGCGAAAATATTGTAACAACAATGTTTTGTTGCGATCAAAACTTCTAGCGCTAGGCGGGACTCGAACCCGCACCTCCCTCCGACCGGGCAGGAATGCTCTACGCCTTTACACCACCGTCGCCGTTGATCGAACGCAACATCCACACCTCGTGGGACCGATCAGCACCCACCCGTATCCGGGATGAGCTCTGATATATCTCTGATATCTCTGATATATCAGCGGCCAGCTCATCCCGGATACGGGTGGGTGCTGATCGGTCCCACGAGGTGTGGATGTTGCGTTCGATCAAACGGCGACGGTGGTGTAAAGGCGTAGAGCATTCCCGCCCGGTCAGAGGGAGGTGCTGGTTCGAGTCCCGCCTAGCGCTAGAAGTTTTGATCGCAACAAAACATCGTTGTGACGGCTTACAACCTCGATACCATCCAACTGAGGCTTAAAGAAACTGATTTGAATTGTAACAACAATCCTACTATAGGGATAAGATCTCGACTCCGCTTCCTACCAACTCAGGCGTACTTTCTGACTCGTCTCCGTAATCTTCGAACGCCTACGAAGTTCGCAGGAATTCTTTTAATTAGCAGTCGCGCCAGTACGAGCATTGTCCTCTTGATTTCAGACCGAGGTTGTCCTGCCAAGGGTTACCGAAAGTCCAGCTTGACAGATCATCCTCTTGGTTCTTCCTTGAGCGACTTTGACCACGTATTGATCGTACCTTCGAACGGCGTAGGCTTCTTTATGTGGAACAAGGTTAGTGCGAGAAAAAAGTGAATCGAATTTGGTGGCCAGGACGGAGTCAGAAGTTCTTCGTCTTTTCGTCAAATTCTTGTCTGGGAATTTAACCTGTTTCCTTCTGTCCTCATTCGGCACTAGTTCCGTCGCCTCATTGCCTTCACAGCCTAGATTCTGTGTATTTGGAGTTGGAGCCACTTGCAAAGCACAGGTAAAGAAAAAGTGGAAGAATATGGCAAGGTCAAGCCGAAGTGAGCACTACAGCAGCTGTCACTGAGAGGCTGCCCGCAGTTAACGAAAGCGTCGGAGGAATTCCGATTCAGAAGGCGAGAAAGCTTCAGCCTTCCGAGATGCTCGCTCCTTGAGTGCGAATAGGGCGCCATCGCTTTATCATTCTCCTTAGCGTCTTTATATGGATGGACGGATAACCGACGGTGGGTCTGCACCAGTGCACTCCATGTTTCGGTCTGAGACCAGAAAGTAGTATGAATGGGAGATATTCCATATAAAAAGTTTGCTGAATAAGCTGCTTCGTTTGTTTTGATGACCGTCATATTGGAGTGGTTGAAAAGTCAGCAATAAATTCCATCCTACGAGATGAGACGACTTCTGCATGAGAGATCATCGTAGCTTGCTTTGTACCCAAACGTAATACATGTCGCCAAATTCGGTCAAAAGGCATCGAAGTAAAGTTGCAGTACGTAAGAATGTTAACGCGTGTGGTTACAGGCAGTTCCGAATCTTCACTATACCACCAGCTTTGGCAGCCAACAAATTGTATACTCACTACAGTAAGATCACACAATGTGTATTCCGAGGTGTTGGATGAGTCATCGATCGATGTGCCGCTATTTCAGCGACATTCTCTACAAGTGCAGGAACGACTATCCTTTCTTCGATGCAGTTAACGGCTCCTATCTGATGGCCGAAAAAGAACTGAGCACGGTGGGTCTCTGTATGTAGTTGTCAATGGGCCCACCTACTGACGCCTTGTCCTTCTTATTCCATTTACTACGGTGCTTATTAGGGCCAAGACTTAACGGCATTGCATTTGGCACCACTTGAACTTTTCTATGTCAGCTACCAACACAAAAAATAAACCATCTGAACTCCTTGGAACCCAAGTAGCTACAGGCTCCTTGTTGAAATTTCCCATCTCCATCAGGAATTGCCACAGCTCTTCTTCTCGCTCGCTCTCCTGTGGTACCTCGATGCGAAGATTCGAAGAGTCAAGAGATAATCGCAATCATCGTGTGCCGTTTGGCGAGGATCGGGCTCGACCTAGGTGTCGTGAATACCGACTGCTTGATAGTGGAAGTGAAATAGACCGTGATGTCCTCTCACGCAACTACAGCTATGAGCAGGTTGGATAAGAGCGATGTCTGAAAACCATTCAAGTACGCCATTCCCCAGTAGTCAACAGATTCCGTGATGTATTCTCCTGTAATTCGAGCGTCCAATGCCAAAAATTGTAGGGAATGTACCTTTGCCCTTTTCGAATTTCGAGTAGTCGAATTTCGAATATTCGAATATTCGACTATTCGAAGAAAGTCCAATATTCGAATTATTCGTTTATTCGAAAATTCGAGAAAGTCCAATATTCGAATTATTTGTTTATTCCAATATTCGAGAAAGCCCAATATTCGAATTATTCGTTCATTCGAATATTCGAAGGCTTCGAATTTCGAATAATCGAATTTCTAATATTTTTTATCACTTTGTTAACAAGTTAATGGCACTCTTCTTCGAAAACCAGGGAATTGTGACCTTTTGATAGGAACGATGTTTTGTTTCGCGCGTCATTCAAAGTGGCCGAATTGTGTGTATGCAATCTGACAAGGGAAGGGCCTGGAGCGTATGTCTGAAAGGGGAAAGCGAGTCATATAGGGAGAATCCCCACCCCTCAATTAGTGTAAAAATGGGTTTATTTTTGACAAGTCGTTAAACACAAGGAGTAGGGAGTCTGTTACAATAGAATTCGTGGGTATTGTACGCCCGGCAAGTGGCTCGGAGAGCAGTGAATAGAGACGTTGTTTCATGGGTGGCAGGTCGCCGGTTCGATTCTCCCGCTCTGCTGCATTTTCGCATCTGCATGCATCTGTTTGGTTGAGAGTTGAACGATTATGACATCTATACCATTTTGCCTAATTTTCCAGTTGTACGCCGAGAAGAAATTTCTTGTCACTTGTTTATTACTGACCGGTTTTTTAACCACAAGGCAATGAGAAAGCTACTCAACTATGTATAAACGTTCAACACCAGTGATGCACAGGCCCAAAGTGCATGAAACAGAAGCTCTGTTCACAATCGGGCAGCGTATAAAAGCTACAGGCTCCTCGCATGTATACCAGCGACACCACCTTCAACGTCATTATAACAATTCCGTTCTCCTTCGCTACTAGAAGCTTCGACATCTACCTTAAGGATGTTGTCCCCTTTTTGCAGGTCAAAAGCAGGATCGTGCACAATGGCGTGGGAGTGAAATTATTCCACTCGAAAACGTTATCATATGTCCACTGCTTACTTGCCTCTCCACGTCTATCAGTTCATCTTGCGGATCTCAATCTTCTTCTTCCACCACTATAAATAAATAAATAAATAAATAAAGTGGTATAGACGTCAGAATCCATCAAATCTCAACAATCAGTTGAAATGCAAAAGTGCAGCAGCGCAGGAGAATTGAACCCTCGATCTCCGTCGCATGAAACAATGTCCCTATCCACTGCGCTGCGACCCGCTTGCGGAAGAGGCATCGCGGACATACAGGACCGTCGAACTCGTGAGGCGCCCATTACATTGTAACTACAACGACCTCGTACTCCTTGGCTTTAGCGACTTGGCGAAAAAAATAAACACATTTTATAAATTGAGGAGTGGAGATTCTCCCTATATGACTAGCTCTTCCCGTTCAGACATACGCTTCAGACACTTCCCTTGTTAGTCGACGCGAGGTAAGCACGGACCGCTGCGTCCCTGCTTCCTTTGAACCCTGTCGACGTCCTGCGGCCAGCCACGTGAGTAACAAGTGAATCGCGTTATGGCTGTTCTATGACGAATTGCCTTCGGTATACTACGGGAGGATCTCCGTTTTGTATCTCTACCCCAAGTACAACGACGGAACGATTAAAGCCGGAAGGAGCCTCGGTAGGGAGGTAGCACATTCTGGAGCCTGGGAAGCTCCTGCTTTCTGCCAGCAAAGACGTTAAAGAAGAGAGTAAGAGCAAGCAGAGCAAGAGCAAGTAAGCGCTATGGAGTACAAGAGCCAGCAATACTCCGTATCCTATGAAAGCGAGTCATCCACATTTTCGCAATAACATTACCCAAGTCGTAGTGTCTTATCAGATTAGGTTACAACCATGGGCTTCGGGTCCGTTTGCTTACAAGTGAAGCGAAGCTCTTCAACGGAGCCAGAACACAGACTGCACCATTCATGAGCCTCCAATGTGCCTTTTCCGCGCCAGATCGCCTTTGTGTTACTTCTTCGTCCGTGCTAGCCATTCTTATACCACCTAGAAGCTTCGGTATAACCTAAGAAAAGACAGTAACCTATGGAGCAAGATGTATAACAATCTAGCTTTGCCTATCCAGGGTGTTTCTCTCTTCTCGAGACACGAATTCCTAGATAAGCAAGCGTACTTCATTACCATTATACCTTTGTCACCGTCTTTTGGTCTCGTGAAGGAAATGGGTGGAGCAGCCTTCGCGGCGCTTGAACAATATGGCATCTTAGCCTGTACACCGGCTTCCACAGCCTCGATTCGGTACTCCGATCCTTTTTGCAATTAACAAACTGGTACAAGAGTAATGACAATCTGAAGCCTTCGTATATGCCGCTCGTTGGAACGCAGTGTACAGTGGGTAATAAAAATAAGTAAATGTCAATCACTGGGTGACCACAATAAGTAAGGTGTTCATTTGATTATTTGAATATTCGACAATTCGAAATTCGATCATTCGAAATTTTGAGAATAGAATAATATTCGATCATTCGAAATTCGAAATTTTGAGAATCGAATAAGATTCGATCATTCGAAATTCGAAATTTTGAAAATCGAATAATATTCGATCATTCAAAATTCGAAATTCTGAAAATCGAATATTATTCGATCATTCGAAATTCGAAATTTTTTCCCAAGGACAAAGGTATAGTAGGGAACAGCTCGACATGGAGGATGTGCACCCCTTTACCCTTCAAGGAACTTTTTTTTTCAGAAATTCTCCATGTCTCGTCGCTATGACATGGCTCGAGAGGTGCAAAACTTTCATGTCGACCCAACAACTCTTGCGCAGATGGAGGCGAACACTAGAGAAGTCGACGTAAGCGTGCTTGGTGTGTGCAGTTTTCTTTTCGCATCTTCCCGAGAAGGAATGTACTGTTTCCAGAACCACGCTAGTAGGTTCGAGAAGGCAGTGGTCACGAATCGTAAGGAGACACGTAAGTGCACTTACATTTTGTAGCTGCCGAAGATGAGTTGCATTTATTCTAAACGCGTCTTCGTGACGATGCTTATGCCACACATTGCCACACGATCCTTAGGTAGACAACAATGGCTTCGCCGTACTACTTTCGTCACAGCGTCAAACTCGGTGATACTTTCCATTGCTTTAGCGGCTCTCGGCTGATTCGCAGACTGCCTCGTTGCAATTTTCTGAAGGCTTTCATGCCACTCAAGCTATTGATACTGCCGTGTGTTTGGGAAAACTCGCAGTTTTTCTCCAGACCCTACAACTCCGCAACCCGGATTAGCTTATGACGTAGGATTTTGAGAGTTTGGAGGTCATTTGATACAGGTATTATACATGTGTGACCAACATCACTTTTAAACCAAGGATGATTTGTTTTTCCTCGTGCTTTTAGCGATACGGTTCAAAAACAAAGGGAAGCGATTCTGGAAGGCTGATTAAGCTCATCACTCCAGTGTTTTGAAGGCTGTGCGACTGCAAAGATGATTCCTTTCAAAATGTTGCGCTGAGGTGCTTGCGATCAACTACCATCCTCAGAAATGTTCTACACTATTCAACCTGTTTTCTTTTTGTTTTTCATCAGGACACAGGTTTTGGCGCTATAACTCTGATTATTAGCCAAGTGAAGTGAGTACGTGAACATCTTGTACTGCATCAAAATCTTGCAAAGGCGATATTCGTGAAAAACGTACCGGTTTCTGATGCTCCCTTCATGCTGAATAGAAGAGGCCTCTCCGTGGCTCCAGCTACGCGTATCTAGGCCGCGAAGTTAACGTAGGCAACGGCCTGGCCGGAGCAGGTCAGGAAGAACAGTGTAACATGGGGAGCCCTCAAGAGCGTTCAAGAAACAAAAGAAGACGAAGAACATTCGGCTGCGTCTGCGACCCAGTCGACTTCGACCCTTCCTTGTGCACTAACATACGCCGTGGTATGATAGTCCGCACGATAGGAAAGTGAATACTCGACCAGCGACGCACAGAGGAGCGTCGAGAGTACGATATTCCAAGCGGCAGCCCAAGGAGTGCCGAAGGTGGTGAAGGGTCTGTCGTTCGCGACAATTCGTCGAAAATCGGCTTTCCGTATAGGGGATCCTTGAGCAGTAGATGCTACATCGATTGTGAGTAGGCAACGAAATGTGTGTGAGAAAATTGTCGCAGTATTTTTTATGTATTCTTTATGTGATTAAACACCTAATTTTTGATATTCGCTTCCTTTATTCAGGATTTAGAAAGTCATTTAGAATGCACCGTAGGCTACTGTACACTGTACCTTCGTTCAGCGGACAACGTCGTGCAGGACATTTATGACTTGCGGTACAACCTCAGCAGCTTGGCAACGAAGCTGACCGAAGCCGTCGGAAGGGTATGTGCATTGCTGTCGTGTAATTCTCTGCTCCGTTTGATAAGGCTCCAAGGTTCTAACAACGAAAGGTTCCCAACTCAAGATGAGCTTTTGCATTGCTATTTTGACAAGATGTAGGGCCCTGTGAGCGGAGTCCAAACCGCAGTCAGTTTTTACTGAACGCCTTTTTAAAGACCTGAAAAGGAGGTCTGAAAGCGTGAGCGCAGCCCTACGACAGGCATCGGAATGTGCCTCGGCGGCGCATTTGGTAGGAGCACCGTCATATGAGCACGTTGGCGGGTTTTTCAGTTCGAGTCCGCGTGATGCCGGGATTTTTGCACATATTAGTTTGTTGCTATTACGCCTTCTCATGATCACAGGAGTTAATTTTATACCATTAATGCTTCAAACAAATCAAGGCTGACTATTTGCGCCTTCATATGTGCTAGTTTATCAGCAATGCCTATCTGCACCACCATCATGTCATACCATATCACCAATAATGCGGTGAATGCACACAATACGCGTACCTTGCGGTCGAATACTATGAACACGGGCCATATCGATGCATAAGTGTGCTAAAAATGTCGTTCTCAAAGTAATCAACCGACAACGCATTGTCGGTTGATTACTTTCTACCTTCACACCGGATTTCACTTCCCAGACAAGGAGAGACATTGCGGTTGCTGATGACATAAAAGGACTCCTCCTGAACGACATATTTAGAGATACCGACTGTCAGGAAGAAGAGTCGGTTCAGGTTATAGGAAGTATAATGAAAATGGGACTTTTCTACAAGTATCATCCAGTTGGCTTCATAGATGCGTTTCGATGAGGAGGTGATGTCGATTGGACACCTGATGATGACTGTGAGGAGGACGACAACAGCGAACATTCACCGTTAGAGAAATCAGTCCTCTTTGACGGCAAGCACGCTTCGGAAGAAAAGGTCTTGCACCAACAGACTACCACCTTTTCCTGTCTCTCTCCAATGCCATGCAAGGAAAAACGTTCGATGACGAGGACGACATGGAACGCTGGCTGGCTGGCTATTTCGAATCAAAGCCAGAAAAGTTTTACGCTGACGGGGTCGGCAGTCTGCTTGAAAGGTGAAGAAGAGCTATAGAACATGATAGTGGTTACCACGTTTCTTGATGTGTTTCGCTTTTTTTGTAAAACTAAAAAATATGATGCCTTGAAAATGGCGAGAACTACTGCAACAACCTAATATTTTGAACAGTCATGTGTAGCACAGTCGGAGGAGGCGCCAGCTGTCGCGTGAACCCGATTCCTGTTCCACGGTTCCGTTATCCCGACTAGGCCAACTAAGCGAGAAAGCGTAGTAATAACAAACATATATGCCCAAAAAATATCGACAGCACGCGGACTCGAACTGAAAACCCCGTCGGCGTGCTCCTATGACGGCGTTCCTACCAACTACGCCGCCGAGGCAGATTGTGGGTCGTAGGAGTTTGATGATAGTGCGCTCACGCTTTCAGACCTCCTTTTTAGGTCTTTAAAAAAAGTATTCAGCAAAAATCAACTGTGGTTCTGGACTCCGCTCACAGGTCCCTACATCCTGTCAAAATAGCATCGCAAAAGCTCAGCTTGAGTTGGGAACGTTTCCTTGGAAGCCATTCCAAAAAGGGCAGGGTTCAGGAGTCAGCAACTAGAGCGAGAAAATGCTTCTGGCGTCTCTCTTAAGAGAACTTCCTGCTCCGACTCCAACTTATATGGCTATCAACTTATGTTCTGCAAAGCAAAACTTTTAACGGACGGCGATTCCGTAGGCAAAGCGCGGATAGCAAAGTATACTGAAGTTGCAACAGAATTGTTTCAGATATCGAACCTGACAAAAATTGAAAACCGGCTGCCGATTTCTGATGCGCTGAGGAGCGACAACGCTCTCCTTCAAAAAACATTTCTCAGGGTTTTCTCGAAAATTTTTGTAAGTTACCAATAGCCAGTTACTTTATAGTCACGTACCTCTCGGCTAATAATAATGCTTCTGGTCTCATTCAAAGTTAAGTTTAGCATAGAGAAACTTGAACAAAAGCACTGCTAGCATAACTGGTTGACGTTCTATGGCTTTCGCTGTGCGGATATTTGCATGTGTTCATAACTAGACCCTAGAGAATGGATGTATAATGTGTCTTTGTGGATAGTTGTCTTTGGGGAGAAAAGGGAGGGGCAAAAACTGGACAAACAGAGAATTCCAGGATGTGGCTTTTTCGACGCAGCGACGTTAGCTGAGCCACATCTCGAAATTCTGGGACGGTCAGGACGTCGAAATATGGGCACGCTTCTCGCCCTATGCATGCTTTTTCGCCTCGTCTTCCCGTCTCAGCCACCCCATCCCCCTAGGCTTTCTTGGGATTCTAATGGTTGCCTTACGATACCTTACCACAAATGGTAAGTGCACTGCACGTAATTGCAGGTGGACACATTCGCTACGCAAGGTTACGCACCATGAGCCAGATTCGTCAACCGCTTCCCGCCCTACAACGGTGAAAATACCACTAAACACCCCGATTTTACACTCGTCAGCATCGGTATTTATCGGTATTTTCGCCAATAGAGAGCGGTTGATGAACCTGGCCCCATATGGTTAAATTAACGTCGCTTGTAGTGCGTCTCACAGCATACATTCCCAGCGTGTTGCTACCAATTAAATTTGGCGTGTTGGTAGAAGGTGTGTTTCATCTGGATTTGAAGACAGGTAGCTCAGGTGTACGATGAGAGCGGCCTACCTTTTTAAAAGTTTTTTCTAAGGGAGCCGTATTCTTTGGGATAGAACGCAGCGCTGTTCTCGAATATCGTGCGTCTTGCTTCCTCATGATTGTGACCAATATTGGTAGGAATAAGGTATCGTTTTCAATGAACTCTAGTCTATAAAATGACACTGCATGGATGCGTACGCTACGAGGCATGGTTCAATCTATCGCTGCAAACTTGCGGTAATTTGTCAGTAGCAAATTGAAAATGGAAAAATGGAAATGGAAAGACGGAAAAATTGGTTGATCCGGGAGAGAAGTCTATGCCATGTCGACAGTGGTGTGCAACGTTATCCATATTTACTGCTATACGAATATAGTCGTACAGTAAAGTAGAAAGATTGCCTTTATCCGGTCCCTTAGTGGGGTGCACCTCGTCTCGTCTTCTGCAAGCTACCACGCAATCTGGATGCGAGCTTATTGTGCAAAGTGACTTTTGCTGGCCGACAGAATGGCTCACTATGTAGCTGTGATACTACTCCACCGACCATGAAAAGATGAAGGACTGGAAGTGAAAATGAAAGCACTGGGGAAAGGAGCTTTATAAGTCAAATGGTCTTGGCACTTTGTTCGCCATCAGGAAGACTTCTTCTTCCTAGGATGCCTGTTTTGGTTCCACTGTCAATCAGTGGCTTTGGGTTAAAAAAGCGCTCTCTCGTTTCCTCCAGAAGGTTAGCCATGTTGATTTCCACTTTCAATCTGCACGACTCTGGATTCCCTACAGATAGTTAAACAATGATACTTACTTGTGATAAAAGTAGAGCCGAGGATCGGAAACCCAGTCGTATCCAGTATCCAGCCCTGAGAGCAGCGGTCGGGATTCATCAACCAATAAACCTGTGGTAGAAAGAGAGAGGCATACCCACTGTGGAACTCATCATGTATTAGGTTGTCCGGAAAGTTCTCAGCGTTTGTGTTACTATTTTTCGTTCGTCTATTATTAAGTAAAAATTCAACCTTCATTGCGCATTAATGCCACTTTCTGTAAACAATTTTTCGCTCTATCTGAATAAACAATTTAGATTTCAACGTTGTCAGTTCAATCAATCAATTATTCAATCAAGTGGGGGGGGGGGGGCTAATAGTGTTGGAGAAAGCACAGTGCGCAAGTGGTTCAGTAAATTTCGGACCGGAGATTTCAGCCTCGAAAGTGAGCCCCGTAGTGGTTGACCTAGAGCAATCCTGGACTACGAGTTGAAGGATTCGTGGAAGCTGAACCACCCCAAACAGTTCGCTGGATCGTAGAAGAGCTAGACGTCAGTAAAACTGCTACTGCGGGTGTTCTGAAACGCTTGGGAAGGCGAAAAAAGCTCGAAAAGTTTGTGCCCCATGAGTTGAGTGAGCGGCAAAAATTGTCTGGTTTCGAGATTTGTTTTTCTCCACTTTTACGCAACAAAACTGACCCGTTTTTGAATCGAATCATCACTTTTGATGAAAAGTGGATTCCGTGTGGTAACAGGAAACGTTCCGGAGAGTGGATGGACGCAGACGAACCCCATAGGCATTTTCCGAAGGCGAACCTCCAACAGAAAAGGTAATGGCCACTGTGTGATGGTCGTCGGCTGGTGTGACCCATTACAACTTTTTGGCACCAGGCCGAACGATCACAGCGGAGTCCTGCTGTGAGAAAATCGACGAAATGCACCGAAAACTGCATCAACTTCAGCCAGCATTGGTCAACAGAAGAGGCCCGATTCTTTCGCATGATAACGCCCGCCCACACGTTTCACAAATCACTATTCGAAAATTGAATGAATCATGGGTTGAAGTCCTGCCTCACGCGCCATATTCTTCAGACCTCTCACCAACCGACTACCACCTTTTCTACCACTCTCAGAACTTTTTTGTTGGCAAAACCTTTACCAATGAGGAGCAAGCCAAAACGGCTTTCGTGGATTTTGTCGAATCTCGACCATCTAATTTTCTCGCTGATGGAATAAGTCGACTGGTTGCCCATTGGCAAAAGTTTGAACGGTGCTTATTTCGACTAAATCTGATAAGACTTGAGAAGGTTATGGTAATTCAAAGTGAAGCACTCGAAACGCTGAGAACTTTCCGGACAACCTAATATTTTACGCGCCCATTCGCATTACCCACCTGAGGCTGGTTGTGAATGAGTGATGATAGTCGACGGTAGCGACGGTACCATGAATGTCCGCGTGCTATCAAACAGTATGGTAGCGCAATGGTGTAACATCCTGCTGGGATGAGAGGTCGCTAGATCTAGACCCGTCCGGCGATGGAAATCTTATCGCAGCCCAAAACCCTTACGGCAGCTTGTAACCTCAGTAACAGCCATTCCAGGCCTGGGTAAAATTAGTTGAAGCAATCTCTGCGCAACTTTGCGGTCCTGTCTGCTGCACAGTCCATTTCCTTACTAATTTCTTTATTTGATGAAGTATTATTGTAATTAGTTATTATTATAATATGTATTGTGGTAGTATTTCTTGACGAGAATGACAGACAATTGGGGACTGTCTCAAAAGGAATGCACGCATTTATGTGATCAATGTTGCCATTCGTGGCTGAATAAGAGTGCTCGCGCAGCTGAAAGTCAATTTGTGCTTTGAAGGACCACGTCGTTGATGTCTCACCAAAGTGCGACACCTTGTTGAAGATTTGGAATGTAATCGGTGGATACACCTGCACTTGGGTGTCTGCTCCCATGCAGGGATTGTGGATAGCGTGCAGTAAGTCAAAAAAGGTTTTGGATGCAGTACAAGTTAGATACCTTTAGGTGCAGTTTGAACCCCATAAGGGTCCAAAGTCATTCACCATTTTTGTTGATACACGAATCGAATGATATTTGAGGCAAAAATATTCAACTGTGCATGATCAAAGCAGTGAATACTGACCGGGGTGGAAGTGTTATGAATTGCTTTTTGTTGATTAGTTTGTTGGACATGGATACCACTCCACGGGCTGCGCCTTTTTACAAGGTCCTTCTCGAAAGCAATACAATAATGTTGGCGGTCTTCTGTGAACAGCTGCGAGCGACGGCGTCTCGACTTCAGGTTTAGCTCGGCAAGTGCTTAATCGTCGTGAACAGTGCTCGACCCCATTATACGAAGAACACGAGGGAAGAACTTTAAAAGCCTCGGCATCATCTAGCTACCCATTCTCTGTATTCTCTTGACCTGAGTTCTTGTGATTATAATGCACTCAGGAGACCAGAGGCCTACACGAGGGTTGAGAAATTCCCACAACAGCCACGAGCTCAAGTCTGCAGTTAGCGAATGGACTTCATCCCTGTAGGACTGTTCGAGCTATGCAACCAAGATTGTTAGCCACAATTTATTCGATTGTTTTGGCGTAACCGCTTTCTTCAGAGCCTGGGAAAGTCAAGCGAGGTTTGAAGGGTTACCCGTCCAAGAACTGTTTCAAGTCACAGGAGTTTCCGGAATTAATAGGAAAAGGAGACGAAAGGGCAGAGAGACAGCCCAACTAATTTTATAGCCGCGTGCACACTTTGCAGCGAGCAGTGAGCAGAATGTGTGCGGTGCTGGTCTCCGCCCACATTCCACTGCGGCACTGTGCAACTGCGCCGCGGCTGCACGCAGCGGCAATGGGGAATGCCCGAGTCATGCTGCCAGAGCCGCTGAAGCCGCTGCCGGCGGCACTGCGGCAGCGGAAATGTGCACACCAGGGATGTGCGGAAATTTTACTGGAAAAAGCGAAAGGAACGGAAATGCTCAAAAATGGCCGGAAGCCGGAATACGAAACGCGGAAACGGAAAGGACACATATTCGCCATTTTTTCAAAAGTGCAACCTAAACTGCGTCAGAGGCGGCTTCTATTGCACTTTTTTCCTCAGAACTTTGAGAAAAGCAGCAGATTCTTCCATAGATTAATGCTCGTCTCACCATATCATAACAAAACATGAATTCATAGTATTGTTATGATAGCTATAGCTAGAGCAAAAAACGAAAACAAATTCAGGGTCCTGTCTCATTATTTTTCACTATTTCAGCGTGCAGTCTCTTCTCATGCAGTTTGTTTCTATCTCCAGTTCCTGCTATGGGTTTTCGCTGACTTTTTGTTGCTGTACTTTTTTAAACAGTAGACTTAACCAACCTCACCACTTTAAGTTACTTACAGACCTGTATTTAAAAACTCACTCGGGAGAAGTCTAAACCTGGAGCAGTCACCTAAATCATCTTCTGACCAGGAAAGACATCCCCCTCAATAGAAGAGAAGAAGCCTGTGGTATCATGGACGACGTGATGACTGCACAGATATTTGCATACTCAAGATTAGCAGAACAATGACCGAAACGAGTACTCAGACTTCTTTCTGGGATCTAAGACGATATAGATGAGTGATTAGTCATGGTAAATTCACACTTCCCTAGGAGTATTCACTCTGTGTTAGCCTAAAAGCTCACTGATATGATGGTGGCACAACTGGACAGTTCCTAGATGGTTCTCGAAGTAACAAATAGATTTGTTTCAA
The DNA here is from genome assembly GCA_947396885.1 of Heligmosomoides polygyrus polygyrus. Taxonomy (NCBI): domain Eukaryota; kingdom Metazoa; phylum Nematoda; class Chromadorea; order Rhabditida; family Heligmosomidae; genus Heligmosomoides; species Heligmosomoides polygyrus. Next base: position 30,856,146 of record OX377203.1, on the reverse strand, counting down.
AATTTAATAAGACACCCTAGTCAATCAAAATAACAGCTCATAGTGATGCTTCATTAAAAAATGAATTGCATAACTCTATATGGAGGAATATCACAGCTGAAATTAAAACTTGAGATTTACACTTTCGATCAGGAACACTAATGTAATCTTGGAGCAGACAAGCGCATGACACAACCTTCACCGAAGCTTTTGCCTCATGATACTGCGCTATATGCTTAGAAAGTTTTTGTAGCTACTTGTAACTAGTGGATCAAGAATTTCATGATCATCAAAATGCTGAGTGTATTTTCTTAGCATACAATGCATACATAGCCTTTGCCGGCACATTAATTTTGCCTGCACTCATACGTTGCCATTTTTGAATTTGAATTTCTTTTGGTAGTCTAAAGCCGCGTGCACACTTTGCAGCGGGCAGCGAGCAGTGGAATGTGGGTGGAGGTTGTCTCCGCTCGGTGGTTTAACAAATTTCAAAAATATTAATAATATAGTTGCCAGACAGAATTTCTCTCACAATTATATGAAGGGTACTTTTTTTCTTGATAAGCTGATTGTGTTTTAAAAAAAAACTAGGGTTGAACAGGGTCTAGGGTTCATTCGACTCGGCGCACTGCCCGTGAGCGGCGGCTCGTCCATCTGCTCTCTGTATTCTCTGGCAGCCGCCCTCTTCCTGTACCTGCGCCTTCTGCGGGACTTCTTTTATTGGTTCTACAACAAGGAAGGACCTGCTTCATTCTCTTTCGCAACTGTATTCGCCCGAGTGAAGTTAACTACTACTGGTCGCCCGTTACTACTGCCGTCGATTTTATTGAGTCGGCCGCCGAGATCTACTTCGATCGCTGCATCAACGTAGTCCTTGTGGCTGGGACATTCGAATCTGATCGTAAGCCACCCAAATAGGTCTATTGGTACTTCATTGCTAAGTTCTGCTCATGGACACGCCCGTCGTTCCGAAACCTATTCAGGGACGAAGGGGGAAGAAACATCGGATGGATTTTTCGTCTCCTGCCAACGATGACGATCTGACTCGCGCAATCGACCTGATCATAGCCGATCAATCCCTCCCGCCGCACCTAAAGGCGGCTATGGGCTGCATGTTGGAGTTGAAGGACCAACTTACCGCAGTTGTGGCAAGGAACAAGGAACTGGTAGAGGAGAACAATATGGTACGCACAAGGAACACTCAGCTCGAAAGTGAGGTCCATAGCCTTAGGTCTCAGATTGGCGTTCTCAAACAGGCTTTGTCTCAACAGAATCATTCTCAAGTTAGTTCTCAAGACAGTCCTATGTCGTCTGGTGATTCTGCCGAAGATATTGAACGTCGTCGCTCTATTGTTGTTATAGGCGTTAAGGAATGTTCTGCACCTGTCTCCTCCGCTAGAGTAGTACACGACACCAATTGTATTAGGCTCATTCTCGACTTTCTCTCTATTGAATGTCGCCCGGTTGCTATTTATCGCATGGGGCGCCCAGTACCTGGGAAAGCCCGTCTTTTAAAGGTTGTATTTCCTGCGTCATACTTTGCTATGCTTACATTGAAGAGGGCTCCCCATCTTAGATTCTTTTCTGAGAAGGGGGTTTTTATCAGGCCCTCGCTCACAAAGTTGGAACGTGATCGCCTCAAAGTTGAAAGGTTGTCTCGTACTCAGAATCATTCCTCTCCTTCCGAACTGGTTCGTAACCAGCAAATTTCCTCTGATCCTATGAATAATAGTGGTACTTTAATGAACTCTCGTGTTTCCTTATCGCATTCAAATGAATTCACTCATATTGCGGAAAACGCGTAAGGCTTCGACGGATACCAGAACCAAGTATTTCATGTGTTCTAGCTAATATTCGCTCAGTGGTTAAAAACAGAGACGCCCTTGTGGTGCTCCTCAAACGGAAAGTTGACATTGTTATACTTACGGAAACGTGGCTCAATCAAAACATTTCTTTGGCTCCTCTTTTGGGTGGCTGCTGCTCTCAATATGTAACGCTAAGGTGCGATCGTACTGTGAAAAGGGGTGGAGGCGTTGCGTTAGTGGCGTTGAAATCCCTATCTCCGGCACTTGTTTTTGAGGAGTCGGTCACTGATGCTTATGAACTCTTATGTTGCGACCTTCATTGCAAACTGGAAACAATGCGATTCGTCATTGTCTACAAAACGCCGAGTTGCTCACTTCCTATGGTGAGACAATTGATAAAGGCCATAAGCGATCTGTTAGCATGCAATCATCACTGCATTTTGACGGGTGATTTTAATTTCCCCGAGATCTCTTGGAGTCAAAACCCGACGTTGAAATTCAATAGTTCTAGCGCTCAAGAATTTCTGAATATGTGCGAAACGCATGCACTTATCCAGTGCGTACTTGTCGAAACACTGGGTAACAGCATTCTTGATTTAGTCTTAACTAGCGAGAGGAGCCTGGTTTCCGGGGTACATGTTGATCCACCTCTTGGATCTAGCGACCACGCTGCGATTCGCTTTCAAATCAAGATCCATTTGGCCTCCAATTTAACCATGACCAAAAGAGACTTTACTCTTGCGGACTACGCCAGCATTATTAGGTATTTAGAGGGGGTGGACTGGTTTGGTTCGCTTAATAGTGTAAGTACGGTGGATGAGAAATACGAGCTCTTTATCAATATTCTTCACCACTGCATTGAGTTATTTGTTCCCATTAAAAACATGAGGTTCGTTGAGTCTAAGCTTCCACCTTATCTGGAGAGGCTCTATAAGAAGAAGGAGAATGCCTGGCGGAAAGCGAAACAAACAGATAAACCGGAGGACTGGGCCATTTCAAGAGAATTGAGTCTCAAATTTGATGCGAAACTCAAAAAATTCAATGCATCGGTGGAAAAAAGGATTGTTGGGTCACGTTGTAAAAAGGCATTTTATAAGCTCTTGAAGTTCCGGCTGCGAGGAAAATTACACATACCTGCTCTTCGCTCTCCTTCCGGCAGAGTTCTCCACCGGGATAAAGATAAAGCTGAGTTGTTAGCATCAACATTTGAGGAATATTTTAGAGTCGCATCCAGTGAGGAAGCCGGGCCGGTATCAAGAGAGTTCCCCCTAATGGATGATTCGGTTTGGTTTCACAGGGAGGAAATACTTAACCTATTACTGAAATGGCCACCGTCTGAGAGCCTCACTCCTGATCACATTCCCTTAAGCTTTATTAAAAGAATCGCACATATAATAAGTAGTCCTTTAGAGTATATATTTAATCTTAGCTTTATGAGGGCTGAGGTACCTAGCAGATGGGTTCATTCCATTGTCACTCCCATTCCTAAGAAGCCACCTTATAATGTACCCACGAGCTTTAGGCCAGTTAGCATTACTTCCATCTTCGCAAGGCTGTTTGAGAAAATATTAAAGAAGGTAATTGTAGAACATCTTCAAAAGTACTCTATCATATCGTCAAATCAACATGGCTTTCAAAAGGGTAAATCTACTGTAACGGCGATGATACAAACTCTTAATCATTGGACTAGGAATTTGGAGGATGGTAGAAATGTGGACGTTGTCTATTTCGACTTCAGCAAGGCCTTCGACAGGGTTTCACATAATAAGTTGTTAAACAAAATGAGAGCTGTTGGCATCCATCCGCGCATAGTTTCCTGGGTTACATCATTCTTGTCTAACCGAAAGTACATTGTTCGTGTAAACGCCTCCTTTTCCGCTCCTAGATCTGCTATCAGCGGAGTGCCCCAAGGGGGTGTGCTTTCCCCCATTTTGTTCAATATTTACACGTATGATTTGCTTAAACTTCTTAACGAGAGTGATGTTGCGTTTTGTGCGTTTGCTGACGACCTCAAAATCTATAAGCCAGTATCAAGTGCCGATGACATAGACGTTCTTCAGGAAGCGGTTACCAGTGTCTACCAGTGGTCATTGGATTGGGACCTCCCTTTGTCTGAGGAAAAATCACGAGTACTTCATTTAGGCAATAGAAACAAGAAGCATCAATACTCTATTAACGGAACTTCGCTTAAATGTGTGAGTGAACTGCTGGACCTAGGGTTTCTTGTTCGCAGCGATCTCAATTTCGATAAACATTGCACTATGATAGCCAACAAAGCTACTCAGGTAATGTTTAATATGTTTAGAGCATTATCAACTAAGGATGCCAATGTGCTTCTTCAAGCGTACAAAATATATGTCAGGCCTGTATTGGAATATGGTACTCCTGTTTTTAATCCCCATAAAAGGAAGACAATTGCTTTGCTAGAAAGAGTTCAGAATAGCTTCACCCGGAAGCTCATGATACGTGTGCTAGGGTTCTTATATGACCGAATTCCTTCGAGTATTGAGAGAAATCTCAATTTTGGATTGCCCACTCTGTCTATTAGAAGAAAGCGTAACGACCTCCTCCTTTTTCACAAAATCGTTCATCGGGAAATTGGCATCAAACTTGAGGATCTTGTGACTGTGAGAGCAACAAACACCCGAGGTGGTCCAGTCAAATATGATACTGGTACTGCTAAACTAAATTGTAGGCGTTTCTTTTTTACTCACAGGACACTTTCCTCATTTGAGAAGCTTCGCAAGAAGCACGATTTACCACGGAGCTGCAATGCCTTTAAGACATTCCTCAAATTACATCTCAGGCTATGATACCGTCGCAGCCTTAAATGTCGTCCATCAACTCGGTCGCTCATCCTTATTCTCCTTTCTTTTTTTAGGTTCGCTTGTAGTTGCTTCTTCTACTGTTTAGTTTGCGTTATTAATTGATAATTTATGGTCGTTCCCTTGATTTGTGTCTCTACGATAGTTGGTTGTCCACACGATATTTTTCGTGTAATAAATATATAACAGTGCCCATTTCCGTTTCCGCCTTCCGGTCCAAAAACAGGTGGAACGCGGAACGGAAAGGAAGAGCTCAAAATGGCCGGAAACCGGAATCCAGAGCACGGAAACGGAAATTTTGCACATCCCTGGTGCACATCCCCTCTTTGCGGCCTCCGCTGCCGCTGTGCGACTTCGCCCCTCCACGGTATGCTTCGCCGTGGCTGCCGCACTGCCGCTGTGAAGTATGTGCGCGGCTTATGAAGGCAGCATAGAGTCTGGTGAGTCACCCTCAGATGGAGACAGTTTGGGTGAATGAGGCTACCACATAAGGTCAGTCCCTCGGCGACCCTCCCGCTGTCCCCTCTGGGATCAAGCCCAAGGAGGTCAGCGAATGGGATCAGCTCCTGGGTTAGCGCTACGTGCTCTTCCTTCCTATTGATCGCGGGACTCTTGAAGGCAATACACAGCTTCTCGAAGTATCGTGTGCTGCGATATCGACCTCGAGCCAAGATTGTAACCGCGATCCCAACCTCTGCGCCACCATGGCTACGCTGTCTGTGCTCCCCAGTGGCGTAGAAATCTGGCATCTCGGAAGCCCCTCTATGTGCTCATTGACCCTCACCCAAAGCGCCCTGCCCGTCTCAACAATGTATTCCTCTTTGCACTGCGTGCAATGATTAGCTACACCATTTCTGAGGCCATGCAATCCCCTTTCTTTCTAAACGGACAGGCCATGCAGTATGTGGTAATACTAGCGCAATCGGGGTGCGTTACGTTAGGTGTCTCTCATTACTGTAAAAGGCGGAGCGGTGCGCTCGATTACCGTAGGTAGACCGGGTGCCGCACCCGCCCCCTGGCCGCCCACCCCCCTCCCCCCCCAACCCCCTGGGCTTGCTCGGGAGTTAAGTGGCTGCCTTATGAGATAGTGGAGACGCAGGCATTTGTCACGCCTCAGTTTAAAGGGCGGGGGGAGGGGTAGAACGCCACTTTGCCTCTCATTCTCTAGCTCACTTCGAGGAACAGCCCGCGAAGAATAATTTTATTGATTAGGATACGTAAAGCAAAAGTTTTGACTACCATGTGGATGTGGCTACTTCAATCTTTATCGCCTTCGCTAAGGCGTATTACAAGGCCAGCCTCCCCCCCCCCCCCCACCCCCGAGGTTGTTAGTCAACGCCCCACCCAAAGCATATGAATACCAAAAATGCAAAACGCAGGGGCAAAAAACGACTAAATTCCTCAATCACCACCCTACCGCGGAAAGTCTGTTTCGTGGCGCTCAGTCTACTCTGTTCATCCGTCATACCTCGTCCAAGCGGGCTCAACAACCCGCCAAGCTACCGTAATCGGGGGCGGAGGCGGGCAGCAGCGGCATGCTACCGTAACTCGGGGAAACACCTAACGTACGAACCCGCGCAATCGTAGAGCGGTCCCTAACAAGTTGGGGTCTTGAGGCTAGCAGGCGGTATGTTTATTTAGCCTGACTAGACCTTCTAACTCAGCCTTGTGGATACTACCTAAGCACTAAGAGCCCATATTTAAGCTCTTCCGTTCTGTACTCCATCTTCCACTTTTTTCGAAAAAATTTCTGCACATTCCTAATTCCGAGGTAAACTATTCTAAGATCTGGGCTTTCCAAAATGCCATTATCAAATGGCGCAAAATTGGGTCGAGGGGAGAGTCACCATATATTCAGTGGTTTTCATCCTTCATAAGAAGTAACGTGAATGCCGAATTACATCAGAAGTGGTTCAACACAGTTCTCCATAGTAGACACACAAGTGTTGAATTTTTTTTTAAATTTCGTGGCAGCACAAGGTGCGGTATGGAGCTGCTCTACATAGTCACACCCCCCCCCCCCCCCCGAACAAATTTGCGCCGAATGCTATGCAATGTGAAATAGGGAAGTGCCGATCAGTGTACGTGTCTAATCCCTTCTCTCCATCAGTCCCCATCCTTCCTACCATTTGGCAGCGCAACATGGGTATTTGAAGAAAAAGGTGCCAAGATCGACGTAACGCTCAGCAGCGTGCTAAATATATTTAAGGTCATTACGGTACTGTTTCACAGTGGGGCCCGAAAACGTGTGACTCAGCAGCGTGCCCGCCGCGAAATTCGTTTTGAATGTTGAGATCAGGGGTGTGCGTTTAACGATTAACGATTTACCGGATTTACCGGCATTTTTCGTTAAAACTTTTTAACGAAATTTAACGACGAAAAAATCCGTTAAATTGCATTAACGACTTTTTGTGACCATTTTTAAAATTTTGCTTCCTCTCGATGTAAATCCATTTTGAACGATTTTTTTGGATGAGCTTTCGCAGTATACCAAGGAAACCGTCTACGTACTTGAATCAGGGTAGATAATCAATATTGTTATCTGTTTCGATGCATTTTCCTTTTGTTGGCGTTTTTCTTTGCTCCTTAACCAAATTATTTGCGTGCGACCCCACTTTTCTTCGCCACAGTCGTTCCGTGCTTTCCGACTTCATGGTCCGTTTCTTGCGTTTGATTGCTACATATCAGTTGTTCATAATTACCGACCATTCAGTTTTTTTACAGTTTTTGTGATATTCGCTTCGTAAGTGGGGTTGAAAAGCATAGAGAACGCGATAAAAACGCTACGAAACACAAGCTATGCGAGTAGGGCTAGGTATTTCTGATAAAACTACAAACCCTCACTCTATAAGTTGTCCCCCCCCCCCTCTCGATTGAAAGGTTCGATTCTATATGCATTGTTCACGGCGCACTCCAAAGGCAAGCTGGGGAGCCTTAGAACAATCCCTGAGTAGGACGGCTAAGCATTTCCGTTAAAACTCTCAAAACGCTCACTCTCTACAAGCTGTCGCTCGCTCTACAGATTGTAGCGCCCGCTCAAAAGCGTTCATTTCGGCAAGTGATCAAAACCTATGCGCAGTACTGTCTATGTAAGTTACTGGTACGTTACAAGCTGTTTATCGCATAACAGCCTTAAAAGGTGTACGAAAGACGTATATCTTTAAGGGTGCAGATCCGGCTCTAGCAAGAAATTTCCTTCATGTATGTGGATTTTTTCGCCTAATATGCGAACTTACTTTACTAGCGTTCATCAGTGGGCCGTAAAAGTCTGTGTAGTGGAGGTTTTGTAAAAAAAATTTCGTCAAGAAGAAAAAGAAATGCTCAAAAACGTTGACCTGCGATACGATGCACCTTCGATCTTCCAAGCTTGTTACTGTTTGGTTTCAAAATTTTCATGATTTCTCTCTCTTTGCAATTTTGTTGATGATAGATGGACTTTTGTAATTTGCTGCGAAGATGAAGGCATAGTTATATAATTATCCTGCAGATGGAGTCGAAAAAAATTCAATAAGGAAAAAAAGGTCTGGCTTTTTACATGCTAAAACGCAGCCAAATTGAAAGCAGCTAAGAGACATTTTATTTAACGAATTTACCGAATTTACCGTTTTTAACGCAAAAATTTCTCGTTAAAAGGCGGTCGTTAAAAATTTACCGAAAAAAAATTTAACGCACACCCCTGGTTGAGATCCAAGGTGCGCGATTTCGTAATGGTGCGAGGAAATTGGACGGATTACCCGATTTTATCCGAATCATCAAGGGCCCGGGTAATTGGATGATTCGGATAATGGCAATTTCGCGGACCACGAATTTTTGGATGATCAGGATAAGGGCAATTTTGCTGGGACAGGATAATTGGATGATTCGGATCGGTATATCCGAATCGGATATCCGAACATGATTCATTCGGGTCTAACGTATAGTTACTGGGTTTGCGGTGTCACCTAGTTCGTCATGAGGGATATGAACATGCACATTAAGGAGCGGCAACCAGTTGTTCGTTGGTTTCTCCCTAGTTATGTATTCAATAAACTGACCAAAAATTTTCAAAATATCCCGACACCTTGGTAATTGGAGTTAGTCATCAGCTCAGTAAGTGTAATGAATCGAGTGTGGTACTCTAATGATTTGTCATCAGATTACCATATGTGGAATGCTATGGCCTTTCTGGGCTGGGCGTACGCATTAGTGGCGCACTCTCCTGGTGAAATTCCAAGCCCCGCACTCATATTTCGTAGCTGTAGAGTTCACAATCGCCGTACCGTATCGTATTCCAGGTAGTGGCTTCCAACGCTGCGCGCCATGGATATTACTGAATGCTAGCACCACTTAATCGTGTTTCGTAACGTGTTCTGTTTCGTCTGTTGTATCCACCCTGTAGTGCGCGGCGATTCACTTTAGAGAGCTGTGTACTTTCTATACGTAATGGCTAGGTCATCGAGGTTGTTGTCGATGCATGTAAGCATGAGAGGAGGAAGTGATATCGCAGTAGATGCGGTCCGCGTCGAGCTAGGTGACATAGCAATCAAGTGACTGCTTTCCAATGGACTTCAATAGACGAACTTCATTCGGCTGGGGAACCATGGCAAACTGACTGTCAGCGAGAATTCAGCGACGAGGGAGGTGTCGGTGAAAGAATTACGTAAAACAGTAGTCGGCGGATTAGAAGCGGGGCGATGAGTGAGTACCGTATGCGGGAGCATCACACTCGTACAACAGCGTTCTTCCAGTGTTCTGTGTCATTGGTTCGTCAGCCATCTACCACGCGTTCTTCAACACGGAGCGTTTCTTGCACAAGTGTGCCGAGTCCACGAAGGATGTGCACGCGCGTAGAAAACGTCGGGAGGAGAAGGTAGGTCGCTTATGAGAGATGATAATTCTTGCGATACCCTGACGTTTTCTCCAAGAGGGTCTCCAAAAAAGTAGGCTCTGTTTGAAGGCCTACAAGTCTATGAAGCTTTTGAACTTCTGCACCTAAAGAGGAACGAACGCGAAAATGTTTCCACATACCAATGGCTGGGATTGCACCCTCTTCCTGTTAATGCTTCAAATCTTGTGAATGGGCTGGGCTGCCGTCTTGTAGTCACGGTGCTGCCATGAGCTGACCGACAGACCTTGCTGTCACGCCAGTCTTAAGGTCGAAAACTGAACAACAACATATCATCACAACTCGTTACAAAACAGATTTCTCAAAAATGCGAGCACTGGCGAAAGAAGCATAATTTTGTTGTCATCCATCATGATTGAAAATGCGGTGGTACAGTTCTTGCTACATGTGTTGACCTAGATGAGTTGCAACCGAAGTTTGAGTTCGAAGCAATATAGGTAACCAGACATTCAGTGGCTTACTGGCCGCCAAACTTCTGAATAGAGCTTCGTTCCAAACGCTGAATGTGTAATCTCCAGCTGCAACGGTTTTATTTTTATCCCTTATACCCGGCTCTCCCTAATGCATTGGAAAAACTGCTTTGATTACCCCAAAAAGCATAAACATAAGGATAGGAGAGTGTAGACTTTTCTAAACGGTTCATCTGGAAAGGCACTCCACCAATCCACATCGCATTCTTGCTCTTACTACTTCTAAGTGTGTAACCTAACCCTCGATCTATCCAGTGGATCAGCCTGTAAGTAGGTGCCTAGTCGTCAGTTGCCAATGGCAAAAGCTAAACCGATATCGATATCATTTGGTCGACGTCGCTGTCACATCTTCAAACTCTCGTTGCAAGACGCTGATGAAGATATCTCTTCAGACTTTCGCTAGTGGCACCACGTCTGTGAGTCGTGTGCTGAATCCCGTTGACAACGTCCGCCGGGAACGTCTCCTGAAATACGACGGGCATTGGACGACATCAGGCGCATCTTCTGAGACTGGACGCTCCCGGCAACGTCTTGGAAACAAGTTATAAACTGGGGAGACGGACCGATGGACAGCGGAATAGATGTTCTTGTATATGGTAGGATTAGGATCTGGTCAGCGAATTTCGCCACGGATAAGGCTTCGACATCATCAATCTCGCCTACAACTGGAAATTTCGGAGGAGTACGCAACGCAGTCTTTTGGTTAGAAATCTGTAATGCGTGGCATTTACAATTGTCTATCATTTCATCTAGTGCTAACTCCGCTGACGGCTCTTACTAGTACCAAAACTAAGACCTTTTTGCCAGTGCTCGCACTTTCGCGAGTGCCAGTTTTGTGGCAAGTCGCGATGTGCTGCTGTTCGACTTCAAGCTTTAAAATTAGCGCAGGCCATCGAGTTGGTTAGATTTTGAAAGAGGCGCAACAAGCTTTTACTCGCGAGACATCGAAGTCTAAAATCTGAGGTTTTCTAGGGTGTTCGGCGCATTTCCAACTATTCAGTTGTCACGAAACTTTCATTTTTTAGTGCTTTCCAAAATTCCTTTAAGGGCTTTACTGCTGCAAATTTATGGCCTCTCAAGCTCTGATTCAATTTGCGGAATCTCCTATATAAGCAAACTGAAGCAACGATAGGTTCATATCCCTATCGTTCTCTTCGCCTTGAGAATCTGCTTCTTAAAAGTCGGCTTTTCAAACAGTACAATATGCTGGAGATACAGCAAAATTCTAACTTTTGTCCATATATAATCTGTAAGTGAACATCTTCGTTCAATAATTAACCTTCCAACCAGCGTCATAAAAAATTTGGTGGCTTTTTGACAGCGACTTTTATGCTGTACTCAAACAACTGAAACATCGACAATGAAGAGGAATATAAAGATTTCAAGTTTCAGTTCAAGTACATTCGACGCAAGATGAAAGAACTCGAAGGGAAAGGATCTCCAAAAATCGATAGTGGTGAGAAGAGCGACGAGTCATCAAATAGTGGAAACGGTTCTGCATCGAACGCCACGACGGCGGAGACGGGCAATCCGTCGGCAACCAGGTCGTCCGGGCCGGCTCCGACATCGACCACTATGCCGTCGGCGGAGCCCAGCGGCCAAGCAAACGCTGTATCCGCGACATCAGCTTCATCGCAGTTGGCTAGACGTTCTCGAGCAGACTCCATGCGGACGCTGTCAGCGGAATCGACGCTCCACTCAGGGCAGGGCTCGAGGTCGAGACTCTCAGCTGTGGGCACAAAATCAAGATTGCCCGCTGAGAACTCCACGAAGACGGCGAGGACCATGACTCCAAGGTAAATTCGATGCTCATCGAGAAGGGGTTTTAGGACAAATGGAAAAGCATTTGTTGGTGTTAGGCGATGATATCATTTTGTAGCTGATGGAAGGAGAATGGGCAAACGCTCATAGCTCAAGCGGTTGGAGGTGACGCCAGCTTTTGGGTTAAGCACCCTTCTTTCTCTCGGGGAGATACATACATAGTGGAATAATTGAAGAATGACTAGTTCGCTGAGGTGTCGACAGCGGAAGTCCAAATCTGGTCGTTCTCCATCGGGTGCACCCACACACTTTATTGTGCCAAACAGGAAGTTCCGTTTCAGTGATTTGATTGTTCCGCATTTCCTTAATTTTCGTATTAGGTCGTTGCATATGAAATGGCCGACCTTGACTAACTTTGACAGACCATAACTTTGCTTGCGAGCAATTTTGTTATTCGAAGTAAGCACCACTATAACTAGTGCACTTTTCCCAACGCAACAGCAGCTTGCACATTCCACTCTTTAAAAATCAGAACTACGAGAATTAAAAAATCACAAGCAGTCATTTTCGACATCATATTGGTTGCTGAATTGTTTGTCCTTCACATGGCGATCTAAATGATTGAAAAATGATAGTTGCTAGGGGACAGATCTGGTGAATATGCTGAATGTGGCAGAGATTCGTATCCCAATTCATCCAGTTTCGGGACAACAATTTTTGAAACGAGTGGACGCGCGTTGTCATGCAGTAGGATTGGGCCTCTTCCATTGATCAAAGTCGGCTGTTTTTCTATCAACTTCTAGTGCATCACTTCAACTTCGGCACAGTACTTTTCGGCCGTGATAGTCTCTCTAATCTTCAAAAATTTGTACTGGACTATACCAGCCAATGTCTACCATACGGTCACCATGGTCTTCTTCGGATGGAGGCTTGGCTTCGGCATCTCCTTGGAACTCTCGTTCTTGTCCAGCCACTGTGCAGAGCGACAACGATTGTCGCAGAGGATCCATTTTTCGTCGTATATCATGATCCTGTCCAAAAAGGCTCCCTTAGATTGCGCAGCCTTAACGAAACACAGGTGTCGTGGCGCTTCAGCATCCAACTTCTTCTCTTCTCCGATCACGTTTAAATGGCGACTGATAGTGCTGCCGTCAACGAGGAAATGCTGCGCTAGCGCTCTCAGAGTTTGTCGCGGATCCGCTTCCACCATGGCTTTGAGTGGGTCGTCGCTAAGGGGGATGTCGGCCTTCCTCTGTATTTATTTATTTATTTAAAGAGTGGGATCACACGACACGTGTGAAACACAAGGAAAAGAGGGAGATAGACATTAAATATGAACGGAAGGCTTTCAACATAAGTTCTTGGACAATAGTTGCTGTTTGTGGAGGATCATTCTGAAACACACAAACAAGACCACAAGAACAACGACAAACTTAGCAGACATAATGCCATACCCAGCAGGGTTTTTCTCTAAGAATTTCCAGAAGGCTTGGAGAGATAAACCCAGCGAAAAAATCATCATTTCACAACCTAGGAATGAATTAAATTCCCTAAGGTTTCTATTTATAAGGAATTTAATCTTTGTTTTTACAACCGAAATATATAACCTTAACTTTCCCCTTCAAAGAAGGACAGTGGATCCATAGAAACCCTTCGAGTCAAAATCTTGAACATCATAGTGAGATCTGCTATCATCCTCGTGCTATGTAATGTTGGAGATACAAGAATTTTTGCCCTTTCAGACCCATTTGGCAGCTGCCTGTAATCTAGCTCGAACACTTTATAAATAACTTTCGTGTAAAACTGTTTTGAACGCTTTCTAAGAGCTGAATATCCTCTTTTGTGCGAGTATTCCAGACAGTTATTCCTAGCTTCATTACAGGTCGAACATAGGTCTTATAGGCTCGTAAATATTGTAAATAGACACCCGGGTATTCGTTTTCAGAACCCTGAACAGAACGTAGGTGCAATTGTTGGTCTTCTCCGTGAAAATCTGATAGTGGCTGCTAAAATCAAGGTTTCGCATGATTTGAAAGCCTAGGTCTCGAACTTCCTCCACAGGTGTGAGGCTTCTGGACCGCAGTTTCTATTCCAAGATCTTTTTCGAGACTTTCATCTCCAGATCGAAACCTTCCGAACCACCTGTGCGTTCCTTAGCGAAATCCTCCTCAAATGCGGCGTTGATGTAAAGAGCTGCGGCCGTGGCGCTGTGTCCACTTCCGTTCATATAAGTAGAGCACCCGAACATCACGTTGATTCATACTGCAAGAACGACTCCAAAATCACGGCAAAAAGCAGTTATGTCACAAAAACTGTAAATGACAAGAAAGCGAAGAATCTGCGCTTTCAGAAACTATATACAGCGCTTGAAAAGGGAAGATTCGTAGCCACGAGAAATCGACCAGGAATTGAGGTAGCAAAATCGGCCATTCCATACACAATGACCTACTAGTTTATGAGTTGAAAAAAAGCTTTGGCACCTTTACTTATAGAAATAAATGCAGTTGAGAAACAAGTATTTATAGAAAAGGTAAGATAACTCTCAAGAACGGAAAAGTGTGGGCCACTTTGACTCTTCTGAAATTTGGCTGCTACGTTAGGAAGGATTTATCTAGAAATGAACAATAGAGAAATGACACAGTGCTCATCATACTAGAGCTAGAGATACTTAAATTTACAGAATGCCTTGCTCGGAGTAGTCGATCCAGGGGAGCTGTAGAGGGAAAGCTCAAATAATTCTCTCATGAGTTAGAGCAGTGTTTGAGAGATCAAAATATTCTGAGCGGCCTCCCTGCAAAGTGAAAGAAAGAATTCCACCTAGTCTGCATTCTGTAATGTGCCGCCTCGACATTTGGAGTGCTATGTAGTTCTAATGGTCACTTCTGGTTTCTTTCTGTACTTGGAAAAATGGGGTTTTGGGGTTTGTGTGGCTAACTCCTCGCTCGGAGGTTGGGTTTCTTACCACTAGCCGATATGTTGACGTGCACTCAATGTCCCATTTTGGGCTCATCTTACTGTAGGGACAAGAAGCGTCTCCTAAAGGAAAAGAACCCTCATACGTGTCCGAATTGTGTCGCTGAAAGTGGAGGCGCAGTGATCGTAAACGAAACCCCATCCATCCAAATCCCTGTTCTATATCAGAATGCAAGGAATAAGAACGTCGAGTAAACCGATATCAGTGGTTTTCCAGTGTATAGTAAGCCTTACAATCCTAAACGCTGCCCTTACAGGAGGCGAAGAGACGACGAATGACCGCTACTGTTGTTGCTGTGTTTAATAGTAATAATTCAATATAAAACGTGTGCATAAACATTGATTAATTACAATTTTGTACGCGATAAATGTTCTGAAATTTTCCTTGCTTTTTTGTAAACGCAGTGAATTGCAATGAACATCTTGAGATAAACAGTTTAAGCTGCCTGAATCTGTAGAGAGAGTGTAATACGTCAGATTGCAATAATTAGTTTTCTGCTGAGCTGCCGTTTAGTTCTTCAGTAACTACAATCACAGGCTGCAGAGGTGAAACTGTTGACGAGTGTGGATTCAGCAGATTTCTCCTAGAGTGTCGAGATTCTGATGATCAGAGAGGCCCCATCGCTTTCAAATCTTACAAATGCAGTCGATGAGACGCAGACCGTTTGGTTAGGCATTTTGTCACGAGGTAGTTCTCATACAATTCTTGAGCGTTGTGGAGCTGCAGCCAGATCCTACTCAAATTTTAAACTGCACTAGAACCGATTAACATTCACTAAGAAAGGGCATCCTACGTAAGAACTGCTATGAGTCTCTCACGGAGACAAATGAGCTGAACGTGGTGGTAAGAGCGAGAGCGGACCCCGCCACCAAGCGGGACGAACGCTATTGAAAATGATGATGTGATAGCCAAGACGTTGCGTATGACAATTACTATGAAGTTCGTGTAGAGCTTATGACCGTTGTATTTTCGCTTGTCCCGTCATCAACACTCCGGCACAGCTCTTCGCAAGCTTTCTGTCCGAGGGAAGGGCTCTATCTCAGTGGAACACCAGCAGCACCGTGCACGCCAGTGGCAACAATCTGATGTCCGTAGCCTACGATCTGCCCACTCGAATCATCCTGAACGGGATCGATGGAACGCTACGTGAAGGACAACCAAGATGGTCGTGACAAGCGGACAGCTTTCAATGCACCGTTCGCCAGTGCTTTTTATTCATTTTACCACTTTAATCACCACCTATACATACAAGTGTTTGTCCGTGGAGTGATCTAAGCTAGGTGAGCTACGCCGCATCATCCACAGCGAAAGCGGTCGATTGATCTAGCCTGAATAAGGTGCTCCTGATCATCTACAGCGCGGGCAAAATTTGCTATTGAACGTGGGATGTTGCTGCAGCAGGGAAAACGCGGCCCTTTACTGCTTAACACAACAGCAACTACGCGCGTTGTTGAGCGTCCAGATTCAGAAGCCGACTTCGTGCCATTAGCATGAGAGGACTACTAAAGGGGTAAGGGTAGAAGGGGGACTTTGAGGGTGGAGAACCGACGGCGATAAAGAGGCAGCGACCAGGAGGAGCATCGTGATGGTCGATGGGGAGAGCAATGAAGCAGGCCAGGAGGTGGCACCAAGAAGAGTTTAACCAATACGGAGAAATCATTAGAGAGTTACCAATCAGGGAAGGGGGACAGTAAGGAGGATCAGCAAGGAGATCCATTAGCATTAAGAGAGACCGGATTTAGAGGATGTGACACCGATGTCACACAATGGGCGTTCGTTCGCCGTCGTCGTGTCGTGAGCGTGAGAGGCCTACTTAATTGGGGTAGTGTAGTAGGGATGATCCCGAGGGGGTGAGGAGGAGTATACCTTGAAGAAGGGACCTGGAGGCGGGACCAGGACGGGGAACCAACAAGAAGGGAGCCGTAAGGGAATTCATACGGAGAAGAAGGAATCTGCCATACACATAGCCTCGTCATGCTCGACACAGCGGCGACTGCGCGCGCTTCTGAGCTTCTTGATCCAGAAAACGGACCACCTACTTCGCGCAGCAAGCATCCTAATTCTGAATACGTGTCACCGACCATGCCATGAGCCTGTGAGGACCACTAAGGAGATAGTGGAGAAGGGCGGTATGGGGACCTCTATGGTAGACCAGGAGAGCGACCAGGAAGAAAAGGAAGAACCTGGAGGAAAGGCAAGGACGGAGAAACCAGCAAGAATAGACCAGTAGGTGTCAGTAGTGGAAACAGAGAAGTGGGCCAGTAGTTGGGATCAGGAAGGTGGGGGACTAAATAGGGGGAGGGAAGACCTGTAAAGGCGGACCAGCAATTAGATCCAGTAAGAAGAAACGAGTGAGGGGGAACCTGGCTTCGGAAGACATGTCAACGGCAGCTTGAAACGCTTGCTGTTGAGCATGAGGACGATTGCGGAGGAGCAACCTGGGACAGAAGTACTGCGCAGCACAAACCAATGACATTACTGGCCGGTCAGGAAAGACCGTCTATGGTGAATGTACCGAAGTTGTGAAGGGCTTGATGCCGTTAAAGTACGCACCAAGTCCTAGATGCTAGCGAATTTTATGCTTTACAATAACTACTTTCCATAGGTCAGTGATGCTACAAAGTCGCGCGAAGCGCGCAAGTGCGAGACACGCCGTTAGGCGTGTCGGAGCACTTGTGTAAATAGAATAGAAGTCAGGTGATGGCCATCACAGGGAAAATATCAGCCTTTTATTTCACCCCGATTTTATCCTACTATATACTGATATTTTAACCAGTGTGTCTCATTTTATGCCGAGAGAAGGGAACAGAGGAACGCTGTGGTTTAGACCAGCCGGTTGTGGTTTTGCAATCGACCGCGAAGGGCTGTTATCGAATTTGCACCTTTGTCAGTTGGCCTCATTTTTGGCACAGTCAGGGGGGGGGGGGTGTGGGGAACATGCGCCCACCTTCGAGATTCCGAAGACGTTTCACGGCGTGCAACGCCATCCGGATTAAGGGGCGTGTTACAGACGACTATTTTGTATGATAAGCGAGGACGCATCTGAATTGTATGCGTCTGTCGCTGTATGTATGTCGCCACATAGATACTTGGGTACTTCGGAGCGTAAATCATTTGAATGCGACGAAAGGTGAGCAGGCTTAATAGAAACGTTTTGAGGTCCGTGCCTTTAATAAACGTGACAAATTCTAAATTAGAACAGAACCGCTGCGGTCTAAGGTATCTGTTATGGGAGTTTGAGCGGGAGGCCACCAGCAGAGCAGAAGGTCTGGTCTTGATATAAAGCGGAGAAACGGCCTTTGGAGCATTTCAGCGAGGATGCAGCACTTCAGAGAACCTACAGTTGGTTGCCAGAATTAAGCGCAGGGACTATTAGCTACTCTTTTTAACGCATCTGTTTAAGACTGAACTGCTGATAGAGAGGCTACATGTTGTTGGCGGCCCTCGAGGATGTAGCAGATGTTACGAGCGGTCAAACAACGGCGGCAGGTGTAAGGCGCACCTCGCTTCCCGGAAAGCAGAAGGTGTGGGTTCGACTCCCGAATGGGGAAAGAGTTTTGATCTCAAAGAAAACATCCTGTAACAACATATTAGCTGCTCTAACAAACAGTGTAAATACTAGCCCGAGAAATAGTACTTACTTACATTGATACTTTGATGGTCCTAGACCGCTCGATCTCTGGCTGTTTGCATCCAGTGAGGCAGACTCCGCTCTCTGAAACATCTTGAGAATGAGTCTGCCCATCGCGTTGGCGCTCGCCCCAGCGGTCTCTTATGGTCTCTCGGGAGCCATTCTGTGACACGGAGACTCCATCTATCGTCCTGCCGTCGAAGCAGGTGTCCGGCCCAGCGATATTTGGACTTCTTCATGTACTGCAGCGGGTCTGCTAATTGCGATTTCTCCCGTAGCTCCGAGCTTCATAGGCCTTCTTGCCATTGCTGACGAAGGCTTGTCCTCAGAAGACATCTCTCCAGTGCACGATGCGTAGTTTGCATTGCTCTGGCGATTGTCTTGTTGTCGGGCCAGGTCTCCGTCGCGTAACAGATAGCAGGCAGCACAGAGGCGTTGAATATCGAGGCCCTGAGGCCGGCATCCTTGACCTGATCGGTGACTTCGCTAATCGAACTGAAGGCTGCCAGTGCTGCGCGTCTCCTGCGGGCGATTTCAGGAGCGAGGTCGTTATCCATGTTCAGCTCTCTTCCCAGATAGACGTAGGAGTCGACCTGTTGTAAAGCGACTCCACTTAACCTTACGAGCCCCGTGTCACACCACTGGTTGACCATAAATTGCGTTTTGGACATATTCATGTCCAATACAATCGTCATACCTGCCACATTGAGCTCGTTCAGCATTTCCTCGACTTCAGCCGTGCTGCCTATGAGAACAATATCGTCGCGAAGCGAAGGTTGCTGATCCGTTTGCCGTCGACAAGGTAGCCTTTATCGTCCCAGTTCAAGTCCTTCATGGCATCCTGGAGTGCCGCTGTGAATAGCTTAGGAGAAATCGTGTCTCCCCGCCGAACTTCTTTTCCGATAGGAATCTTAAGCTTTCGATCGAACAACTGGATGGTGGTCGATATGTTCGAGAAGCATTCGTCGAGAAGTCGGATGTAGGGCGATGGTACACCAGCGTGCCCAAGTGCGTTCCAAACGGCGTCGATTTCCACAGAGTCGAACGCTTTCCGGTAATCCACGAAGACAAGGACAAGTGAAATGTGGTAATCGCGGCTCCTTTCGATGAGTTGTGAGGCAGTCTGAATATGGGAGAAATCCTTGCGAAACCTTGCTTGCTCCACTGGCTGATACTCATCCAAACATCGCTCCATGCGGTTAAGCAGTATCTTGGTGAAGATCTTGTACACAACCGAGAGAAGGCTGATGGGTCGATGGTTGTTGATATCCTCCTGCTGACCTTTTTTAAAGATTAGAACTGTTTTCGACTCCTTCCATGAGTCCGGAATCCTACCAAATCAAAGGTAGTGTTGAAGTGCTTGGCAAGAAGTGAGCAGAGGGCACTGCCACGCGCACGAAGGAGGTCAGCAGAAATGCCGTTCGGTCCGGGAGCAGTGTCTGGTTTCATCCTTCTGATGGCATGAGCAACTTCTGATTCCAGAATGGGAGGTACTTCTTCAGCCGGTTGCATCAAGCATTTGGGGACAGTGCTGGAAGAACGAAACAGATCTGTGTAGAATTCTTGAACGATGGTCTCCATCGCTCTTCCAGACGTTTGCATTGTTCCATCCTTATCCACAAGGGCTGACATTATTGCCTTCTGATCGCAGAGATCTCGTTTGCAGCGCTTTATGCTTGAACCTTTCCCAGCGGCTTCTAACAGCTTCAATCTTCTGTGGGCTTGAATGGACTCCTTCACTGCAACTCGAAAGGCCTTCGAAATGGTGACTTTTCCAGATGGGAAGCATTAGGATCTTTTCTTTACTCCAAGAGCTTAATCGCAAGTGCGATGAGTCTTGAAGCAGACGGTGATGGCTCCGCGAGAGCTGCTAGCACATTTCAACAGTCCTTTGGAGAGAAGGTCGTAGTCTTCCGACGGATCTTCAAGAAGATTCCAATCATACGACTTTATTGCATATTCCAACTCCTCAGACTTGAATGTGGGGATCCTCACCGATGTCGGTTTATGAGTGTCACGCTTGAACATCCTTTTTTTTGAGAGTCAGTTTCGCACGGACAAGTCGGTGATCCGAGCCGATGTCAAATGAAGGCAGCACGGAGACGTCGAACAGAGTCCAGCGTCTGTTTGTAAGATCATGGTCGATCTCCGAACGTGTTTCTCCATTTCGGCTTTCCTAGGTCCATCATCGGTTTGAAGGCTTCTTAAACATAGAATTTCCATGGTAGAGACGGCACGCGGATAGGAAGTCTCTCAGGCGCTCTCCGTTTTCGTTCCTTGAGAAAGTTCCATATGGTCCTAGCCTCCATCCGTCGTGATCATTCGTACCGACGATAGCGTTAAAGTCACCAACGACAACCTTGTAGTAGGTCTTCTCGTCGTTGACAGTCCTTTCGAACAGCTTGTAGAATTCCTCCTTTTCTTCGTCTGCGGCCGCAGTTGTTGGAGCATATCCATTTATGATGGAGATGGTTCCTTGATCTTTGGTTTCCAGAAGAAGAACAGCTACTCGCGGACTGATGACCTTGTAAGAGTCTACTACGTGGGGTGCGCTGTCGAACTGACGAGAAATCCAACTCCGCCAATATTCTTTCTGTCCACCTTTGCTTCGATAATGAGAAGTTCGTTGTGGTCGGTCCTTCTTATGGTTTCCGTTCTGCCTTTGGTTTCCTGCAGGGCGATAACGTCGTATTTGATGTTGCGGCTTCTGTAAAGCAGTGTCCGAAGATCCTGCTCAGATGCGATCGAACGACAGTTATAAGTGCAGACGAATAGGCAGTTTCCGTGTCGGGTGGGAGGGAGTTTCCGGTAGTCCGATTCCAATGACGTCCTGATAATTGAACTCCGAGATTAGATGGCCACTCGCCGCAGGTGGATGCAACCGACGTCGTAGAAGTCCATCTCCGGCGCGCGGAGGACTGGGACGCGAGTTTAGTTGTTTGAGCCGTGGCGGTGGTCTGGTTACTCACATGTTCCTGGCCAGGGATACATGAGAGCCGCCCATATGTCGGGTTGTACCCAATCTGCACCCTCGAAGCCAACGCCCCCTGCCATTGATAGCGACGACCTACTAGAGATAGCAGCTCCTTGCTAAGGGAGTCACGTCTACGTCGCCCCGACCGGGAGGTCGCCCGTCGCCTACAGCCTCGAGAGGGCTTGCCTGCCCTCTCTTCCCTTCCTTTCTTCCCCCTTTGCTCATAGTCCAATACAGTATGCCTTCCTAATAAAGATGCATACTGAGCTTTACTCTAGAACATAGGAACAGGTATTCCGTAGGATTCTTCAGGTAAGGAGTCGCTATCCTTCAACCTGATATGGAGGTCCGGGGGGAGATTTTTATAGATTCTAGATTAATTTTTTCTCTCCTTCATTTCGATTAATTAAGCGATCGCTAATTACCCATCATTATCCCCCACACCCCGCTGGCACCCGACGACCGATGTCCACAACCGGACGGGTGAGTGTTTGTAGTTTGATGACTCTTTCTATTGCACTGCAGGCATAGGAATATTTTTATGTTAATATGTAAATATGTGGAAAAAAACAAATAATCGAAAAATATATTTAAATTAACTATTATTCAATGCATATCAGTCCAGGCGACGAGATCCCACATTTCCGGCTTTCATTAAAAATGTAACAATATATCTATAGGATTTTGGATCCATATTTTTTAGTATTACAATGTAAACGCCGAGACGTCGAGATTTCGAGATTCCGAGATTCCGAGACGCCGAGGCGCTGTACATTTTTTTTATTTTTAAAATAATTTTGTAAGCATTCTTCGCAGCGCTTCCGATAGACGTCGAGATTCCGAGATTCCGAGACGCCGAGACGCTGTACATTTTTTTATTTTTTTAAATAATTTTGTAAGCATTCTTCGCAGCGCTTCCGAGAGACGTCGAGATTCCGAGATTCCGAGACGCCGAGACGCCGCGCATTTTTTTTATTATTTTAAATAATTTTGTAATCATCCTTGGCCGCGCTTCCGAGAACCGCCGAGATTCCAAGACGCCGAGACACGCCGAGACTTGCAACATATTTTTTAAATAATTTTTTAAATGTCTTCTAAGCATCCTTGGTCGCGCTTTCCGAGATTCCGAGACACGCCGAGACGCCGAGACGCCGAGAATTTAAATTTATTTCATTTTACTAGATTTATATATTTCTTCTGCCGAAATGTGAAAGGACTCGTTCGCCATTCGTCGACATTAACCATAACGCCAAAGGCCTTGGCAAACAAAAAAAAAAGGGTAGATAGTGTTGTCCCTCTATGCTGTGACCCGCTAGCAGTCCACAGGCCAGGCCATGCTCCGTGAGATAGCGCTGTGCCGACGACTGTGGTGGGCACACATGACCCACTTACCACCCACCGCTTAGAGATTGCGGCAGCAGAAGCACGCAAGAAGACCCCCACGGAGATAACACTGAATCACAGAACAACATTCGTTATGCATTATCTTTATTACACAGAGGGACCAGGGTCGGAGGACCCCATGGTCCTGAGCAGAGGCCAGCATGGTTCTGAACAAAGGAGCGACATATCATTCCGCAGCACTGCTGTTTTCCTTTCTCAAATTATTACAGATCCAAGACCAGGTAAAGCGCCGAAGTTTAAATTACAAATATTGTTTTTAAAAAGGATAGTTTCTAAGCTATTTTCAAATGTTTAAAAAATTTTCAAATTTAGATCCTTAAATTTTTAAGTTTAAGTTTTTAAATTTTTTACAAAGGATTTAATTTTCATTCAAATTTTCAAAATTTTCGGAAATTTTTAATTTCAAAACTCAGGCAACATTTTCTTTAAAATTTTAAAAACAGGTTTCTTAATTTTTAAATTGTCGGACATTTTAAATTTTGAAAGCGCGGATCTTTAAAATTTTAAACTTTTCGGGCATTTTAAATTTTTTAAAGCAGATTTTTTATTTTCAAAATTTCAGACATTTCAAAGTTTTAAAAACAGATTTTTTTAATTCTCAAATTTTCAAATTTTCCGACATTTTAAATTTTCAAAAGAAGAAGTCGAGAGAGAAAGCTGGAGGAGTTCGTCAATTAAATCACTGTTTAATTCAAAAACAATTATCAGATCTCGTCAGAGAACAACCCCAGACGAATACTGCGACCCTCATGGCGCAGTGCGAAGAGGGGCAGCTGAGAGGTTCGAATCACACGCCGAAAATTTTTTTCTGCTCCGTCCCAATTACCGTCAGGGCACTTGAAAAACACATATATGTCTATATGGCGCAGTGGGCCTCGTTCGCGGCAACAAGAGGGGCTCGAAGGTTCGAATCCCGGATCAGACATAAATTTTTGCATTTGTCCTATGAATAACTTATGCTCTCAATTTTCATAGGAGCAGTCCAGTATCTTATCTGAATAAGGGAAGGAAACAAGCAGTGCAGAACACAGACCTCAGCAACTTTTATTCATAGACTATGAGGAACCACTAGGAAATGCCCCATGGCCCTAAATAAAAAAGGAACCAATAAATTTATTTAACAGACATCTTAAATTAAATGATCGTGCAATTCTAGTGGCACTTACACCACACGAAGTATTCGCAACTGATCTTCCTAAAGGCGTAGTCAAATAAAAACAAACAGGTCGCGGAAATTTTTCGACTTATCCACGAACTCACATTTTGGTCTATCGAAAAAATGCATATTAAGACCGAATCTAAAAGCAATCTTATAACCTTCTAATTAGGAGTGTAAGGCAAAATATTTATCAGTGCAGTATAAATTTTTTTGGCTAGGTGAAGACCCCACCCTGTGACCACACGCGCACCACTGCGACACCGGTGCACTAAATGCTCAGGGAAAAATCGATAATTTTCTCTTCTCACAGCGCCAAATTACAATTTTGTTTAAAACACGATATTCATAAAACAGTTTCTTGATCAATTTGTGCTTTGCTGCGTCTTACCCAATAAAATTTTAAATAAAATTTTAGAAAGTCATTGCTATGAGCTAAAATCAATTCATTTCAATCACATCCTTTGTTTCGAAATATATTTTTCCAATGAATCAAAAGCTATTTCAAGCCCGATTTAGCAAAACCTACTACACCGTAAATATATTTAATAAATTCAAAACTTTATTTTATACCGTAAAGCGTTAAAGACGCATAGGTGGAGCAGTGGGATGAACAAACTGTAGAAAAGCGGCTAAGGTTCGAATCCCGCCATGGGTATAATTTTTGCCACGCCTCCAAGGCATATGAATTTTCGACATCGACAAATTAACGCCTCAGTGGCACAGTGTAAAAGCTCTGGCATGTAGAATAAGCTGTGTAGGTTCGAATCGTGCAACAGACCCAATTTTTGCATGTACTCGATAATGTCAGATCTGCCGGGAAAAAATTCATTCATAATTCGAAAGCGTACTGCCCAAGTGACCTACCACTAAATATGAACTTTGATTTGGAATCGAGCGGAAAAAATACAAATACAAATACAATTTTACAAATGGCTCAAGTTTAACTAGAAAATGAATTTTTTGTTGAAGCATCATTTCTTTGAAAACAATTAGCAAAGTGCGGTAAAACTGCACGAAAAATAAAGAATGATAGACGAATAGCTGGTTCACGATTTTTTTCTATATTTTCCTTTTATTTCAGGTTAAAAAAGAAAAGAAGAAAAGAGCAAGCCATCCTGATGCTTTGACATATCATTTTAGTGCAACCTAGAGTTCCAATCCTCGACTAGGCATATTTTTTGGCAATTATTCAAATGAAAATTTAGAACAATATTTTCATAAAACATTATTTTTCTCAAATAATAAGAAATCTAGCATTTAGCAAACACTTTCTCATTGAGATTTTCTACAAAACACCTCACTTCTCTCCTCAGTAGGCTATGCATTTGTCATTCTTTGGTAAAATCGCTGAATTCCTATTTCGAAACTAAAGTAAAGCTAAGGAAGAATAGTAACCTCTGAACACAAAAAAATTTTTGCAATCAAAAGACATAAAATTATCTCCCTGTCAAACATAAACAATCTCAGACTAACACTTGCCCAAGACTTTCACACATCAAGATTTTCTATAATTCGGAGTAAGCCACGCTTCTGAATGATATTTTCTGGTAAAATCAGTGATTTTTTCAAAATTTTGTTATATGAACATCTAAACGGAGCGTAGCTAATTGAGAATCCTCTGACTCCTTGCAAGTATATATTTTTTCAGCAGCAACTTTCATTAATTTGCATCTTTCGGATGTTCTACAATCTCCGAAACAGAAAAAAATTGCAATCAGAAAATTGTCATGAAGCAACATAAACGTTGATATTTTCAGTGTTTTCGCATCGTTTCTTTGTAGTATTCAGTAATTCTACAACAAGCCAATCCTCACACAAGTGATAAAAGGCAAACAGTTCTCACGTGGATACCACCTCTTTCGTCAATCCTAATGAAATGTCCAAATTCTGTCAAATTATAAAAAATGAAAACAAATACATTAAGTTAAATTACATTACAAAAAAATCTCTCATCTAAGTTAATTTTTAAAAAAACTTGACTCACAGAATAGGGCTCATTTTACGTTGTCTGGCGTCGGAATGACCCTCCCTTTACAGTTTTCCTCCTCGTGATAAGAACTTTTCGTACTTCCTTCTCAAAGAGACAGCAAGGTATTAAACTGCTTTGACATACCTTTAAAAATGTAGTAAACACCGTTTCTTGCCCTGCTAAAGTCGAGGTTTAAACAATGCGTTTGCGTTTGAGCAACATAATCGAGCAGTTTCATCCATAACGGTTGCTCAAGAATCATAAGCCAAATTTTATTCAATCAAACCCATTTCAAAAATAATGTTGATCTACCTAAGGTGATGATTTTCCATCCTTTTATTTTTTGCAAGAACTCACAAGCTCGATTTTGATTTCAGAAAAGTCATACTCGTTGTCCTAGTCACCAAAACTTTAGACAGCAACAAAATCAGACATGCATAGCGCAACCGGACCACCCGCATCTAGAAAATGCACAACGAGAGTTCGAATCCTTTCTCTAGCAATAGTTTTGCCAGCACGCGATTAACCTTGTAACGGTCCAAACTCTTCACCAGCGCTATTTGCTTCTATTTTTTCAATAAAATCAAATAATATAATTCATACAGAAATTCTAATAAACAGTTGTCCCTTTCTGCCTTTCCCAGCAATGCTGCCCCAGGCAAAATTTCGGGATATACCTAACTAAGAATCTACATTCGCACAAAAGATGTTCTTCTCAAAAAGATAATGCTGGCTTATGAAAGCTAAATCACACCCAAACAATGGTGCCACAGCCAGTTCAGACATTTTTCGTATTGAAAAACAATTGGAAGTTCATCGCGTGGGTGACTTCACACGCAATTTCAATCAATGCTTTTAACGCACCCAAAGCTTTCATATGAGCTTGCATCCGAAGATGTTGAATCTTTCGAGACCGAAATCATATCTGGGGTTTTTTTATAACCAAATCTGAATCTTGCACTTACCCGAAAAAAAAAGTAGCGAGCATTACTCAGATGCTCCAGTTAATGAATGCGCAAGATTTAAATATCCTTTCGTGGTACAGCTTCGTATTTCTTGCCGTTACAGTGGGCAATCCGCATTAACTGCGCAACTGTAAAACGCTCTTCTGTCTAGGAATGTCATATTAACTATACCAAACCGCAGAAAAGACCTTCTTACACCGGAAACAGGTACTCGTCCAGACCACAATTTTTTCTTTCCATCTTTGACGCTCTCACGTCATTTATGTTAGAACATCTATTACCAGATACCTGCCTGGTTCAGACAAATTTCCCAACTAACGCAGAACACTAAAGGCACTACAGTAGCTTCGTGAGTACTTACGAGAAATATTACGCAATTATAGAACTGAAAGTGCTAGGCATAGTTTTGTACTGAAACAGTTTCACCCGTACGCAGCTAGCGCAAATATAACATTAGTAACTAACCATGCATCCCTCAAATTTCTGATGCACAGGTCAGATCTGGTAGGTCGCCTTGCCAAATGCGAGATTTCTATACAAGCTTTCGATGTTACCATATCGAGCTGGCAAACACAATAACTTATGTGACTTTCTTAGCCGCTACCCCATTAACAAAGTTTGCGCCATTCTTCAATGCTTATTACCCACTTTGGAAGACATTAGAAAAGCTTAGGATTCTGAATAGGGAAGGTAATTAAGATTTTTTCAGAGAAAGGTTAATCAACCCCCTAAGAAATTTCAGATGATTGATAAAAATCATGTTCTTCTGGACTGTCTGTACTTACAACGTGTAGTACGACTGCACTGTGATTCCTAACCCACATATGCAAAACGTCGTGATCTCTGCGCACCGCGACAATCCATTGATGGGATCTCACTTAGGAATAGAAAAAGCCTATGTAGCGGTAAAAGGCTAACTGGCCTAAGTATTATTGGCCAACTTTATATATAGATATCACAACATGTATGAATAAAAGTCCATTTTGCCAAAAAGTCAAAACCCCTTTGGGAAATTCGGGAAACAACACACACGAAGAGTTGGGAAGTTTTCACATCCCCCAAAGACCTTTTGAACGTATCCAAACGAACATAATCGGACCTCTTCCTTAATGTATAAACAGAAATAGGTTTATATCTGCATCTGTATGCGCTTTCAGCAAGTTTGTAATTTGTACTCCTTGCGTCAATCAAATGACGGAATTAGTCGTCAAAGCTATAATAAATGATGTTATATCCAAGCACGGCATTCCGAATAAGTTAGTTTCGGATCGGGGTTCAAATTACACTAGCGATGTCTTTGCAAAAATCAACAACACTCTTGGTATTTTAAACAAGTTTACCACAAGCTATAACCATAAAGCTAATGGTCAGGTGGAGCAAATAGTTAAGGTTGTTCATGACTTCCTAACTTCATATTGCTCAGAAGCCAGAGAGCTATGGTCAGACTTCCATCAGCCGATTGTGTTTGCCTATAATTGCAGTAAAAGCTCAACTACAGGATATAGCCCATTGTTCGTCATACATGGAAGGAACCCGATCACGTGGTGTGATATCGTCCACAACTTGCCGTCCACACTCGTATTCGCCACTGACAACTTCGCGGACCAATTCACTGCTGGTCTAAAAGACCGCATCATAGCAATAGGACGCCAAATTGCAGAAAAAACGAAACTATGCAAGGCGGGATACGATCGATTCCATAAGATATGCCCAACGGAGCTTTCCACTGGCGATCTAGTACTTTTGCGAGACGACATTGTGCGTCCCAAAATAACCAATCAGTGGAAAGGCCCGTTCAGTGTCGAAGTAGTTGATCGACCCAATGTGACGATTCAAGATCTTGTGGGTCGCCAAAAGCGACAAACAGTGCATATGAACCGATTGAAGTTATATTCACCACGTTCCACAATAGCCAGTGCTTCTGCTACAGCACCAGCTCCTATTTTGGAGAGCTCAAAAGAAGCACCGGACACTGCGGAACAACAATTGCGACGATCACCACGCTTACAGGCGAAATATACTTCAGCAGAACAACATATGGACTATGGACACTGATCTATACCTTAAAAGGTAGCTAGATCAGTGTATTGTAAGTTTACGTCGAATCATTTGCGCTGCTTCGCGCAAAATTAGACACCAAATTCTTTGAATGGGCATTTCAAAGAATTTCAAATTCGCGTTATTAATTCAATTACTTCTTTCTTTTCAAAACCTCGCCCCTGTGTCAACCGAACTTCTTCTAAAATCCTGAGGTGGACACTTGACAAATCGTTTATCTAAAGCTTACGACCAACAAATGTGAATAAGTTGATCCCGTCACATGTGAATGATTTTTCTGTTACTAATGATTTCTAACAGTATTTCAATACAATAATGTATTTTATTCTCAATGGTGTATTAATAACACCTCTTCCACATTCTCTAGCTCGCACATGTGTGCACAGTAAGGAGCGCACCATAACTTTCTAAACTTTGTAACATCCCTAATCTTTATCACATTTTTCACATCCATAACAATGTCATGGTTCTATGCAAAATAATGGTTGTCTTCATCATAACAGTAGATATGTATGACCTATTAAAATCGTGTGCTGTACCGAATAAGGTACTGATTTATGTATAACATATTAAATCGTGTGCAGTGCCGAATAAGGTACTCAATTATGTATAACCTATTAACTAATATGCTGTACCGAATAAGGTACTGAATGTATCATAATCTTCATCATCAACTCCAGCAATGAATACTGAAGACTTGAAACCTCTTCATCTTCACTTCATTGCTCTTCACCACACCCCACGTGCCTATCCCTCGAGACGAAAGACATGAACGTCGTCTCCGATTCTTTATCCGCTTCACCCACAACTTCCTAGGCAAGCTCGAGGACGAGCTTGTTCTCAATATTTGTGCGGACCTCATTCCTCCATCATCATCAAATATCGTCGGGTAAATTAATCGCAAACCACCGCTTCACATGTTCCTCTCAGTCAATAACTCACCATATAGCTTAAGCTATAGCGTGACTACTATGTAGTTCCTATATCCTTTTGCTGTATATTTGACACTTCTTTATCTCGGATAATTGTCGACCGACCACACTCGACGCTCATAAGCTCGAGGACGAGCTTACTGTAGGAATGGAGATGTCGGGTTGTACCCAATCTGCACCCTCGAAGCCAACGCCCCTGCCATTGATAGCGACGACCTACTAGAGATAGCAGCTCCTTGCTAAGGGAGTCACGTCTACGTCGCCCCGACCGGGAGGTCGCCCGTCGCCTGCAGCCTCGAGAGGGCTTGCCTGCCCTCTCTTCCCTTCCTTTCTTCCCCCTTTGCTCATAGTCCAATATAGTATGCCTCCCTAATAAAGATGCATACTGAGCTTTACTCTAGAACATAGGAACAGGTATTCCGTAGGATTCTTCAGGTAAGGAGTCGCTATCCTTCAACCTATACATACACGACAGAGCATCGTGTACTGCGTGACCATTTGTGCCGTTAGCCATCACTAAGTGATGTTTACCCCTTCACCGCGATGAGGTGGCACATGAAGGGGGAGAAATAGTAGCTAAAGTTATTGATCATTTGTTCTGGGAGAAGGCTGCCTCTTGCGTATGAGTTTCTCTGTGCCGACATCACCGTTGGCGATAATGCTCCTAGAATTATATCTGTTTATAGGACACCAAGTTGTTCTGTCAGCAAATGTCTAAGGCAAACAATGATGCACATTCATGCAATTTTCCTTGCGTGAACACTGGTGATTTCAATATCCCCGATATTTCTTGGAACAGTAGCATGTCCTCTACTTGCGCGTCTTCCAAGGTGTTCCTAACTATGTGTCGTTCGTATTCTCTTACACAACATGTCAAGCTTCCAACTCGCGGCACTCACACACTAGATCTCGTATTATCTAGCTGCAGTTCACTTGTCAGTAATCTATTGGTTAGGCATCCATTAGGTGCTAGTGATCATTGCTTGATTTATTTAAACTTAAAATTCCCTAAGCGTTACTCTAAACCTACTTAAAGCGAAAATTCAATGAGGCGAATTTTGATTCAATTTTGAGCTATCTTGAGGGTGCTGACTGGTATGGCTCTCTTAATATGTACGGTAGCATCAATCGAAGAGAAACACAAGCTGTTTCTTGCAATCATGCATCATTGCATCGAGTTGTTCGTTCCACTGCAAAAAATATCTAACAATCCTTCCAAGCTTCCCTTATACCTGGTCAACTTGGTCCAACTACGACCTGACGCGTTGTTTAATGCAAAAAACAGTAATGATCCCGTCAAGATGATCAAGTTTAGTTTTTAAATGAAAAGTTTTCCCGTAAGTTAAAGAAATTTTGCTCCCATATCGAGAGGAAAGTTATTGAAGCTGGCCATAAACCAACGTTTTATAAACTATTGAATTAGAGGCTTCATGGAAAAAGTACCATAGGTGCTTTAATTAGCCCCTGTGGTACCATTGCTAGGACAGATAAGGATAAGGTGGAGCTTTCGCTTGCGTTTTTGAGAGTTCGTTAACGAACTGTTCCCTTCTCGGATCTACTCATCATTCGCTAATTGGGTCTAAGTTTCCTCAGATGCAGTACTCTGTGTGGTTTTATAAGGAAGACATCCTTGAGATTGTTTTGAAGGGGCTCAAGTCTCACTCCAAAGCACCGGATGGTATCCCATGCCCACATTATCGCAGAACCGTTAGAACACATTTTCAACTTAAGTTTCATGAGAGCTGAGGTAGCCAGTAGATGGCGGCTTTCTGTTGTCACACCAATATCCAAGAAGCCCCACATAATTTTCCCTCCAATTTTAGACCTGTTAGCATCACCTCTTTGTTTGCACGCCTGTTTGAAATTTTTTAAAGAAACGGATCGTTGCTCATCTGGAGGCTCACTCCGTTATTTCCCCCAATCAGCATGATTTTCAAAAAGGAAAGTCGACCATTACTGCGATGCTTCAAAATCTAAATAAGTGGACTTCAACGCTGGGTGAAGGTAAATGTCTTGGCGTCATTTATTTTGACTTTCCTAAAGCTTTCAATAGGGTCCCTCATTCCAAACTGGTCCAAAATCTTGTCACGATTGGTATTCATCATCGCATAGTTGCTTGGATTACTGCTTTCCTGGAAGGTGGAACTTTCTCAGTCCGTGTTAACGAGTCTTTCTCTGAGCTAGACATGTAACCAGTGGGGTTCCTCAAGAGGGTGTGCTTTCTCCTGTCTTATTCAATAGCTGCACTTATGAACTTGCCCAGTTGCTTACTAGCGACGGAGTTGAATTCAGCGCATTCGCTGACGACATTAAAATCTTTCGCATTTTCGACTCCGCCAACGGAGCTAAATTCTTGCAGAATTCGATAGATGCGTTGCATGCATGGACCCTAGATTGGAATTAGCCGTTCTCTAAGGAGAAGACTAAGATACTCCATTTAGGAATCAGTAACCCCATTTACTCCTATTACGTTGATGGATCATTGATTGATAGTGTTTACGAGATCACCGATTTAGGTTTTGTAGTAACCAAGAATCGTTGCTTTGACAAACACTGTAAGCTGATTGCTAACAAGGCAACAGTGATGGTACTCAAACTGTTCAAAGCCCTGTCAACATCAAATCTTGCTGTCTTAATTTGGGCTTACAAGACGTATGTAAGACCTTTTTTGGAATATGGCACTCCGGTGTTCACTCAATACAAACGTAAAATTATCGAAAAGCAGGGAGAATTACAAAACAGTTTTACGAGGAAACTGACGACCAGAATTCTTGGTTTTGTTTATGATCAGGGGCCGGATTCATGAACGCGGCCGGGGGTAAATTCTTCCCCCACTTACCTCGACTGTCATTTACCCGCCACTTTCCTCGAACTTACCTCCGTTTTCTGATTCATGGCGGCCAAGGCGAGGGTTTTGCTCCGCGGCCAATTCCTAACCCAATGTGCATGCCTCCGCTGGCCCGCTGGCATCGGCTAACAGCGAAACCAAGCAGTCACACTTGCTGCTGGGACGTCGCTGCCACCAACACTAGCAGCATCGTATTTAGGAGAAATGAAATGTGAAATGTGGGGCAGGGCGAGGGGGAGGGGAGAAGAGTGGAAGCTAGTAGCATAGCAGGTAGTAGAGAAACAATGGTAAATGTGGGCCTACATGACTAATAATGGGTGCCATCCACCACAGTAGCCTACATAGACAACATGTGCCAAGGAAGGCTATGGTGGCGGACGGGCATAGTCCACCCACGCAAAATCGTAAATTACGATTTGAGTGGTGGACTAGGCTCATGGTGGCTCAAGCCGACCCATAATGCCACTAAAGGAAGCAATTCACTTAAAAATAAGTGCAGATCCCCCTAGTTGTGAAAGAAATCAAAACTTAGGACTTCCCAAATTGTCGTCTAGGAGGAAAGTGAACGATCTACTAGTGCTCCACAAAATTCTTTATGGCAAATGTGGCATCACGCCGGAGGATCTCTTTTCTGTGAGGGTTTCTTCTACCAGAGGAGGGACTAGGAAACTCGGGGTTAAGGTTGCCAAGCTTAACTGCCGGCGCTACTTCTTTGCCAATAGGACACTACCAATCTTTAAAAAAAATAACCAGGAAGGGTATTAGCGCGATGGGCTGCAACTCCTTCAAAAAACACGTTCTCGAAAATGCCAGTCCGTGATGTCATGGCCGACTTCCCTGATGGTCTGTATGTATTAGGTTGTAACGAAATAAATGGCACTGAATCGCTGTAAATTTAAACGGTTAATATCTCGGCTTGTAGGCAAGTTTATTAATAGAAATAAGAACCATCTGATTCTTCACATCTTTGCCAACGTGACACAAGCTTTTTTATTCCAGTAGCATAAAAATCAGAAGTTCTGGAATTGACGAAATCTTCGAAGGCACTTTCGGCATCCTGTTGGTATTTGAATAATTTCCCTGCCAAGAAGTCGCCAAGATGCTTGAAGAAATGGTAGTCTGTTGGGGAGAGGTCGGGAGAAAACGGAGGATGTGGTAGAGTTTCAATGCTCAGCTCATTCAATTTCTGCAACGTCATTCGTGCTACATGGGGGCGAGCATTGTCGTGCAGAAGGAGAACTCGCCTTCGGTTTACCAAGGCCGGCCGGATATCCTTCAACTTTTTCATCATTTCTTCAATTTCAATGCAGTACTTCTCTGCCGTGATGGATTCGCCGGGAGGGAGGAAGCGGTGGTGAATAATTCCCAGCGAACACCACCATACTGTCACCGTTACTTTCTTTTGGTGCAATTCCGGCTTCGCAAAAACCTTGGGGCTCTCATCGCTGTCCACCCACTGTGCCGATCGTCGCCTGTTGTCGTACATTATCCATTTCTCGTCACAGGTTACGATGCGATGAAGGAATGGGTCCGTTTCGTTCCGTAGATGCAGTGCGGACGAGATCTCATATCGTCGGTTTCTTTGCTCCTCAGACAGCTCGTGAGCCACCCATCTTTCCAGCTTTTCGGTCTTTCCAATTTCCTTCAGATGCCGGGCAGCTGTGTTGTGACTGACGCCAAGAACGTTCGCTATCTCCCTTGTACCTTTGTGTGGATCCTCCTCTACCACATCTCTAAGCTTGTCCTCATCAACATCACTATGCCTCCCACGACCTTCATGTTCTTCCAAGCTCTCATCTCCATTCCGGAACTTCTGATACCAACGATACGCCGTTGTGGAACATCCTTGACCGAATGTGGCGATGATCTTCTCGTCCGCCTCCTTAGCTGTAGTGCACAGCTTGAATTCATCCAAGTAAGTGCCTCGGATTACCCTTTTGTCCATCTGCAAAAAAGTCAATAAAACTCTAAAGTTTTCCCACTTTTACATAAAAAATTTGGTACTCACCGGTAGAGCATAGTTTGCGCTTCTAAATGATATGCCACATGTTGCGGTTTGTTCTTGATCAAACGCGTAAAGACGCGCCAAAAAATGGCGCGAGTCAGTGCCATTTAATTCGTTACAACCTAATATATATGTATATATATGTATATATATATATGTATATATAAATCGCTGGAAACAAGCAAGTTGTGTTGACACGTCGCGTAAGATGTTCCATGTTCGACTGTCGTTGAATCTTGGCATGTCGTTTAACAGTGGAGTAGGATGTCGTGAAGCTGTTGAGCCAAGATTGTTATCGAAGCTTTATTCGGCTTACGTTTCGGCGTAACCGCCTTCTTCAGAGCCTGGAAAAGTCAAAAAGAGTTTGAGAAATTACTCGTCCAATGATCATTTCAAGCTACAGGAGTCTCAAAAATTAATGAGAGAATGAAAACAAACAGGGAGTAGGGCAACCCGACTGACCTTATGGAAACAGCCGAAAGGCTGGATCGTTACCCTCGGATGGAGAATGACTGGGTGAAAGAACTCTCCCTTCGGGTCAGCCCCTCAGCGGCCCTCCGGCTGGCGCCCTCCCGGGTCAAGCCCACAGAGGTCGGCAAATGGGGCCAGCTCCTGGGTCACGGCCACCCGTTTCTCTCTCCTATTGATCGCGGGATTCTTGAACGCAATCCACAACGCCTCCAGGGAACGAACTCGCGCGCTAGGATCGTCACCGCTATCCCAACCACTGCGCCACTGTGACTTCGCAGTCTGTGTTCCCCCAAGGGCGTGGAGATCTTGCACTTGTCCAGTCCATCCACGTGCTCCTTCACTCTGACCCAAAGAGGCCTGCCCGTCTCACCGATGTATTCCTCGTTGCATCGAATGCAAGTTATGAGGTGCACCGTTACCGAGACTCTACGGTCGCCTTCCTTACCGTACGGGCAGACCATGCAGGAAGGAGTAGTACACGGGCTGTCATAGAGACGGTTTTAACAAGCTGCGCCTTAAGGTTGGCAGGGGGTATCTCAACGACCCTTACGAGGTCGTCTAGCTCGGCCTTGCGAACACAGTCCCGAACTTGGACGCTGAGTGCATCCGTTATAAAGGGCACTGAAAAAGGAACCTTGTTGCGTTCTTGAGCGCTACGTGTTCGAGCTGCTGACGGTCTACGACCTCTCTTCGGCATGTTGTCGGGAATATACCCATTTGACAAAGCAATGCGAGAAGCCATTTTCATCGATGAAGATTTCAAGTCGTCATCGGAAGACACTAATGCAGCTGTGCGGAACATGTTCTGAACAATGGCCGTTTTAGTTGTGCGAGGGTGTGCAGAACGGAAGTGCACTATGATGTTCTTGTTACTAGGTTTCCGATACCACCTAGTTTGGAAGGTGCTCTAGGAGAGACGGACTTCAGCGTTCAGGAACGGCAGCCAATGATTTGTCGGCTTCTCCCTTGTGAGCATAATGTGCTCCGCTTGATGATTGAGCAAATCGAAACAGGTGTCCATTTCGGTTTGCATGGGACATACGATAAAGCAATCATCAATATACCGACAATACAGCAAGGGTCTGCGTTCCAGAACGGGTCTCTCTATTTTAGACATAAAAGCTATGGCTAACACAGGAGCCAGACGCTGACCCATGGCCAACCCTCTGACCTGCCTGTAGTACTCATTGGACCACTTGAAGATGTTACACTGAAGACACTCATTTATGATTGTCATTACCTGAGTCACACTTAGTCCAAAAAGTACAATCTGGTCCTGATGTTCCACGATAATTTCATGGACAGCCTGCATAGCATTGTCATTGGAGACATTCGTGTACAGTGACGTGACATCAAATGACTCCATCACACAGCTACCTTCTGGGACTGTGTTTCGAAGTTTACCCAAAAAGGCAGCGGTGTTAGGAAGGTGGGCAGGTACGTACTTCAGAAGCTGCGTGAGAACTAGGTTCAGCAGCCAGGAAATACGATCTGCAGGACCACCAATGCTGCTTATGATAGGCCTAGCCTTATATTGTGTGGGATCGCAGAGGTCACCTCCCGAACTGCCATCATCGATGAAAATGGCTTCTCGCATTGCTTTGTCAAATGGGTATATTCCCGACAACATGCCGAAGAGAGGTCGTAGACCGTCAGCAGCTCGAACACGTAGCGCTCAAGAACGCAACAAGGTTCCTTTTTCAGTGCCCTTTATAACGGATGCACTCAGCGTCCAAGTTCGGGACTGTGTTCGCAAGGCCGAGCTAGACGACCTCGTAAGGGTCGTTGAGATACCCCCTGCCAACCTTAAGGCGCAGCTTGTTAGAAACCGTCTCTATGACAGCCCGTGTACTACTCCTTCCTGCATGGTCTGCCCGTACGGTAAGGAAGGCGACCGTAGAGTCTCGGTAACGGTGTACCTCATAACTTGCATTCGATGCAACGAGGAATACATCGGTGAGACGGGCAGGCCTCTTTGGGTCAGAGTGAAGGAGCACGTGGATGGACTGGACAAGTGCAAGATCTCCACGCCCTTGGGGGAACACAGACTGCGAAGTCACAGTGGCGCAGTGGTTGGGATAGCGGTGACGATCCTAGCGCGTGAGTTCGATATCGCGGCGCGCAAAACCCTGGAGGCGTTGTGGATTGCGTTCAAGAATCCCGCGATCAATGGGAGAGAGGAACGGGTGGCCGTGACCCAGGAGCTGGCCCCATTTGCCGACCTCTGTGGGCTTGACCCGGGAGGGCGCCAGCCGGAGGGCCGCTGAGGGGCTGACCCGAAGGGAGAGTTCTTTCACCCAGTCGTTCTCCATCCGAGGGTAACGATCCAGCCTTTCGGCTGTTTCCATAAGGTCAGTCGGGTTGCCCTACTCCCTGTTCGTTTTCATTCTCTCATTAATTTTTGAGACTCCTGTAGCTTGAAATGATCCTTGGACGAGTAATTTCTCAAACTCTTTTTGACTTTTCCAGGCTCTGAAGAAGGCGGTTACGCCGAAACGTAAGCCGAATAAAGCTTCGATAACAATCTTGGCTCAACAGCTTCACGACATCCTACTCCACTGTTAAGTTGTGTTGAACTGTTCAGTTTCTTCACGTTACGTGCTGGCTTCCTCAAGCTGTTTTCCATGGTTGGAGAAAAAGCGGCTTCTGAAGGACGTTACGAGATTCACGAATCGCTAGGTCGCCTCAAAACTGCAAGGCGTCTAATGCGATAGGATCGTTCAGCCCCAATATAGGTGGAGGAAGACGGGTGAAAAATAGTTTAAAAGGGAGGTGGGCTCTGTAGTGTTCAACTGCCTTAAATTCGTCGGGAGTAATTAGTTTACAAACCTTGCAAATGCGTCCGCAGCAGTAGGATGTACAGCAAAGATGTCCTCTCCCAATCGTTGTGAGAAAACTAATCGAACTCTGGTCTGTAAATTAACTGGCAGTAGCATATCTAACAGCCATGTATGAGTCCTTTTGTTCTTTTGAAATTAATGCAATGTTGGCTCACGAAATCTGGAAGAACCAAATGCTGAATTGTTCAGAGTGGGAAGATGATGCTTTCTAACTGCTTGAAACGTGCGCGCGCCGAAAACCGGGTCAAAACGTTGGCTGAATTGGAGCTACTGCGCTCTGTCCAAATTTAGCACCAGGAACGGAGGCAGTGATCGCAATTTCCGGCCGGCGTTCTGGGAACACGCTGTGGGAGCACGTCAATGTTCCGCCTAATTTGCGCTCATGAGGCGTCGGTCTTTGAGTGTTGCCGCTGCATGACGTGCTCCAAACCCCGACGAAAGTGACGTCAAGATGCACATGGAGTGAGGACTTGAACGAGGACCCATTCTCCTCGAAGCACTCCACCACCGTGCAACTAGGAAGTGCAAAACTCTTTCTATACCTCTACATATTCTGTTACGCGTAGGACTTCTACGGAACAGTTTTCTGAGGTATCTATTTAAAGTTGATTCTTTGAATGTATAATGTAATTAAGTAGTTGGATGCCCGACTTTTTAAAAACCTCGGCATGACGATAAAGTCGTAGTTGTCTTCCTTGAACTCTAGGCGATGTTGTCATCAGCGTTTAATAGGCTTCGTTTCGGCGGAATCACCTTCTTCAGAGCCTGAAAGGAAATAAACCCAAGTGGGACCACTCGCTCAGAAGTCTCTTCAACACTACTGAACTTTGAGATCAACTCACACGATGTAAGGAACACAGCAATCGACCTCACCTAACCAATGATCGCCAGACGATCAGACAGTAGGGCTCGTGAGAGACCAAAGAAGACTGTACCTTGACTTGAATGACTTATGAGAACGTATTTTTCTACTTCTTTCAGTAATATCTTTTTGTTTAACTCACATTTTTTCTGCTCCTCCTTTGTCTTCATTTATAAACTCAATTTTAAACTCAATTTTCTCAAGCAGTGTCTAATTCCTCATCCTATCGTATTCATTCTTTCTCTTCTTTTCTACATCTAATCTCTCTTCCTTTTCATCCTCCCATCTCTTTTTACACACAAACAGATTTTAAAGATATCTTAAAATATGCTCCTCTTTTTCACTGAAGAGCCACGGGAGGAGCATCACACAAAGGTTCGTCTGAAGATAGTGGCGAAAGGAACCTTTTTAATATTTTCTATGTTACGTAATATTTATTTTATAACTAAAAAAAGAACTTTACACATTTCTTTACTTCTTCGAACCTCTATTTTTTTCTTTGTTTTGTATTGAATGCAACCTCGCCTAGAGTTCAGGAAAGGACAACTACGAATAAATGAAGCTTACACAACCAAGCCATATTGCTTATATTCGAATAATGAAAGTGTCTAGCGCCACTTCCGACTGATTCCTCACTTTGTTCCGAGGAAAACTCAGGGCTAGTTTTTTCTAAATAGGTCAACCGAGGCAGGGCGCATGTGTCTATATCGCTTAACCTGTTCTTCCATTCTTCCGAGTTAAGTCTGTTGACAGCAAATTTATCCGTTGCCTTACCTGCAGCTATTTACTTACCCTGTAGATGGTTCCCACGTGTCTTTAAGAGGTCAGTGCTTTTGGGCAAAAGTGTGCCGAAGAAAATAAGAGAAAGGTTAACGTCGTTTGGGATCTCGGCACTTATCGTTTGATTTCTTTTTGCCTTTTCTCTATGCGCAGCTAGTTCCTCTGACTTTAAGCTTGCATGTAATAAACTTGTCAGAGAACTCTCAACGGTGTTATGATGCCTAGCTCAAACGCAGCGCTTCTACTTGTGCTAATGCCTTGGATTAACCTACAATCATTCATGTACTTCCATGCCTGGAGAGGCGGTTGGAGAACCACTTCCTTGAGCGGAACATACAGGACGGTCCACAATTACTGAAAAATCTTTGTCGTGCAAAATATTAGAACAGACCGAATTGGAAGAACTGAAAACACCATCTGCACACACATTTGAGATCACGACGGTACAGTGTTGCTCATACGTGCTCACCCCCAGTTCAAAAAGAACTTTCGCATCGCGTGAAAAACTTTGCAAGCCGCGTCGTCAGCCTCCTTCGGTATTTTATTTCACATTGTTGCAAAGGCGGATTTTACCTTTTCTGGCTATGTGGAATAGGGCCTTGCCTCTGCAACTGCGAAACATTTCGTGGCTTCTCTCTAGCAGCTATTAGTTCGAGCAAAACTACCAGCTTTTCTTTTTGCTGCTAGAATCGGAGCATGAAGATTACTTACTGCTATGCGCAAGCAATTTTTATGTGACGTCAGGCTTCCAGGAAGTATCGAAAACACACTATTATTTTACTGTTTGTAGAATGGCTCAAGTATGACAAATTTTTCAGCAAAAAAGAAATGGTGGATTCCCAGCGCTCCAGCTTACACATTTTTGCTTTCCACCTTCTTCTCCTCGTAGCTGACTAGCGATTTACTTTATTATTATTCTTCTTGAAGAATTTTTTGAAACTATACACAACATAGGTTACACACTCGGTTGATGAATGAATTTTTTCCAGTTCGATAACAAATAATTTACGACAAGTTGCTAGAACATGCTAGGGTAGGGTCTTCAAAACGTTTATATGAACCCTGCCCACTTTTCACCGATTTCATGCGGTTTACACTCCGAAGTATGTCCGTCTCTCTGTAGCGACAGACAGAGACATACATGCACACTTCGATGCGTCCTCGATTATGCACGGAAGAGTCATCTATACTTCTGATTTGCTGCCGCATGCTCGCCAAACTAATGACGTACTGCAAATTTCGCTCAGATCCATTCATCTAATGTTCGCTTTGGAGAAGGTTCTCGAGTGGTATGGACGCCGCATAATATTGAACTTTCAGTGAACAATGTTCAGAAAGATGGCCATTTCTTAACGGGAGTCCTCTAAAGCAGGGGAGATGGAACCCTGATAATTATAGGGAGCATGATAGCAGAGATATTCCACATAACAGTTGTCGTGGGAAGCAAAACAATTGACAACTGCCTGTTTACCAGATTATCAATTTCTGTTGATGCATTTATGAGCCACACTCTAGCTATACAGGGTGGCCCATAAATATGTAATCATATATTCATGATGCACTCAGCATCTCTCCGAAGCACTGGAGATTTCAAGCCACTTTCCGTCACAGTGGAAAAGCGCGATTTTACCGTGGTGCTTTATCAATTTGGCCATGAAATCTATTGACCGGCTGAAAAAATAGTTGTAGTTGATTTCTTAAACACAGATGTGGCAAACGTATTAGCGCTTATCGCTACCAGAAACTCCGTTTTTATGCAACGGCAATCGTCAGAATTTAACAGCCGAAAACATGGTAACGCTTGGTCCTGCTACTAGATGATGTCATAGTAGTGATTCCATACAAAACGGGTTTCTAGAGATGCTAGAAGGTGCACGAACAAAGGTTTCATGCCTTTCTCTTTCGCAAAATTGAAAGAGTTCTCGAAGTGGCAAGGAGGATTTTCTTATACGATCAAAGAGCTGTCATACGTCATTGAGGTGATTAGAAATTCTAGAAAGGCAACAAGTGTTGATGTGCTTTACCATGCCATTCCCGCATGGTGTTGCCGAGACCTTAAATGGAGGAAGAATTAGCGCATCCTTCTTCGCTCCCAAAGCAACTCCATGTGCACGACACTTTGTTCACGAAGGGGAAGCCAGATCAGAAACCAGTGGTTCGCCGGCTGGCAGTGTTTGCTTTGGCACGTGCTAATCGCAGCCGACGATTGAGCTCATCAAAGCGACGTCCGTTTGGTACCAGGAAGGAAGTGGTGCCGGAAATCACCACGTACGCATCCCTTCCACGGCTGCAGCAAGTGATGGTGACATCGTGTTCGTCGTGCTACCAGAAACAGCCACTGCGACTGGGCGGGAAAGCTTCGTTCGTCCGATCGCTAGCCTAATTCACGCATATACGGCCGCTCAATGAGTTATTCACATGCTACGCACCTCCTTCGCGCAGTGCACCCCTCCCTTCCAAGCTAAGTTTACGAACCTTGCAAATGCGTCCGCAGCAGTAGGATGTACAGCAAAGATGTCCTCTCCCAATCGTTGTGAGAAAACTAATCGAATTCTGGTCTGTAAGTTAACTAGTATAACTAGTGTAAGTCGGCCTTAGCATCGCTAGCTCTTGGTCAGGTGTTGTACTCTGTGAACGTTCCACTAGAAGACAGGTAAATATCCTTGTTCCTCGGGCTGTAGTGCACTGTAGATGCGAGCTTGTGCATAGGACACGTTTCTTTCTACACCTAACCCTTGAATGCGCTGGACCTCAGATGGAAAGGGCTTTCGTAGACATGCATCGCCTCTTCGGAGACATAGAAGAGCATGTTTCGGAATATAGGTTGCCGCTTCTGGTTTGACGCTCTGCACCTATGCTGCCAAAAATTACCCTCTTCACATTTGCTGCGTCCATTTCTCCTTGCGATGTGAGCCGACCATGCCTGTAGTGGTTGTCAAACACAGAGGTTGTATCCAACCCTGCGTGAAGGTCGGAAAAATGTGTCAA
Source organism: Heligmosomoides polygyrus polygyrus (assembly GCA_947396885.1). Lineage (NCBI taxonomy): Eukaryota > Metazoa > Nematoda > Chromadorea > Rhabditida > Heligmosomidae > Heligmosomoides > Heligmosomoides polygyrus. The sequence continues at coordinate 30,813,561 of OX377203.1, read as the reverse complement.
GCAGGTCGCATGAGTTCACAGCAGCCACTTCCGCCATGTTTCCCTAGAAGTCAGAGAAACACGAGAGCACTTGCTGTTCAAGCCGCTATTACCATCAGGTGCTCTTCAGTGACCTCTTCAGCATGCTCTGTTACCTCCAGCACTTTGAGCGTACTTTACTAAAGTAGTTTCACTATCTCGTCTTCATTGAGGTACAGAGTGTTAAAGATCTTCTAAATTTAGAAGAGCTGCACCAGACGATTTCAGAAGAGATAAGCGATAGGCGTCAGTGGCTAAGTACATAACAGAACGCAATGAGGGAAAGGGTGAGATGTGGGGAGTCCGATCTGATCCCAACTCTCCTGCCCACTCTTCATTTTCCGTGCAATGAGACTGGGTCTTCTGTCCTTCTAAATCTTCGCTCACTGCTAAAGGCGGTGTTTGTATTTCTGAGAAAAGCGCAGGGGATTCCAACAACTACCAAACGTGTAGGTCGTAAGCAGTTGGGAGATGGTTAATCTTACAACGATAGAGGGTTGTCAGCTGACCAGAATCGACTGAATCTCATCGTCTTCTGGCATCTGCGTAAGTTCATTACGGTCTTGCAAGGAAAAACGATATGGTCCTCGAGGTCCCTGTTGTTCAAACGCTCACTTCTGCTATGTCACAAATGTGCAGGGGATGCATTCAATTAAGGTTGCGCGGGTTCCCGTGCCCTTAGCCTTGGTTATTCCTAAGCGCTACTTTAGGAAGGTATAGAGAAATAGGAAGCTTACTCCTCCCCACATCTGTCTATTTTTGTAGCCTTCTGTTGGCGTTCTTTCTGCAGTTTTAACAAGCGTAACGCACTCCATTCCGGGCGTGAAATATTGTTTTTATCGCGCCTTTTTCTGCAAACACCTCGTTATGTGTAGGATGAAGGTCGACGGTAATCAATCGAAGCATAAGATACGCCATGCACATATCAGGTTTGCTTTTATGTATAGTTCTTAGCATTAACGGCGTGCGTAGAAAAAGGAATAGCGGCGTTGCTTTTGGATGCACTGCTCCGGTCGGAGGAGGCCTTCCAACGAGATATGGACTAAGTTCCTGCAAAATATTGGACCTCCACATGCTCTGCATCTTCATTTAACAATTTTGGACTGCAACAGTGAATAACTGGTTCTAAGGATTACTTTAGGAGACATAGAGCTCAGTGGTAGTGGCGCTTGCTCTGACACATAGCTCCCAAACTACCTTGGGACGATATACGGTTGTGGTCCTGCCAGGCCAAATAAGTTTTTTAGAGTCTGGGAGACAAAACAAGCCATATTCCGGAAAGGATGAAACAATGGCTCGGTTGGCCATTGCGAGTCAAGGACAAATGAAGAATGAGAATGATACACTAACCATGAGATGTAAAGCAATCATTGTTTGGGATGCGCGACGCATTCTACTTCTACGGGATATTGTCGAGACAATCGAAATGTGTATGTGAGCTATAAACTGTCTAAGAACAAGTGTAAAAATTTTTCTGAAGAGGTCTACAATCAATTTACCGACCCAGGGTAGTGGAATGCTTGGATAGCAGAATGCAGAAAAAGAAAGCTGGAGAACCTCCAGTAGGCAAACGGACCTGATTTCAGTCCTTTCTTCTGGGTTTTGCTCCTTTTTGTAAGCCTTTTTAACGTTGCGTGTTGTTTTACCTTGCGATTGCCTGAGATTGTTATTGTTGATCGTTCTTGCAAATCGGATTTTACCTCTAATTTAGATGTCTGGAAAATGTAAAACTGAACAGTCCACTGGCTTAGTGATGGGAATTTATTAAGGAGCTAAGCGCGTGGGGAGCAGACTGAGGAGGTGCAGGCGCACCAAATTTGCCTGGAAAGGATAAACACCTGATTGGCTCATCGACTAGACACCGGAAGCCATTGTATAGGCCAAATGTGTATTCAAATCGCCTCCACAACATTCCGCAGAAGTGGAGCGCGTGGCGCAGCCCAAACGGGAATTTACCAGCGACGTCCTTTATCCTTTACTTATCCTGAAAAAAGTAACAAAAGCTATCAAACAGGATAGAAAAAAACCATTGCAGAACAGAAAATTGCAAGTAAGGAACACCGCGACGATGCAGAACTATTCAAATTGAGGCGTGTTCAATCGAATAAACACAATGTCAAAGCTAATGCATGATGAACAATATGTACTCAAACAAGTACCCAGTACTCATTTAAACTTATTAAAACTTAATGGAAAGGTGAATGTTTTGCTGAATTTCGCAAAACTTTTTAGTTTTTTTGTCACGAACAGCATGTGAAGAAAGGCCACCTTACAGATTACCTAGGTTTAAAAATCTTAGCACAAGTCTGCCCGTTCTACTCGACAAATAACAAACTTAATGCTTTCAGAGTAATCTCAGCGTAAACACTACTCTATACGTCAAAGGCAGAACATTCTTTTTTCTCCTACATCCGAGGGGTTGCAGACCTAATAGCTACTTTCTTAACGTGCTCCCTGGAAAATTATAGTAGGAAAAGCCAAAAGAGCGAACAGCAAAGAGCACTTCCTATCGAAGATGTTCTAATATTCCTTAAACATAAGAATAATCTCTCTATTACATCGGCTATAATGAAAGGTTCGTTGTTCGAGAGGAGATCTAGAAAACACCTTAAAGGCCATGACAAGCAGTTCAAGGTCTGCCAGGACTAGAGTTTCAGCCTTGGTTTTACAGTCGATTCCTCTCCTAACAGGTGTATTCGGAAGACCAAACTGTCATCGAACGCGCCACTCCTCTTGAAAGGATTGGGGGCCTACAAGGTTAATCCTCTGTGTAAACGAAGGAGGCTAATGAACTTTGCGAGGGCCTACGCTCACAGCTATCACCGCTCTCTCTTTAAGACCATGGAAAAGCCGCATCGATTTCCGTTTCGCGGACTTGTCGAGGTGCAGACCAGTCTTTGTAATTCGATGCCTGCCTCCGCGATCGCTCTCATTCCGTGTTTATTTTTTCGAGCAATAGTTCTCAAGCACCGCTTTGTCATGACGGATGCTCATAAGTGCGTCGTTGCATTTCCCACTCTTTACTACCCCTATGTACTTAGGTGCGATGGACAGTAGCACAAAAATTTATTCGCCTCTATTTGTGGCAGGGAGATGTAAGGAGTAATGTCTGAAGACTGTGCCTTTTTACCGATTTGAAGGAAATCTCTTAAAAAATCTTGACCAACTCTCAGTCATGCTTTATTTTACGGTGTAAACCGGCTGACCAGGCTCCTTTGAGAAGATCATTTTACTGGGATTGGGTAATGCTATCAATTCGGTTCAGCAGAATGGATTCCAGCGAGGAGCTCTGCAACAGGTACGACGTACGGATGACCTCGTTACTCATTACAGTTCGTACTGCAGCTTACAACTAATGTGGATAGATTTGCATCCGCTGCACGTAAGAGTGAGTAGAAAAGTTCTATTACCACCTATCGACTTGCTAGGGAAATGCGCAGTTTTCACATATAGCGTATAACTGTGGAGTTATGCTTCTTGATTGATTAATGGAGGAATTCGTTTTTACTTTGGATCATACACCTACATATTTCAAAATTATAAATAAAATTAATTTAATCAAATTATCCAGTAGCTATGCATGGCGAGTCAGCTATTACGATTAAATAGAGCTGGTGAAAACTTTTTGTAGTTTAATACAGAATTAGCATCTGTTTGAGCATCTTTGGTAAATGAATATCTCTGATTAATGAAATGAATAGAACACCTCCATTGGTATGTACGCTAGACATCGCTTAATTAAAAAACGACGTCCTCCAAGAAGCGGTGCAGTATGTCTGTGTGTTTGGCTGGTGTTCTCGAAATGCTTTGGTTCCGGCTCCCTCTTTCGCTCTTCATTCTGTTTAGGAAGGAGACTCCAACCCTCTTTCTTCGTCTGTTTGCTTGTTGCTCGCGTGATTCGTTTCGTTATTTTTTCCACGAAATTCACTATTTCTACTTGCAAATGAAACATAGTTCTTGACGTTATACTTGAACAATCGGGGAGTCTGGGCCAAAAAGGAGGATTCTCGAATTATGCTGGAGATTTGCTAGTGCCTCATGAAAATAGAAAAAATTTCCAATGGCGGGTTCATTCGTAGGTGTTTCAGCTCTCTCATGGTTAGAAAAGGCAGGGTCAAGAGCGGGTGCCCTCTCATCCCTCGACTGCCCAGTGCGTGTGGCACAGTTGTGCTTGCAGAATCATTAGCAGCGCTTTGAGCCAGGGCAAGAAATGCCGTGGCCCTCACAGAACTTCTCCCCTTACCTCGTCAGAAAGATGTCGAGCTTTTGCTTGGCGTTCGCATACGTCTCCCAGATACGGTCCATAATACGTCGTTTGGCGTCTCTTCTGACATGTCTATTCATCATTCGGTCGTCGTGGCTTCTTCCATTCTCCTCCTTCTGCGGACATTCTACTCATTATGCTTATTCACACAGCGGTACGCGTTGCTACAAAGACGTTGCGTTTTTGTTCGCCAGCCAATTTTGAACCAATGACTTTGTTGGGACTGAAACTTCTACTACCGTAACATACGCATACAAGATGTCTCCACGATATCCTACTGAAGTAGAATGCGTGGCGCATCCCGAAACAGATTGACTAGAACCGTCCTATAACCCTGCCCTAATTCTTTTCTCTCGCTATGCTTCATAGATCAGCCAGTCAATCTTGTAGAATGTTCTGTTTCCATACGTGAAGTTTCGTCTAGCAAGCACTAACCAGGGAATGCCGTCAGCTTCCCATGGAACTTCGGGATGAGACCTATATCACGTGAAAGAGCTCGAGACGCTGATCACAGATATATAGACCAAAATTTGCTAAGTGGATCTCCTAAGCGAGTTATGGCCGGCGGAAGCCGCCGTGTCTTCCATGTGTTAGGCGCGCTCAATGGGCGCAGTATCACCTGTATCACCTGTCGTCCCGTTGATCATCGACTTGCTCGAGCGGGCGCCAGCAGCGTCTCCATTCGTCCCTGTCGCGTGCCAGAGTGGTCCAATGGATCCTCCTCGCTCGAGAGACACGAAGAGCGTCATATCGGTCGTTCAGGGCTTTCACGAAGAAGTCCGACCAACGCGTTGGTGGGCGTCCTGGTGTTCTTTTGACATCCCGCGGAATCCAATCTGTGACGACTCTCGTCCAGCGGGTGTCTGCGAATCGCATTACGTGGCCGGCCCACCTAATTTTCGACGACTTGGCCCATGCGACAGCGTCTCTGATCTTCGAACGTCGGCGAAGCTCGGAACTCCGGAGGCCTTCTCTCACTTGCGTGAGTCGTTTCACTCCGAGCATCGTCCTCTCGATTCCACGCTGCGCGACGCTGATCGCGTGTTCATCCTGCTTTCGTATAGCCCAGGTCTCTGAGGCGTATGTTAGGGCAGGAAGAACAGTGGAGTCGAATAGGTGGGCACGGAGTCGGACGTTCTTCGTTTTCTTCACGACTTCTTCGACGCTCTTGAAAGCTCCCCAAGCCGCTCGTTTCCTCCTGCTCAGCTCTGGTGCTAGGTCGTTGGTCATGTTGACTTCGCGACCCAGATACACATAGCTGGAGCATTCGGAGATGTTCGTTCCGTTGAGCGAGAATGGGGCATCAGAAACCCATCCGTTCTTCATGAACATCGTCTTCGTAAGATTCAGCTGCAGTCCAACGCTTCCACATACACGATCAAAGTCGGCCAGCATTCGTTCCGCCTGACTGATGTTCGGTGTTATGAGCACGCTGTCGTCAGCGAAGCGAAGATGATGTAGTTGCCGGCCGTCGACCTTCACTCCCATGTCTTCCCATTCTAGTTCGCGCATGACGTTTTCGAGGGTGGCGCTGAAGAGCTTCGGGGATATGGTATCCCCTTGTCGAACCCCTCTCTTCACGTCAATGACGACGTCGTTGTAGAATGGTGAGATCTTGGTCGTGAATCCACTGTACAGCTCTCGAAGGACTCTGATGTACTGAGTAGGAACGCCCTGGGTGAGCAGGGCTTCCATGACCGCTTCAGTCTCGACGGAGTCGAATGCCTTCTTCAGGTCGATGAACGTAAGGCACAGCGGCAGCTTGTACTCTCGCGACACTTCGATGAGCTTCGTAATGGTGTGTATGTGGTCGATCGTGCTGAATCCTCTCCGAAATCCTGCTTGTTCGCATGGCTGTCCTTCGTCCAGCGTTCTACTAATCCTATTCAGGATGACTCGAGTGAACAGCTTGTAGACTACGGACAACAGGCAGATCGGGCGATAGTTGCCAATGTCGTGCACGTCTCCCTTCTTGTACAGCAAAGCGGTCTTGCTGGTCTTCCACTGAGATGGAACCTTGCATTCGGACAGGTAGCGTGTGAAGAGCCGCGCCAAGGTGTTGATGAGCGCTGGCGGGAGGTTCTTCAGGTGTTCGGGTCTGATCCTGTCGGGACCGGGTGCTGTACGTTTCTTCACCGACGAGATGGCGTGTCGGATCTCGGAAGGGAGAACAGAGGGGACGACGTATCCATCCTGCGGAAGATGGCGTGGGGGCAGTTGGACGTGGCTATTGAAGAGATCGGAGTAGAAGTCGTGGATGACTTTCTCCATGGTCCTTCTGGAAGAGGTGATGGTTCCGTCAGGACGTCGGAGAGCGGTCATCTTGGTCTTGAAGTTGGCGAAGTTCCGGCGGGCATTGCGGATGCTCAGCCCTGCCTCTGCTGCTTCAGCCAACACTTCCGCCTTTCTCTCCTTGAGATCTTCCTTTATCGCCGCTCTGCATAGCTTTGCAAGCTCGGACGTCAGTTGGTAGTTGCCTGACGCTCGTGCTGCTCCACGCTGGCGTATCAGCTCGAGAGTTTCCGGAGACAGGCGTCTCTTGGTGGTCTTCAAGCTCTCGGCTCCCTTAGCACTATCGTGGAGATGGTGCACGAAGCGATCGTACTCCTCGTCGACGTTGTCCACGACGGCATCTTCCCAAAGGCCGACAAGAGAGGTGTAGAGATCCCAGTTGATGGTCGTTCTGGGATTCCTCTTCTTGAACTTCGCGGCCTTCTCTCCTTGACGCGAAAAGCGGAACCTCGCGCGAAGGAGGCGGTGGTCCGATCCCGTGTAGAACTTGGGGACAACGGAGACATCGGTCAGGCAATACTTGCGATTGAAGATGATGTGGTCGATCTCGTTGTGGAACTGGCCACCGGGGGATTCCCAGGTCCATCGTAGGGAGGGAGGCTTCTGGAACTGCGAGTTTCCATGGATGGTCTTGGTCGACATGATAAACTCAGACAGCCTTTCACCTTGCTCGTTCCACTCCAAACCGTGGGTTCCGATGTGAAGTTCTTCCGGCGACCTTCGTGGCCCGATCTTGGCGTTAAAGTCGCCGACGATCACCTTGTAGAAGGTGTGATTTTCCTTATAGAACTTCTCCAGCTCCACGTAGAAGGCCTCGACGTCTTCGTCGTCGTAGTCGGATGTTGGGGCATACGCGACGAACACAGTCAAAGCTGGCACGGAACCACATCGCTTCAGTCGCAGACGTCCGATTCGGCTTGTCAGAGACTCGTACGAATCGATGTTCATGGCCAAGTGCGTGTTGACGAGGACACCAACGCCGCCTACTCCCCTGCTGTCGCATGTTCCGAGGAACAGTTCTTCTCCGGAGTCGTAGGCGGCGTGTAGAGGGTGGTGTCTTCTCGTCTCGGTCAGTCCGATGACGTCGTACTTGATCTTCCTGGCTTGCATCATCAGGTCCTCGACGGATGCTTCCGACGCAAGCGTGCGGGCGTTGTAAGTACAGATCGTCATCCTAGTCCTTCTCAGTTTGCGCAGCCTGGTTAGGCCCTGAGATTTTAGCAGCCTCTCCGTACTCGTCCTTCCCATCGCTGCAGAAATGGGGGCTCTTTCGGGGTCAGGGGAATGAGGCCCTTTAGTGCTGCTGTGTTTGACTGGAATACAACACGGGTAGCTAGTCAGGCTCTGTCGTGCGGGCGGGGTACTCCGGGCAGCCAGCCAGACTGCCCGAAGGGACGGGGCGAGACTTAAGGCGGCCTCGAATCGCCTTACATGTACTCCCAGTCTACCGAATGCAAGCTTTTGGCCGAGCCGACACAGTTACAATCCGCACAGTCACGGACACATCCACGCACACTGTGCACGAACATGCCGCTCCCACGCACAAGGAACGCGTCGACCCGACACAGCAGGAGCAAGGAGTCCATCCCCTGCATCCCACCTGCGTCTCTGGGCAGTACACGGTCGCATTTGGTTCGCGTTTAATTCCCCTATCCACCACCCGGGGACGCGCCACGTGGCCCTGCGACAAGCGGCCCGAGATCCCTCTTAACAAGAGAGCCCGAAGGCTCTCTATCGAGGGAGATCCGTGGATGGGCGCAGTATTGCGCGGTAATCAGCGGTTCGGCTATCAGCGCCGCCAGCAGCGGCGGCGCTAATAGCCGAACCGCTGATTACCGCGCAATACTGCGCCCATTGAGCGCGCCTAACACATGGAAGACACGGCGGCTTCCGCCGGCCATAACTCGCTCAGGAGATCCATTTAGCAAATTTGGTCTATATATCTGTGATCAGCGTCTCGAGCTCTTTCACGTGATATAGGTCTCATCCCGAAGTTCCATGGGAAGCTGACGGCATTCCCTGGTAAGTGAAAAGCGGACTGCGCATTGTGGGTAAAAAGCCTGCCTTAATCAGGCGTTGACTTGCCAGATTAGGTTCAATAAAAGGGACCTTCAAGGTGTTCCACAGCATTGTCTAGGACCACTTCAGCTCTCCAATCTGGAAAGCTTCTTGAACAAGCTTGAAGACATCAGAATGAGGGTGACCTGATGGCCAGCAATGAGAGCACAATGTTTCGGACCAGGCAGGCTTCTTCTCACCGCTGAATTTTTTCAGTACCAATATGGTTCTGTGAAGAAGCGTCGATCGTGAACAATCTGTGTTTTCCAAATTCGCATTCGCTTGCAATATTTCGATTCGGTGTGAAAGAGATGACATGTCGACTCCTCAGGAGTCACCACATTATTGATGAGAACGAAAATTTAGTATATAAATTGATGTATATATTCTCTAAAAGAGCGGCACGAAAACTTTTCGTTTTTCACTCACCTTCATAGAAAGCCATTTTGTTTGATGTTTTCCCCTGTTTGTTTTCCACTCCTAAGGATTCCTGAGTATGGGACGTGGTGAGGCTCATCGCTGAGGAAAAGCCACCAGCATGTGGTTAGTATGCACTCTAGTAGAGCAAGTTGCCCACCTATGGATCATCGCTATGTGCACAGATGAGTTTGCCAGTTTTTCGCAAAGTAGATGATTCCAAAACAGGAGTGCCACCGTTACGGTGAATAATGGCGAAACTGGTAGTGAACAGGAAGACGGGAAGTGAGAACAGTACCTCTTCTATTCCGGGTGATACACACCTTGGAGAGGCTTTAGAAATGCTCGCGAACGAAGCAGATAGGTGTGCCAAATCTTCGCAGTCAATGCATGAACGAAGCAGCTGGAACATTGGGATCAGGGTGTGTATAAATGAAATCTGAATGTAGTAAATCGTAAATCGTAAATCGTAAGAGTCACTTGACCTGTAGTGTAGCACAACTAATCCGCTAATGTTAACCAGTTGTAATTCAATATGCATTTATTTGTCATGTTAAATATTTTCAGCTCAAGCTGAACAACTTTCCTACGGAACTTGTCCTCTTTTTCACGTCCTCTTGCTACAGTTGTAAGACACCTTTCTTTTTCAGCTTGCGTATACACCAGTATTTAGCAGGCACAAGAGCGACCAAGTCGCTGTCAAAATTAAGAATTAAAAAAGTCATTTCGCCACTAACCAGGGCGACGAAAACAGCTACTGTGCATGTAAATAGAAATCCAACAAACGTACTGGGTCATGCGACGGGATTGCGTACTGAGTGAACGCATGGCCCAACCACGTCGTGTGACGCATCAAAAGATCTCCGCTTTTCTACATTTTGGATTAGCCCAGAGCATTTCCATAACAGACGGGTTAGAAAGTTTTAGCCGTCGAAGCAGTTTGACGTTATTTCATGAACATCTTTTGTAGTCGCTCTAACAACGGAAGGTTAACGTATTCCTAGAGGCCACCGTCTTGATTTGCATCTTCGTTTTAATTCCATAGACAAGACAACGACTTGAAAATTATTATTATTATTATTATTATTATTATTATTATTATTATTATTTATTACACTAATAACAAAAAGAAATACACTCCACTCTATGAACATTTTCATAAATGTGGGTCAATTCCAAAGTTTACAGTTCTAGACGCCTTAGAAGAAAACATAGATAAAAACAAATTATTTAACAAAGAATTATTTTGGATTAAACTTCTAAGTAGTGCTTATCCATTTAGACTTAATGACAACATAAAAGGCTATGGAAATATATCTTCTATAATCAATCCACTTGGTTATAAAACAAATCATCTATTTTACTCACTTCAGGTTGTAAAAGAAAGAACAAATAGGGGAAATAAGAGAAGAAGTAAAAACAAAAACTGTTATAATACAGACCAATTTATACAATATCTCAGTAACGAAGAAAATATTGAAGTCTTTGAAGTTTATAACAAAATCAAGATGCTAAATAAACAAAATTTGGATACACTTGTTAATCTCAGTTTAAGTAAAGACTTTCTAAGCAATGTTAATCAAAAAACTAAGCTCATTGTTCTGTGCTTGCTGACACATATAAAATACAATACAAGCAATAACATCAAACAAGTGGAAAAGAAATCATTCAATTATGTTGACATGGAATATAAAGGTGATATTTTTGACCGTATTAACTTTAATAAAATATTCAACAGCAGCGAAGTCAGAGAAATAATCAGAAGTACCACCACAAAAGAATTTATTCCTTTCAGAGTAGTGTATACCTATGAGCGACCTATATCTACTACTATTTTCAACTATAATCAATTTCTAAAAAACGCTAATCTTGAAAGTTATAAAGATATACTCAATAGAGAATGTATATGTGAAACAGAAAAAAGTAAATACAGCTCATTCATTGACACTACTCACTGTCATATTATCACAGGTAATTTAAACATTATAGAACACCAACACTTGAAAGAAATTATGATAAAAGGCACAAAATATAGACCAGTAATAGGTTACACCAGAGATACAGTGCATAACACATATAAATCCACTGTCGAAAGAGCTGTTAATCACATAAGTAGATTCCATGGAATTTCGGCAGATCAAGTGAACCAATTGAACTGCTTCTGTGCAGTAGAATACAGAAAGAAAATAAAACTATTGCTGAGTCATATCAACATTAGTAATAAAGTTTATATGCCGTTCCATTCAATACGAAGACTACAAAAAGATTTTATATTTTGTCCATTGGATAAAGCAAGCAATAATTATGGTATTATTTGCAAAAAACTTTACATACTTAACCTAATGAAAGAAATGAGAATTACATATGATAACGAAAATGATGTCTTTAACAACAGTCACACTAATAATACATATGTTAATTTGAACGTTTCTAATAAGCTGCCCATAATAGAAAAGCATCAATTCCAAATAAGAAATAAATTAAGCGTAGATTCAAATGTAGATTTACCAATTATTTATTCACTGCCTAAACTTCATAAAGACTCTGTAAAATTTAAATTTATTACCGGGTCATGTAATAGTAGTGTTAAGCCCTTGGCCCTAGAGCTTTGTTGTGTATTTACTTTTCTAAAAACACACTATAATAATAACGCCAATAATGTAGCTAGTAATACAAGGTCTATTAAAACATATTGGGCTATCAAAAATTTTAACATAACACCAGAACTAGCAAGTATTGACGCAGATAATGTTAAATTGTATTCAGCTGATTTTACAGACATGTTCACTAGCATGCCTCATACTGTTATATTAGAAAAATTGAAAATCTTATTATTCTTTGCTTCAAAAATTCTAGAAAAAAATTTCATAGCATGCAGTGGATATAAAACTTTCTATACTAATAACTCAACTCAGAATAATAAATATAGGTATTATAATATAACGGATCTTCTGAATTTAATGGACTACTTATTGAAGAATAGTTACTGCGTATTCGCCAGTATAATATTTAAACAAAATAAAGGAGTTCCTCAAGTAGGTAACTTTAGCCCTATACTCGCCGACTTAACCATGTCTATGTTTGAATTTGAATACTCTAAGAATACAATTTTAAATAGAAACCAATTGTTTAAGCCATTTAGATATATGGACGACATACTTATAGTTCATAATTGCAAAGAAAGCCACATTGATTACATACTTACTTTATTTTATAAAAACACATTGGAATTTTAAAAAACACACGAAAGTGAATACAAATGTAACTATCTCGACATAAGTATTGAAGTCGTAAATAATAAAATTGAAAGCAACCTATACAACAAAACAGATTCTTTCAATTTTAAAGTAAATAGGTATCCACACGTAGGCTCACAGATTTCAATCAGAATTAAACATAATGTCATTTATACAGAAACGCTTAGAATGGCTACTGTCTGTTCAAAATTTCAATATTTTTGCACTAAGATAAGAGAACTTCACAGAATACTTACACATAATGGATATAGCACAGAATTTATTGCCGAAAATATAAGAAAGTGTCTGAATAAAAACAGGCAAATACTATATAAGTACAGCATGTTAGACAACTATAATAAAGCAATAAACTTTATAAAAACACTCAAATAGTTCGAAGTAGTTTTCCACCTCCTTCCATTGATCTTATAAATTTATTCTGAATAAACAAATAAATAAATATCGTAATTGCGTTGAAAAAAGTAGTGATGTTCTAATAGAATCACTAGGAAGTAGCATCTCCATTCCCAGCGTGTGTAGAATGAAGTGAATACCGTAATGATAACATGTATCACAATATCTATCCTGATACCGTACAAAGAGCCCAGTATGAATTACTTTATATAGAAAGAAGAAGGAGTGTGGCCGTAGCAACAGAATTTTACAAGTTTATTATTTTTCACTAACAATCTTTAGCAAAAAAATGTTTTAAAATTGTTTCAAATTTGAACGAATTGTAATAAAATCTTTTCTAAAATTAAACATATGTACAATTTAATAAATATCTTTGTTTTAACATTTTATTTAAAAAATTAATTAATTAATTAACTAATTTAAAAAATAATGCTGTCGAAAAACTAGAATAAATAAATAAATAAATAGTAAAAAATATAAAAAATAAAAATACAAAATTATTATATTAACAATAAATAAATAAATGTTAAAATAAATTATAACACCTCTTTCTTCACTGATGAGCCACCGGGGAGGTGTTATAATTTACAAGGTTCGTCTGAAGGAAGGTGGCGAAACGAACCATAAAAGTTATTGTCTTGGTTCTTCAAATTATCAAAATGTATTTGAAAAGTTTCTAGTCTGATTTAAAAGAAATCTCATTTGAGTTGTGAGTTGGGCTGAACGCGGTTAAAGTTAAAACAAGTCCATTTTGAACGCAGCAAGTGAAAACGGTGAATAGACCACTGCAGGCAGGTACCTACACATCCATTGCTTAGTGAGAGGGTACCAAGCAATAACCACAAAGCGATACTCGAATTCAGCTCTGTTAATTGTAGAGAGGTGGCTGCGAAGACGTTTCGTAACTTTAAAAGTGCCCTCAAGTTCCGAACCATTGATCGACATATCGCGGTAGCTATCTAGAGCGCCGGTTTCCTACGTAAGTTTCCCCACACTTGTCCAATTTCGAAAACTAAAATATTGGGCCACTATTTATTGCACTAATCCTCTGCACCCACTCGGGCTACCCTTCGCCAGTTCTGTAACGAACGTTTGCTCTCCAAGAGTGCAGAATCCTAAACTTAACAGATAGGGAGCAGACGATAAATTCAATCACACTACCGAAAATAGGGATGAAAACTGTCGGAACCCGCTCGAACTTTTCTTGAAATGCTACGCACTCGGTTTGACCTCACTTTTTATATCAATTTGCTCAGAGCCTTATGCATGCGATGTAAGCCGATAGAAAAATCAGTGGTTTATCCTTCCCACGTGGAAGCAGAAACTTTCTAGACCCCGCTTCCAAGCACGAGTGATGCTCGATCGTTGCTTTGCGTCAATTCTATCAGTTAGGGTTAGCTCGAATCTGTTGTAAACAAATTGATTAGATCTCATTACCAAACAGGACGTGATCTATGTAGAATACTGGTCTCTCTTTCTCCATGAAACTGATAGACGGGGTTTCGAAGCCTGCGGGATGGTGTCTTCTGCCACAGTAACACGTTAGAGCATCAAAAAACAACAATAAAGGGAAATGGAAATTAGGCTATAAGAGGAGACAATTAGAGTGAGTACATCCTTATAGCCGATCCACATAAATTTGGACGCAAAATGTCGTAAATCGCAAGTCGTAATCACGCACACTCCTGATTGCGATGTCAACCAGCCAGATACTCTATTAAACTCCTCAGATGTCTCAGTACCATCCACTCCAGCAGTTGTCGAAGGGAGCATCAGGCTGGTCAAAAAGTTTCATCCATTTTCGGCCCCTAAATCTTTCCACCGTTTTCCTTTTGATAGTTAGCTCCAGATAAATATCAATAGCATAAGGAAGACCTCGCACTAGAAGATTACAAAATCTTTGAAATCATCTCGAAACTGTTTAGGCTCCCTCAGCCAAGACTTTTGTCATGGTAAAAGTGAGCCTTATTTTACGGCTGCCGGCGCTCTTGTAACTTCTAGATTGAACTTTTGAAATTCGCAGGAAGTCGATGTTGAAGTCGTTATGGAAGCCTAAGGAACAGAGTGCCGTGTACTCTGAGATCCGCCACGTATTCTACTACTTCTACGTAATGTTGAAGGCCATTTGAATGCGTATTTGGCCCATAGAATTACTTGCGGGGGCCAACCGATGGAAAGTCAGTGTTTCATCCATCCATCGCAGACGAATCTGGTGCAAATTCACTGACCAAGAAGGGAAGAACGGGCTGTTTGACAGCGGAAAATCGGAACCAGGAACCTGGAATGCTAGAAGAATAAAGAATCGGCAATCGGAGGGCTTAGAATAAAGAATCGGCTTAAGGATCTGATATAACGCACACCTAGAGTATCCAATAATAATTAATTTAAGGACCTTGTGGTAGTCAGAGGCAACGTAATGAGTTCTTTCGTTGAAACGAGCAACAAGAAGGAAGCTCACTTGAGGAGTGTTCTGATGTCTACGGCGGCGAAGTGGGTAAAAGTCGATATTCTTTCTAAGGGAGTTTAGTGACCTATGAACACTGTAAACGTCAGATGTAGCGATGTCCACACAGCTTTGTTAAACAGTGTGCCTCTCCAACTGGTGCTCATCACAGACGTGTACAAAGGATACCTGTTCGTGAATTCGAAATCACAGTTGCGATAAAACCGACGGCCGAGGAATCGGAAATGCTACTCGCACATATTCAGCGCACATGGACATCATTGGCGTAAAATCTTCACACCCCCCCCCCCCCAAGTCTTATCTGATAGTCACGTAGGATGCTCTCGAATTATGAAATGGGTGTGAGAGAGTAAAGGGTACAATGGTGCACCCAATACGGATGCCCAGTGAGCAGATCCATAAGAGGTTGTTTCACTGTTCTTCAACTGCAGACGTACGCCTTATTATAAGGATGCTCTGATCGAGCAAAGCTGCGGATTTCGCGGTGATCTACTTGCTGAACCTATTTCGAAAGGCGAAACTACTCTAATTTTCTATGAATTTTGAGCTCTTTGCATCCACAGCCGCATTCGGTTGAAGGTTCTGAGCAGTGCAACCGGTGTGATAGCCCTTCCGGCACCTAATGAAGTGCAAACAGCGCCACCTGCTGCTGAGAAACTTCACCAGGCGCAAGGCCACAGCTCTGCCATGCACTCCGAGCCGCCCTGCTTTTGTTCAGCGTGCTACTAGCCTCCTTTCGTGTGCTCATTGCGTTTAGCGTTTTGCTCACTCAAAGCGGTTGTCGGTGATGGAGCTTTACTTCTGTCCACACAAAAGTCCTGAAGAGGTGTTCCCAAAACCTTCATCTTTCGTTCAATAGGTTGAGTCGAAGGTTTTCTCTGTTTTGTGAATCGAACGCTTTTCTTGAAGTTATTTTTCGCACAACAGAATATGCCTTTTATTCAACGTTACTTTAACAACTGATGTTTTGAAGCAGTTTTGAAGCATACAGTTTCTCCTAAGAAGCGGAAGCAACTTTTCGTTACAGCAGAAGGTAACTTACAACTGAACCAGAGCTACTAGTTATCCCAAGGTTGCATTCAGGTGCAGGTTGCTGTGTTAAGAAGGCAGCAGATGGAAGAGGTAAGAGTTAGAAATATAGAACCACTTAACGTACCAAACGGGTAATTGCTACAGCGCGGTGCCGTGTCCCCGAAATTATTCACCGCAGACCTGTAGTGGATAGTGAAGTTGATCGCTATGGAAGAAAAGGGCATGCGTGTGGATGGAAAATATCACTCAAATTTACGTCATGCTGACGGCATCGTATTTATACGATGAAGCTGGAGAGGCGGACAAAAGCAACTGTAGCGAAGGCCAAGGACGCGGAGATGATGCCTGTACGAGAAGCAGGATGGGCAACGGGGACAGGAGTACGCCATCTGGCTATCCAAGCCACGGCACAGAACTAGCCTTGACATTCGCGTAGTCATGACTATGAAGGTGCTGACGGCATGGTACTACGGAGGCCAGTCGATGACAGAAAGAGATGGGATGGGATACTTTAAGCAGCTTCTGAATGAGGAATTCCCTCGTCGGGGGAAGAGCAGTCAACGGAGGGAAGTTGTGGACCCTCATCTAGACAGATCGGTTATGCTCTCCTGCTCCGCGCAGGAGCATTGTCTCTGCTGCGGAGGCTAAACTTCTAAAGATCTTTTGTGGAAGATTCAGAATTATGTAGGTCTGTAGAATTCAAGCCGGGTTTAAGGGAGCGATTTCTTTGATGAAAAAGTGCTTACTCGAGCCAGTTTATAAAAGTAAGGGTTATTTGCGTTTGTTTAATTATGAATAATATTGTGACTGCCCATTGTGTCCATTAGCCTTCAACTGATTCTGAACACGACTCCTCTCCGCACCCTCTAGCGTTTCGCAGAGAAGAAGTGTAGACAAACCTGAACGAATATCCGAAAGGATTATAATGAAACTCCTTTTTTTTACTGAACCTAGCCCTGCTGCTGAGTGTGCGCGGCCGCTTTTCTTCCACTTTCTCTTCTTCTTCAGAAGGAAAAACGCTCGACACAGAGCCTAAAAAAATTTATGTCTGGTCTTGATAAAAGGAGGAGTAAAACCAAAAATACTGCAGTGCGCCGTATTCCGAAGGTTTGGACACATAACAAACGCGAGCATTCGATCTCTGGCTCACCCAAGCTGCTTTTATAGGATAATGTTTTTGTAACAACGATTATGGGACACCCTAAATTGCTGTGCTATTTATCTTCCCATAATTTGAACCGATTCAGTTCATTGGCTGATACCGTTCTCGAATGCGTACTCACCAACCTCCACAGTGGATCAGATGATGCTTGTTAAGCGCGTTAGGACAACAACCCTAGGACAGCGAAGTAGAATATGCTGATGAAGGAGTGAAAAGGCCTGTGGACGTCAACGTGCATACATGTGGAGAACTTCCGAGAGACGACTTCCTTTGTGCCTTAGGGCAATTTGCGAAAAGTGTTCCGTCCCGAAGTCCAGCTTTCTATCTGAGTCGCATAGTCATCAACATTTTAACGCTAAATTGTTTGGGAACTAGAAGACATGTAAGATCAGAAGTCTAGACATAGCGGACCCAAACTTGCATTGCCTAATTTAGACGGATTTATCTGCATGGAACAAGTCGTAAAGAAGATGCGAAACTATTAAAAGCGTGAGCCACTTATTTAATAGTGGTTGATGTCATAGGAAGGCTTCCATATAGAAAGGCTTTCTATTCTAGCATCTTTGGAAAACACGTTTCTAAAGATACTAGAATATGTGAGGACAAAGGTTCCGTTTCTTCTTCACAAAGTTGAAGATTCGAATATGTGCTATGCCTCGTGGTAGTTTCATTAATAATTTCAAAACTGTAAATTAAATGAACTATAACTACTAAGTAACTGACTAATATAACTTTACATTTATTCGGAGCCACACAGTTTTGTCAGATCTTTGGTCTTTCAGGTTGGTCAGAAAGTTTTCGCTGTTTTGGAAGTTTTGATATTACCGCCTCTTTTTAAGCAGAACACTTCATGAATTGCGAGATCTTGACACCATTAAACAGAAAAGGACAAGTAGTTCTAAACACCCATAGAACATGCAACATATTCTGGCAAGATTGAAGAGTTTAAGCTGCTTTTCCCGAAAGCAGAAATGTCCAATTTAAGGGTCATTAAGCTATACGGCCTGAAACTCAGAAGCCCAAGATGTAACTGGAACGAGATTTAGTTGTTACCTAAGGAATGGGTTGCCTAAGAACCTTCCACAAAATACTAGCATGATATACTTGAAAGTGTTTTTAGAGAACGCTGGAATAACGGAAAACTTTGCTCAGGTTCGACGATGGCTTGATTACCAAATAAATGAGGAGAAGCCCAAATGATTATGCCATGGCTTAGCACAAGGTTCTAGGCAACAAAAATTTGCTGAGCTGCCTGTTGTACAAAGAAAGGAAACAGTTCACTTATCGTTAGTGTAGACTGGACGATAAGGAGCCTCGACAATTGAGGGTGAAAATGGCAAAATTTTTCCTTTGTTGAAAACGGAAGGAGGTTTTTTCAAGATTAATTGTGCTCAACAAAGAACGGATTATGCTCTAGAACATCAAGCAATTAGCGAGAAAGTCTCCTCGAGTCGTCGCGAAGCGCCCAGGCCACTTTCATAGGATCGTTTTCGGTATTTGATGCCCTTCTGCTGATGTACTAGGCAGTGGAATCGAGGAAGCAAACCAGTATATTTAGAGAAACACATTCTAACAAAAGTAAACACGCAAAGTATAAAAATCTGTTAAAAAATGATCTTGATTAGGTAAATAAAAGTTTTCTACCCATCCTATCGATAACAGCAAAGAACATGGGACCTCGTGATCTGCCTAAGTACGTACATCATTTACATTTGCGGGTTCTCTTTGACAGGCTCGAGAAACAGGCACCGGCGTAGGAATGGTCCCTGCCTTTTTTATTTCACTACGCGGTCCGTGCGTGACAGACTGTTTTGATGCCGGAGTTTCTCGCTTTCGTTCATATGTCACATAATTCATTCATTAGAGGTGTGGCAGAGAGATTTGTTGATTGCACGGCTTCTAAGCCAGGGCCTGCTTGGATGTAGTAGTTCGGCCGGAGATCTGCTTGACACGCTTTGCGCCGGGCCCAGGATTCTTGCCATGCGTCGACTTGACTGTTGTTAGAGTTACGAGATGAAACGAAAAATATGAATTGACGAGTACATCTGAGAGGAAGGTGGACGTTTTCTTTTTAACAAGCGTTACGTATGGTGCAGTGGACGCCACGTATCCCAGGTGTTTAATCCCTTAGACTTGGAAGTTCACTCGTTGAGTTGGCGCGTGGCGGTGCCGGCTGTGGCGTGCAGCCGATACCAGGTTCGTGGTTCGGATTCCCGCCCAGGCCAATCAAGCTTTCCATCCCTCCACGGTCGGAGAATTGGTACCAGACTTGTCTGGGAAGGACAAAGCGTTGACTTGTCCATCGGCTAGCCACTGCAGGTCATTGTGTAGGCGAAATACGCGTTGAAGTGGATTTTACGACATCCTGTAGAAGTGGAATGCGTGGTGCATCCTAAAGCGGATTGGCTAACACTATCCTTTATCCTTAGTATTGGAAGGCACCGAATTGTGTGGCCGTAGTCATCTTGCAGTCACGGTGGCTTAGTTATGAATCGACGTCTTCAGGAACACTTCTCTGGACCGCGTCCTTTTATTATGTCATTGCTTCTAGCGGTCTCATTACGGATGCCTTCTGGTTTTATAACTGATCCGAAAATCTTTGGAGCGCATCTTGATCCATGCTCAGCACTCACCACCATAGAGTGCTCAGGCTTGGCCAGTTCGATATCTAGTTTCATATCTTCCATTCTAGTTTTCTGAAACCATGAGCGATTTCAGTGGCATGCATTTATTTACACAGGACCTCGTTTGTCCAATCCTTGACGACGGCATGGACCATAGTTTCTTCGCGGATGCACCATCTTCACTTCAAATCGGACGTTTCCAAACCAAGCGTGGCACTTTTCAGAGCCAAATCAATATCATGGCATGCTAGATGACATATTCAAAAATTTGCCGCTCGTCTGCTTTTGGGGCGACTCATTACCTTTCCTGGAAAAACAAAAACATTTCCAAGCACTGCATTCAGGTTTTTGAAGCAAGTGAATTGCGTGTTTTCAAGCAAAGTAACACTGAGTTTTACTGAGACTTCCAATTTATTTTCCTTATTTATTTTGACTTTTTAAGAAGTAGTTACAGGATGTTTTGTTGCGATCAAAGCTCTTGCGCCAGGCGGGACTCGAACCCGCATCTTCTGCTTTCCGGGCAGTGATGTTCGCCCTACACCACCTGCGCTGTTTGACCGCACGTAACATCCGCGATATCCTCGAGGTCTGACAGCACCCACGCGTGATACGGGATGGATTTTTAAGAAGTGTCTGCTGCAATCTAGAAAGTGGTCGTTTTGATTTGGAAACTGTTCAATTTGGTTTCGGAGCTGTTCAATTTGCAAAGCAAATTGAACAGCTCCGAAACCAAATTGAACAGTTTCCGATTGCATGTGAAAATCGTATAAATCGTTCCTAAGGCTTCAAAAACATACTGTACGTCTTCACTGACTTTCTGCTACTGCGCATTTCGGCTGTCCTTTCCTTCCCAAGTATTTTCAGTTTGCTGGCAAGCGAACTGTGGTGGACCTCTGTGGCGTGATGCCGAACTGCTCCAGAAAGATGGAAATGCATTCCCTCAGCCTTGAGTGGACTAGCCCAACCTTAGTGATATTACTGTGGCAATTCGATAGCTGGAGCATTGGCAAGTGTCATCATTCCAATGGTGATGGTGATTACACTACTGTTTCACCTGTCATTGGTAACCGTTTCCCGCAATGTGATCCTTTGTTGGGGTTACACTATGTATATACCGAGAAGTTTCTTGTGCGATGTCTCTACGCCACCGATAAAACAAAAGATCAAGTAAAATGAAAATCGACGTTAACCAAGCCTTTTTGGGATACGCCACGCGCTCTGCTTTCTATAAATATTTGGCAACGCATCCAATTCTTATTTGACCTACCTAATGACCTTCGGTAGTCCGCTGATGGACAAGTTATTCCTCTAGGACAAGGACATCTGTCTGACCCCTGAAGGAACGGAATGATCTGTAAGGCCAGGCCAATCGAACCTGAAATGGATTTGGGCTTCTGTTGCCGATTGAACTGCGGTTTGGGCAACAAGCACAGCAGGAATACGGAGGAATTATGTGGCTGAACTTTTAGCACCACGTAGATTGCAGAACTTTCCAGACCGCCAAGCTTTGCAGTTGAGGAAGCAGCTCCTCATACACAGCCAGCTGGCCAAGACTCGTAACCAGGCTTACGTGCAACGACGCGTGAAGGTGAGTTGGTCGCCGTTAACGCCTCGTCGACCTATCGCCTTCCGTTCACTCCAGAGGCCGCTAGCTCCGACGGCGGAAACAGCTGCCTTGACTTCAAAAGGAACTCACGCCATCGGAATCGCCTGTGGGTTTAAAGCGTGCAAAGTACCACTCCCAACAGTTGCTTTGTCGAAAGGGAAGGCGCCTACTAGAATCTTAGTCTTCACCGGGATAGGAGTGCCTCGAGGAAATGGGTACAGCAGCTCTTGGATGTACCGCTTTGGTACGGTTCGTTTGGAAATTGAACTTGGGGTTTTTTCTCTTCTGCTTGCGCCACATACTGACTCAACTTGGAACCACTGGGCTTGTCCTCATTTTTTAATTACATACAAAATTTGTTGTATATTTGTTTTATATAATGTATATTATATTATGCATTATCTCAGATAGACTTTGTGCTTGTGAAGGATCGTGAACGGAGCATTGTCACAGACGCGAAGATCGTGCCGTATGAGACGGTCGCCCCACAGCATCGACCGCTGATCTGCACCCTAAAGATCGCCCCTCCGAGGCTGAAGCAGGTCGAGCGATGCGGTGCAGCTAGAATCAAGTGGTGGCGAATGAAAGAGAAGGAAGCAGCTGTGATTTCTCGCGTACGGTTGCCGACAGGAAGTTGAAACGCGCCTCAGCGTCATGGAGACGAAGATACTGCGCTGGACGGCTGAAGTCACCCGCATGGACCGCATTCGAAATGATGTTATTCGGCGTCGCGCCGATAGCGGACAAGATGCGCGAAGCTCGCTTGCGATGGTACGGCCACGTTCTGCGTGGGAAAGAAGACAGCGTCCGCAAGATAGGCCTTGAGTTGGAAGTATCTGGAAAGCGGCCTAGAAGACGCCCGAAGCAGCGTTGGTCCGATACGTTACACACGGACATGAAATTAGCTGGTGTCCACCCTGAACAAGCGCAGGATCGGGAAAGGTGGCGTCGTAACACCAGAAGACCGGACCCGCGACGAAGCGGGACAAACGCTGAAGAAGAAGAAGAATATTATGTTATGTATTATTGTTAGTTGCCACCGCGGCAGCCATACCAAACGCTTTGGAAAGACACATTGTCCTTACTCTCACGAATAGTGCTACCTTTACTCTCCATTGTCACAAACTTACAAGTCCTATGCAAGGCCCACTACAGAATGAGGTGTTCCGTCTTCCAGTCGATGTCAAAAGAAAGAGATGCAGTTCTTAGGAGGTGGCGGAAGAACCTTCCTGTAGCGACTAAGGACACAGAACTCTGCCAGTAATACTCATCTGGGAACGACAAGGAAACATCAAAAGTTAAAGAGGAATGAGCAGGAACTTTTCGCTACTGTCATCCGCTCATGCACTTCTTTTCCCTCCTTCTTGAGGCTCACGGCCTTGTGTGTTCACAGAGGCAACCGTTATGTTTGACCGTATCCTCATCACAACTGAAGTGTCTTCTGCGCCATGTCTCACAGTGTTTTATCAAGTTGGATCTTAATAGCGTCCTTTCCTGCGTTTATTAATTTTTATGATCATTTTATCGTAGTAGAATTTTCCAAGTGCATTGGTGTAGCTTCCCGAATTGCTCTTGATCCAAGCAAGACAACGCTGCTGAGCAATGACCCATTCCTTGTGTGCTATATCCAGTCATCCTCAGGCATTTCCTGAATGCCTCAGAGCCATTGCTCCAGGCTGTTGATTTTCCTTGCATTCCTGAGCCGTTGCGTAGGAAGGTTTGTTGTCGCAGCTGCAAACTTTGCACTGGTTGCCCTTGGCGTTCTCTAGAAGTCATTGGCGAACAGGATATCTTTGAGGTTTTGTTCTTCTTAGGTATTGACTATGCACTGTGGACTATGTAGTGTGCAGCATGGAATGGCTAGAGTAGACTGTGGGCGAACGTTGTGATTTCCGCCTTCTTGAACAACGACTTTCATATCGTCCATTCGCCGTTGTAAACCAGACAGGACAAGTACGCATTCCACCTGGTTTCACGTTATCGCGAAGGAGTCGAATGCATGGCTCATCCCCACTCTTTCCCTCACTTTTCGCTATTTGTTTCTGTTGATCAAAATTCTGACAAGGCTCCTGTAAGCCCAGAAAGTAGTGCTTTGAGATCGAGCAAAGAGATGCCGGATTTTCAGCTACTGCCCGAACGCTACTCTAATTGG
Organism: Heligmosomoides polygyrus polygyrus; assembly: GCA_947396885.1. NCBI lineage: Eukaryota > Metazoa > Nematoda > Chromadorea > Rhabditida > Heligmosomidae > Heligmosomoides > Heligmosomoides polygyrus. Next base: position 30,789,822 of record OX377203.1, on the reverse strand, counting down.
GATAGAGACATATATTTCTGGAAAACGAGCCCGTGCGTTTTTCCGAACACCGCATTGACTCCGCACTAGTCCTTTAACGAGTCAATTTGCAGAGCCTTCTTCCTATTGCTGCTGTAGGTAGCTCTGAGCCTTCCTCAAACTCAGCAAACAAAGTCAATTTCAGGAGGATGAGAGTCGTTGAGACGAATGCACTTGTAGTGTCTGATTTGTCCAACAGATTGAGTTCCAGAAGAGCACAGACGCATCCTCTATCGCCGTTCGACATGCGGCGAACTTACTTGCAGACAACCTAAGGATTGTTACGCGTAGAGAACAGAAAAGGAAGATTACTGTAAATTAATTGCCTCGGATAAGCCATGTATTACAAGTTTCTGTGTCATACTTGATGCTTCTTGAATGTCCATAACCGCGGCCTGTAAAAGACTTCTGGGACCGCATTCATCAACGAAGGAGTCGATACGTCGCTATCACATATCTAACTAACCGGCTCCTTGCCAGAAACTGCCTGCATTTATGATTCATGAAAGTCTGACTATGCACTATGCAGCAAAGAAGAGCTATCTCGTTTGGTGACTAGAAGATAAAGAGGGCATAGCTTTATTTTTAAGGGCCACGACCTAGAAAGAACCTCCCAATTAAAGCGTGAAAGCGGAATTTTGCTTTCATTGCGTTTTCGTTACTTATACAGTTTTTAAATTGATTTTTGCAAGTAATTCCGACAGCGAACCAATTTAATTTTTCAGCCACAGGCTTAAAAATTAAACGATTCGTTATTCTTCACGGTTGATGTTACGTGATTTGACGGGTAATTTTATCGGTTACTCACTCTACAGGCAATTTATAGGGCAACATCAGTTAGATGTGGAGCTTTGAAAACCCTCGGATTAAATCGCATGACCAGGACCGACAACGGTATGGTGTGGCTCTCGTTTCCTCCTCCTGCACTCTCTGCGAAGCAGTTTCTCTTCGGGACGTCCTTACTGGAAGAGACGGCTGACCCTCTGCCGTTTTCACACATACCGTTGTGTTTGCGACCATTGCATCCAAAGCTGCTAACACTGCCAAAAATTGGCCTTTGCTAAGAAGACCCTTCTTAGCAATGGTGGGAAAGAGCAGAAAATGCATGGCATCTAGCTTCTCTTTGCTTTCATCCAACGACTCAGCTCATAGGGCGCTCTGACTAATTAGCGTCGCACGGTGGAAAGGAGGAAATCCGATTTGCCTTGTATGCGTCCAGGCATAAGAAGCTTGTAATCACCGGTCTCGGCTTGATTTGCACATGTATGTATCAAGCAAGCCCTAAAGTATGCAACGAGGAGCGAAAGGCATTTTTTTAGGGAACATTAGGAACTGCCTGATTATCGACATCGGCTGTGTGCAGTTTTGGAGAGACAAACACTGTCAGAGCGATGACGTAGATTCGCTCTGCTCGTGTCGGTGTGCCTTCACCTCCGGCTTCTGCAAGTGCCTCCCGTTTTGTCAATTGTTTCTTTCCGTCCTTTCCATTCCGCTCTTCTATTATCGCATGATCAATACCGCTGAAATTCTTTTCTATGCAGACGCATTTGCTTCAAGTGATACCACCCACACACATGAAGGGCCTCCCACGAGTTTTGCTATGGAGTTCTTCATGCCTTGCATTTACGCCTGAAATTCTTATCACTTCTATGAAAATTCAAGTCCTCCGCTTTCTCTATCACCTGTTAGCAAATGACTATTTTCAATTTCAATTAACTTTCTATAAGCCTCAAGTGGGCGGTACTGAGGTTGTAAGCTCTCATAACGATGTATGGTTGCGACCAAAACTATAGCACCGGGAGTGGCTCGGCTCGGCCATCAGCTAATAGGGGAGTAATGTTCTACGTCGCTACACTACTGGCGCTGTTTGGTCGAACATATTTTAAATCTGGCCAGCTACTGCTAGACGTGACACCATGGAGCAATACTACGTAGTTAGTTCTTAATAAATATGTACCTCCAAAAAAAGCGGCTACACCTTTGGTGGTCTTGAGTAAGTTCTTCTGAAGTTTCAAAACTACTTCTCACCTGATTCTGACTAAATCTTACCATATCGCCTTCTCCGAAATAATTAATCGACATAACCAATGCTCCCAGTCGTCATACTTCGGGGCCACACTCAAGAGTTCAGGAAGGCGATAAAAAGGAACAGAGTCTTGGCTGACGTGTGATTTAGATCACCTGTTACCGTATTTCGAGATTCGTCTTGAAAACGACCCTTTTTCGATGGCCAATCGCTCGTAGTCATGAAGGAGGAGGGTTCTATTCCATGTCTTCAAGCATTCCGAGATGCTGTAAAATCTAGGCCACACTGCGGAAACATAAACCTCACCGTAAGCTTTCTGCTCATGCAGCCAAAGAATCTTTTCCTATAGAGCATCCACAGGCTTCTTCGATGGGAGGTGCTATCAAATCCACAGCCACGCTTCAGATATTCTATGTCGACCCATTCATGTAGACGTGGATGCAGATTTAAGCATCTTTGCAGCGAGTAAAAAATGATAGGGGTATACTCTAATAAGCAAACTTGTGGCTTTTCGGATGAAACTGAACATCTTGCAAACTAAAAGAGCGCTTTTCAGGTTAAACTAGAAACTCTCCAAAAAAGTTGGAACGGTTTTTTGTCCAAGGAAAATGTAATTTGACATTCCTTGGAATCTTTAAATTCACCTGCCCTACCGAGTGAACACACTAACTCTATGTCATGAAGTTGCTAGTTTAAAAGGAAAAATAGGAATTTATAGCTTACTTCAAAACGCAGAAAAGCGGTACTCTTGTACTGCTAAAAAAAGAAATTCAACATGCACCCGTCCAGATTATATACCTTCACACTGCTGGTCCAAGCAAGGAAGTGCATTTACACTATCAATAAAACGAATATCGCGACGATCTAAACGAACACTTAGCGAGATCGTTCATTTTTTATGCAAAAAATTGCTGCCTTCCTGCACTTTGAAATTATTTTAAAACCATTTTTTCTTCGAAAAACAAAGCATTTTAAAAATTCCAACATTGCGTTCAGTTATTGGAAAGGGTGAATTAAAAATTTTAAAGGAAAGTCACACTAACTTTTCCTTGAACAAAAATTATTTAAAACGTCTCGTAGAGTCTCTAGTTTAATCTCGAAAACGCGTGCTTTTATTTGGAAGATGCTCGTTTTACTTTCAAAAGCGTAAAGCTAGCTTTGAAGTCTGTGCAATTTGTTGATTGAGAAAGTGTCTAATTTAGCGTAGAAATATTGGGATGAATTATCATGAATCGGTTCATTGCTAATGCCAAACTTTTATATTCCAAGTTGCATAAGATAAAACACTAAGATCTGGGGAAAACTCTAGGAGAGCGCGGTAAGGTGTTTGAAGGCGCAAGATTAGTTCTAACAAACTACTGTATTGAAAAGAATTAAAAATGCTTTATAATACTTACAATTTCCTTTGTTAGATTTCGAAACGTTTGCTTGGATACATAAAATGCGGATTCACAAAGTCATGGCCAAGGCAGGCATAGATGAGTTTCTCTGGGGTAGTGACAGGCCTTAAGCTAAGGGGGTCACTTGTGAAATAGAGCAAGGAAGGAGCTGCCTTACGCCTATGTAGGTAGTCAACGCATTTAAAGGATAAAGGATAAAGGACGGCGTTATTCAGTCTCTTTTGGGGGGCGCCACGCATTCTACTTCTATGGGATGTCGTGGAGGCGATTGGAATGCGTATGTCGCCATACAATAATGACTTGTGGTGTCCAGACGATGAACATGTCAGCGCTTTGCCCTTCTCAGATAAGTCTGGTACCAATTCACCGACCCCGGAGGGATGGAAGGCTTGGTTGGCCTGGGCGGGAGATCCGAACCAGGAACCTGATACGGATGCAGGCGACAGTTGGCGCCTCCTCCGACTGCGCTACACGCGCCCTGGCAACGGACAACGCATTTACTTGGGAAAAAAGAGGAATAAAATACTGCAGTGGCACCTTACCTTACATGGTCAGAATAGCACAAAGTAGGTCAAAGAGTTCGTTCTCATTTTGCTCCGCTCCAAGAAGGTATGAGCAGAATCGCAAGCTTCTTTTACAAAGCACGAAAAGAGCAACAGCCATATCTTGTAAGAAGATTGGTCTACAGGCTTCACAAAGAAAAACTCCCGAAGAGGAATTCATTCCAAAAATGGTGTTTGTCACTGTTTAAACAGAATTCTTCTTTATGGTCCCATGGAACAATAGTAGCAGTCACTGCAGCGGAGAATGTTTTCGAGAAATTCTCTTGTCTTCGTCAATATCAAGTCCTGTGACACTGTGACTGGGAGACAGGACAATTCCGTTATTACGGTAACGCACGACCACCATACGTCTGGAGGTCAACTTTCCAGAAACTAGCCGACTGAGGTACGGAAAATACTTTCCCTATCCTTATCATATTCTTCAAACCTCTGCGGTGCTATTTGCTACCTAAATAGGTGTTCATCAATTCTTACTAAGGGCATAGATCAAGCCTCAAACCAATGACGAAACAAACGACAAATTCATCGACTCCGGAATACTAACCTCACTTCTGTGAAACACTACTCTAAACGTTTGTCATAGAAGACTTGGAGATCCTGGTAGTTCTATTTGGACAGGAGAAGTGACCAATTAACGGAGATGTCTTGGTTTGGAGGATGCGGCCGAAATTCGACATTATTTTTGGATCAACATAACAACATTCGTGCAGCAACTGAAAAAAATCCCTTTGAAAAGCGCAACAATGCAACTATGGCCAGTGCACTTTTCAAAAATGCACACAATCAGTTTGCTGACAAACCATCAAATATTTCTGGCGCTTTCTCGTCTCCTGGGCGAAGCCATCCGTCAACGAACGGTTAGCAGAACAGCAAGCGTGAGAAGACTGGAGGACTCGGGTTGCAACACGAACGAAGCAAAACGCAACATTTGGCCAGTGTGTCTCTCATGTCTTGTTGATGTAGGGCAGCATTTACAAGGCTTATGAATCAGCCATGATTTCACTCCACATCTGTACATTTGTACGTCTAATTCAGTTCCGAAATATGTAGTGGCAGGTTTTGCGACTAGGGGTTCGACCACCTGATACGTGTAGCATAATGATTTCCAAGATTACTGAGCTGATGAAGGACGTCTTTTGAAACCAATTCCTGGAATGCAAATTAGAAATGACCCCAGGGTTACCTGCTTTCTCAACATTCGAGGATTGTAGACCCTGTCGCCTCAACCAAATCTTTGAAAACTAAGTGAACCGGCTACGTAATTCATTTTACTGACATAATGTGGGCGAGAGCCGTAACCGAGTAGATTCCTCAATGTTAGAAGATCACCCAAATACGCCAACGACCAACGACCCTTTCACGAAAATCATGACGCTCTTAGCGCTAACTCAACGCACCATTCTTTTTTCTATCAAAAGAATAATTTCTATCCAAAAAGACTTGAGTTTTCTCTAATTTTGGCATTTTTCTTTTCTGACGTTTAAAAAATAGTCTAGCAATAATTCCTTGAAATTAGAGATGACATACGAAACCAACGCTCAATCGTACCTACATTGCACCAGCTTGGCTCACTCCTTGCCTCGCTGAGTATGTTCATCACGGCTACCCAGAACCAAGTTCTCTGAGATGTATACTTGAAGGAAGAACAGCGAGGTTGATTAGATAGACATGCTGCCGTTCATTCCTCACCTTCTTTACTTCTTCATCTTGGACGCCCTTCGCAGCTCTCTAGGTCTTTCTTTTCGTCATGTTTCCACACTAGATCAGTAACTGTAATTCTCTTACATTTGATTTGCACAGGCTTCAATCGGAAATGTTCGCTAAGCTCTGCACGTTACGTTTGTTAGAGCGAAGCAATAGAGGCTCTTTGAGAAGTTTCCGAGACGGTCACACGGAACGTGACCGCCTTCCGTCCTCACCTCAAACTTGTGTAATGGAATATATATTTTTAACATTTCATAACAAGCACTTAAAAAAGGCGAATGAAGGAGGTCCCAAGACAAAAAAAAGAGATTAAAAGCGGATAGAGAGGAACGGATGAGACCGTTCTAAACAAGAACGCTGTGGTTTTATAGGTACTTTTTTACATGAACCCGTATCAGGCGAAACATCTTTTTTTGAAAAGGCATTTTACGAAGCATTTTCGAAGAACTAACTGTATTCTAAACATGACAAGGCTAAACATTCATAGCACTTCAAAACAATTATGTACCCAGAGATTTTTTTACTGACACTTGACAATAGCGAAGTCGCTAAAGGGGAGTACAGGTCCTAAAGAATAGAGAATGTATCCTCCATGCTCATTCCAACCTCATTATCACTGTTTGTGAAGAATTACCTGCCGTGAGTAAGTACTCTTCGCACATTTTGATCTGAGACTTCGCCCAAACAACGTAATGGTTATCGACCCTGATCTTCTAAAGGATGGGTGCGTAGCCATCTGAATCCGCGCCCACAGGTAGAGGTTTGGTCCTCCGGCCGTCGAATGCTGGATAAGCGCTCTGCTCTGCTCGCGACCCGCTCACGGCTGAGCTCTGCCCGAAAAGAGCCCGCTTCCGCTCCTTCGCTGCTCATCGATGATGCGGACGAGATTTCATTTCATGTCCCCTCGTCTCGCCTTGTCCTCGGAGTCAGATCGCCGTCACTCAGGTCCCCCGCAGCCGCTTTTTAGCCGCCGGCCGCCGAGCGCTGGCTGGCTACTTGCCGTCTCCTCGCACGAGTGGAGTCAGTCGAGTTTCCTGATCATTCGCCCGCCTTTTCATGCGCATTGTTTGATTACTCTGTTTACTCACAATTCACAGAAAAAGGCTCGCCCGCTCTGCAGACGTGGTGGCGTAGTTATAGTGTCATGCCACAACATCCGTTTCATTTAAACCCGGAATTACAGTAGCCGTGGAAACGTCGCGAGTCTCGCCTTCGAATTCAAATATATGTAAAGCGTGGGAAGGGCACCGCAAACTCTTGCTTTTTGGCACTGTCCCTCAACGTCCGTGAGTACTATTGTATGGCGGTCGAGATTAGATGGCATCTGTCTTGCTTGACAAACATTTCTTGACGGATGCTCGTTTTCAACCACTGAGTTTCGTAAGCAACCTTGATGACTGTGAGCTGCTATAACTATGTGATGTTGCCATCAAAACTCTGGCGCGGCGCCAGGTGGAACTCGAACCCGCACATTCTGTTGACCATAGAGCTCTACGCCATTACACCACCGGCGCTGTTTGATCCCTGTATATGTGTGAGTGCCTATCGGTTCCGCGAGGTGTGGATGCTGCATTCGATCAAGCAATGCCTGTGGTGTAATGGTGTAGAGTATTTCCATCCAGTCAGCAAGAGGTGGGAGTTCGAGTCCTGGCTGGCGCTAGATTTTTGATCGCAAGAAAATATAGCTATAGCAGCTTACAAACTCAGTGCAAGGCATTGAGGCTTAAAGAATATGGTTTGCAACTTTGAAAAAATACTTCTTGCCTATAATCACAGTCGTAAACAGGGGCCTCAGTCGTTGATCATTTGGACAGCCCTGGCCGAATCCCTAGGTAAGAGAAGCCCCGCATGACGGCATCTCCGATGATCGATTCAGTCTCAGCATATACGAGTATCTCTCCCAGCACGATGAGAGTAAGGTGCAGCGGCAGCCTGACTTTTCGAGATACTTGCTGTCCATGCTTTCGATCCTCACAGAAATCGTGCTTGATCGCACGGTTGCCCTTCTTCTAGAGTTGAGACGAGTGAGTAACCGGCAGACTGTAGACAACAACTGGATAGGGCATAGAATTCGATTACAAGATGTTGGTGCTCCTTGCACGTCGGAAGGGAGCATGAGCCCTGTCAGGGGTTGTCATGAAGTGGAGGTGGCCTTCCTAGTTGTCAGGGCTAGTCTTGTTGGGACCGTATGTCTTGCGACTGTTCCTCGAAAGGGTCATAACAATAGTGCGCTCTATTCTGGCTGTGGAGTCGGATTACCGTCGAAATTTTTCCGTACATAACCATGTCATAACCCATTAACCATTTTGGGTCGGGACGAGTACAAATGAGTTTCAATCTGTCTTTTACTCTTCTTCAGCCTGACCTTTTCCTAATTTGCTGGCTTTAGCTAATGTGCTCGCTTTGAACATGCTCTGAAAGCAACGCTTTTTTAATCTTCTGAGAATTGACATTTTGTGGAGAGATATCTGAAGGAGTTCAAGTTTAATGAAACCATTGGTGTTTGCGAAGCTTCTTCGTGGACGTTCTCTCTGAGAGGTCCTTAAGGCACCTTGAATGCACACAATCTGAGGTCCCGCTTTCCTTGAAGTACCAAGATCTTTGTTAGTGGTTCATTATTTCAGGACTGATGTAACAGATGTGCTTAGCACTTTGACAGGGTTTTAATTAAAAGATGAAATTGAGAATGTTTGTTGTTAGTAAATAGCCTTGCGAAAGGAGTCATGCTCCCCAAAGTGCGATATCTTTGAGACACTTTGGATGCGTATCTTGTGAAGACAATGGCCTGTGGTTGATCACTTCACATACTCTGGAGGACTGGAAGGATTGTTGGGCTGAAGGGGATTTAAACCTTGGAGACAACCTGCGGTGCGCTCTAGAGCCATGCTCTCTCTGGCATCGGGCCAGGGAGAGCATGACTCTAGAGCATCGGGATGGCATGCGCCTTAGTTTATTTTGCTCAGTATTAGTATATCAACCTTGTAGGGTGTTGATTTTAGGATAGCCTTAGAACAATATTTGGGACTTTTTTATGTTTAGAGAGACCAGCGCTACTTACAGTGTTCTTAGCTATAAACATCGACTTCGTAACTGGGATGTTTCAAATGAGGCGTCCAATTCTTTTGCACGATCCAAAGACCGTTGAGTTCGTACTCAATGGCTTTGGGCGTAGCAGCTCATTTGCTTGAATATTTGGATGGTGCAGTTGAAAATGGAGGCTCGTGGTGCACAGTCGGTGGCGCCTGCACCCAGGCCAAGGTTCTTTTTGAGGTTTACCGTACCGAGTTGGTCAATGATTTGCTACCAACCTAGTCTGAAGAGGAGAAAGCTCTGGCATATCACCGATGATGGATGAGATCGTTGATGCTCATCCAAATTGTATCCGTGCTATTTCGTATCAGCAAGATGCACGGGGCATTCCACAGAGAGATCAGTAAAGTCTTACCTTTCACAATTTATCCTTCAGTTCAAATCAGTTTCTTTAAGCTTCAAGTGGCTGGTATCGAGGATGAAAGCTGTCACAATGATGTTTTGTTGCGATCAAAACTTCTAGCGCCAGGCGGGACTCGAACCCGCACCTCCCTCTAACCGGGCGGGAATGCTCTACGCCTTTACACTACCGGCGCCGTTTGATCGAACACAACATCCTTCAGATACACCGAAGGCATTTTTTTCCTGACTAAGACAGCGCCTTCTTGATCAAGTTGCAGTATTTCGACTGCTGGGAGCAGGCACTTCGAAGCTCGCTCCTAAAGTAAAACTAGAATTCAAAAACAAGGCAACTACAGTACATACATAGTGATCCACGTACTCTTAAGGAAAATTAGTCTGAATGGAATCAACCTATCTACAGTTGATGCGACATTGTAGATATCGTTCCCTGGCACCTGTCCATCACGTTGAGGTCTATTTCTATCCAAACCCGCTTCAAGACCACGTCCAGCTGCCGCGTAATCAAAAATCCTTCGTTTCGTCAGTTTATTTCCGTCATGCTCAGTTTCTTAGCACGTCACTGGCCGCTGCTTGTTTTGCTGGCTTTGGTGCTTGGTCGGTGGTTTCATGGCGTGGAGGTGCACGAATATAGTGAATCCTATTCGGTGGAAAAGCGAGACGTCAAGAGCAGTGCAGCCAGAAGTAACAGCATGTCAGTGAGCTACAGGATATGATGATCTCTCATCATCTGTGACTCTTCAGAAATTCAAATAGTCAAACCAAGCGCACTCCAATCAGAAAAATCGGTCCGATCAGAAAAATCAGTTTGATCGTGGTAACCTCACAACATAGGACGGCAAGAGAATTGTACAGTGTTATTCTGAAGAAGGTGGGAAAACGAGAACCTTGTAACTGTTCCATTCAAACTATGCTTCGTCTTTTATCATACTCTAACAGCAGAAGCCAATTACCTCACGGGAAAGGGAGCACTTCATGGTTACTTAACATTCCTTCTCTGCCTTCTTCCTTTTCTTAAACGGTGTCTCCAGATTATTCCGCCGTTCAAATAGTTGCATCAGAAACAGTCTTCCATTTTGGCCCTCTATCCATTCATTTTTAAGTAGCCCCATTTGACGCGGTTCTCCTTTCTTTTCCTTCCAAGCGTTCTCCCTACGTGTCGTCCCTTTTGTTCTTCGATATCGATGATTCAATGATCCTCTCTTTGGACGTCGACTACGTAGCCTATCCTTATCAGTTTGCTCCGTGTGTTTATTTATGTTTCGATAATTTCTATCCAAATCTTTGCACTTTCTTCCCTTTGCGCTTTATTTGAGTTTCTGCATAACACGTTTCAAAAAAAATGAAACGCAAATAACTAAAAACCGTACTTCTAATTCTTCTGACCAGGTTTCTGCTAGCAGCTCACTTGCACGGCCGTGAGGCGTTCTGCCAAAAGAGTGTTTGCACTGCGACTATTGTTCACATCTCACTTGTCAGTGCATTGGAATTGGAGGCATCGCAGATTCGAGGAGGAAGTTGAATATAAGGCCCATGCGAATTTAATGGGAATATTTCTTGTTATTTTTGTTGGTGTTCGAGCCTTGTCCTTTAATTTTTTACTGCAACTTCGAATTTTGAGCCGCTATACTTTGAAGGAAGGTCTATTCAAGCGAAGAGCCTAGAGGCAGAGGCTTAAAATGTGGCCATGTTGCTTTGGTGATGTAATAGGTTGGCCCATAAGTCCCCGCCGTTGGAATTTTGGAATTTTTGGAGTTTGGTATTTTTTGCGCAGCTTTGCATAGCATTTGGAAGAATGTTCTGTACTGCAAGGAATACGTGTTGGTCCTGTTTGCTCACTTGTCCTTTATTGACTTTTGCACGTAGGTCATCAAACTGGGACGTACGAAGCAGAAGATTTATTTTTACCGACAACTCCTGCTCTGGTAGTAGTTCTTTGCTTGCTGTTATATGTCGTTCGAAAGAGAATGTCTTGCTCTATAAGAGTTTGTGTCGCGTTTATTGGCTCATGCTGGTTTCTGTTGAATATCAACAAAATGCCAAAAAGAGAAAAATCATCTTCACCAACAACTCCATCTCTTTGTTCAGACTGTCTTGCTCAGTTTTATATGACGCTCGAAAGAGGATGTCTAATTCTACCAGAATATAAGATTTCTTTTTCGACCTTTTAAAATTTTGCTAATTTTTAGGTCACCAAAATCGAGTGCCAGGTCGGCAGGGATGAGCACTTTCGGGACGTTCTTCTCTTTGTGAATCGCTTGCTGACCAGTGCTGAGCCATTCTTTACGGCGCTTCATGTTGACATACATACATATAAACTCCATTTTTTATCGCCCATTACAATTCTGTGCAAACATCGTTAAATATGTTAGAAACCAGTCGTTCGTCGGCCTAACGGCCGCCTACGACTGGTTGGGGGCTTCGCCCCCAAACCCCGAGAATAGGACGCCATGGCCGCTACGGGTTTCCTATTCTTCCCCAGGCCTTCTGACCTTTATGTTAATCGAGATGGATCGATTGATCCGACTTCAGATTCGTGTTCAGCGACCTCGATTACCCCCGAGGCCAAAGTTTCGCGCCACTTGAGTGCCATCCTCAAAAAATCGATAATATCGATCGATATCGATTGGTCGACTTCAGATTCGCGTTCAGCGACCTCGATTACCCCCAGAGCCGAAGTTTCGCGCCACTTGAAGGACATCCACAAAAAATCGATAATATCGATCGATATCGATTGGTCGACTGTAGATTCGTGTTCAGCGACCTTGATTACCCCAGAGCCGAAGTTTCAGACCGTTTGAAGGAAATCCACAAAAAATCGATAATATCGATCGATATCGATTGATCCGACGTCAGATTCGTGTTCAGCGACCTCGATTACCCCCAGGGCCGAAGTTTTGTGAAGCCGACGTGTTCGGCACGTCTGCGGCTCGCCATGCACGGTCGCCGACGTGTTCGGCACGTCTGCGGCTCGCCATGCACGGTTGCCGAGGTGTTCGGCTGCCGCGCTCCAACTCAGGTGTGACGGACGGACAGTGTGACACACGCACGCACACACACACGCTTGCTGCTTTATATATAGTAGGATATGTCAGGAACCAGCGAGTAACGAATGCTTCCGGCCTGCTTGCCCGTCATCATTCACCACACGGACATATTGAACGATTTTTGCACAGAATTGTAACTGGCGGTGAAAAATGGTGTTTGCATGTCAACATGAAGCACCGTCTCTCTGGCAGCCTTAGCAGCACTAGAGTCCTGATTGAAAGCAAACAGACGAAAGAAGAAGGTGTCAGAAGTGCTTGTCCACCTGGCACTCCATTTCGATGACCTAAAAATTAGCAAAATTTTACAAGACCGATAAACAGATCTTATATTCTGGTAGAATTGGACATCCACTTTTGAGCGTCATATAAAACTGAGCAAGACAGTCTGAAAAGGAGAAGGAGTTGTTGGAGAAGATGGTTTTTCTCTTCTTGGCATTTTGTTGATATTGGACAGAAACCAGCATGAGCCATTAAACGCGACACAAATTCTTATAGAGCAAGACATTCTCTTCCGAATGACATATAACACGAAGCAAAAAACGACTACCAGAGCAGGAGTTGTCGGTAAAAATAAATCTTTTGCTTCGGACGTCCCAATTTGATGACCTACGTCCAAAAGTCAATAAAGGACAAGTGAGCAAATAGGACCAAAACGTATTCCTGCAGAACAGAACATTGTCTTTCAAATGCTGTGAAAAGCTGCGCAAAAAATGCCAAACCTAAGCGGAGAGAAGGAAATGTCGGCGATGACTACTTTTCACTTTTTCACTTTTCATTTTAATGAACCTAAAATTGGCAAAATTCAGAATGAAATAAGAAACACAGTAAATGCCCTAATAGAGAAAATCATTCTCTTTCGAAAGCTGTGCAGCGCTATGCAAGAGGCCGATGGCGAAATCCGCAATGAATCGCTGAAAAAAAAACGGCGAAGACTTATGGGACAACCTAGTATATGAGAATGTTAATGTTGTTTTATATCTTTCAAAAAGAATTTTGTTGTATCCCCGAGGATACACTTTACTAGACCTCTGAGATCTCTTCTTACTGCTCTCTGTGTCAACACGACCGCGCGCGTAGAGGTAGTAAAATAGAGAGCTTCATTAGTAGAGTAAGTTGACAGCGAAACGACGACGGCTGGAGGTGATGGGAGTTCGCTGGCTGGAACTCCAGATCTCGGCGACCTAGGCGACCCTCGGGGACGACCCTGCGGCTACGACGACGACCCTTGGTGGTCTCGGCAGCGGCCTTATATGCGCCCCGTTTTCCGCCGATCGTTACTTTAACCTGCCTTGACGAGTAACCACCCCGCCTACGTGGATGGTCATCGGCTTTCTACTAGCCAGTAACGGGCGCGCCACACTAGATCACCACTGTGATCGTCCAGCCATAACAAATTCATTCATATTAACAGCAAACATTACTCACTGATAATAATCGTATTGCTGCATGACCTCCTGTCATCTTTCAGTAAGTTGAAAAATTTCGCGTTCGAAGAGGTCTTTTTTTATTGATTTCTTCGCCCAATTTCGATAGCTGACGACAGTAGACATTCGGAGTCAATAGTTTTGTTTCTCGGAAGCAGCTCGCAGTGGGCCTCACCCCTTATTTATTTATTTATTTATTTATTTATTTAATACATCAATAAGACGTGCTTAAAATTAGAGAATAAAGGAATGGGGAATCAGACATGCGCAATAGAGGAAAACAAAAAATACAATAAAAATAAATCTAGTAAAAACAACAACAATGCAAACATGGGAGCGGCACCTTCAATAACCAAACCATGTGTTAGATTTATCCACGTAGATCCCTGACCGTGTACACTCTTAATATGGAGAAGGTTAAAAGGCCAGAATGGAAATGGGATTCAGTACAACTCCTGGTGATGAGAAAAAAAGGAAAATCAAATTTAGGCTGCTTGAATAAGGTGCTAACTTCATAGCGTTAACATAATAATCGCGTAAACAGAACAGATATCGCCACGTGCCAACGAAGCTTGTTTGTCCGCGTCGGCCAGCTATGACGCCTTTGTGGTAGTTGCCGGAACTTCGGCACAAGGGAACGCTGGCCGGCCACCGGCAACTAGGGCAAACCACGTGTGGCACGCAAAAAAAAATGCGGCCTTTTCAGCAATCAGGGAGGAGTACAGTAGTAAAGCCACAAGATGAAGCCTAGGGACTAACATGAGTGAGTTACAAAAACATACAAAAAACAAACTGAAGAAAGATCGCTGCCCATACTGATGAAGTTAGGCATAACACTAATCATCTCAGCAACGAAAATCCAAGGAATCGTCAAAATCACATAAAAGTAGGATCAATAGGACGGCTAAATGATATAAAATCCCTAGCAGCGAGAAAGTTCACCGGTAATTCCAACGCTTAATCCACGACTGCTTGAAGCGATGTGCTGAGAAGCTAGAACCTTGATGCAACAAATCTGTAAATAGAGGTGTGAAGGCAATTGGTATAAACAATCAGTGATCACAAGTTTTCGAAACAGCGAGAAGGTTGATCTTTTTGAGTCTTTCTCAAAATACTTAACTCCAAGGCGAAGTAATTACTTCAAACGGCATCTGCATCTGTATCCGTTTAGTTGTGCAAAAGAAAAAGCCATTAAGGACTCTAGAGCTTGGCTTGATGTCTGATTTAATACTATGTAAGGATAGAAATGTACGGCGTCCTCTGCGAATTTTAAAAACCCAGTACTCGCTATGTTTCAATTGTGATTCTGCTTTAAGAATCTTAAAGCAGAACACTAGACCCTTGAAAGTGCTATGGTAAAGCAGACTGTCAAGCGTAAAAATGCTTAATCTCCACTCGTAGCAAGGCATAGTATGGGGGGCAGAGTGGGCCAGGAAAGCACTTGTACATCAAAATCATAGTGAAAGGCTGCTGGACCTTTTCAATTGGTGGCAGGGCTTCAGGCATGGGATCCATATTCCAGGTTGGGAATAACGTAGGCCTTGTCTAACTTGATCAAAATTTGAGAATTGTTGCACGTAGTAGTTCTGCATAGGCTAAAGAGAACACCAAATGCTTTTCTAACAATTAAGTTAATGTGTGGTTCGAAGTCTAAATCAACATAGAACTCCAAGGTCTCGTATTTCTTTTATGGTCTTCAGGACCGTATCATTAAAGCTGTGATTTCTTCACTCTATGTTTTCCATACGAAAACATATGTTTTAGTCAAATTCATAGGTATCCCTAAGCTGAAGCCCATTCCATCATTCTAGTGATAGAAAGAGAAAGAGCTTGGTGAATTACTGATTGACTAGACTCATCATAAATACCATGTAGTTTTAAATCGTCAGCATAGAGTTGTGTCTTAATAAGTGGGCTAGTGGTTAAATAAGGGGCAAGTCGCAGGTCTAGACAAGGAACAAGAGGGGTGAAAGTACACTACCCTACGGGACTCCACTCGTGCAAGCGTATAGCCTAGAGAAGGCGTTCATTACTTTTACACATCTGCCTCCCTGTCAAGTAAGATCGTAGCCAACGTAGTAACCTCCCTCTCACATCTAATTTGTACAGTTTCAGAAGAAGCATTTCATGGTTGAATTGGCGAATGCTTTTGATAAATCGAAATACACAACGTGAACTGATTTGCCACTATTTACGGCCAGGCTCGAGTCAAAAGCACAATCGGAGAGCTAAGTTACCGTCGAGGCTCCAGTTACAAAACCATACTGTTCAGGAGGAATTGAACAGTTTTTAACAAGCCGTGCAGCAAGCTTATCTTTTATTAAAAGTTCCATGTTTTTGACGGAGGTTGGAATTATACTTATTGGTCGGAAAGATGACAGTAATGTGGAAAGTTTTCCAGGGAGGGGCTACTTCTTGGATTAGTAAGGATTTGTTGAAAATCATAGAAAAGGGTCGACAAAGAGAAAGTGCACATTTTTTGTAAACAATTTGCGAAATACCATCCGATGTCAAATCTCAGGTTTCTCGGCAATAGAAGTTGAATGAATAGTTTTTCGCCAAACAACACACTCAACAGCCTCTGCGGCCTTTACGGTCAGCTCGAAAATTTTGTTATGGGAAATCCTCAGTGAGTTCAGAGTTTGAAATTTTCGATGACAAACAGGTTTCAGTAATAAATTCTAAATCCGAATCGCAGGTGCTTAAAATAGGTGGATGTGTGCTCAGTTTGTTATCAAGACTTCGAGAGTTAAATAAGAAACACCTCAACCTGTGGGTTGTTCCGTAACGAACTAGGCGTTTCCCGAAGAGCGAGCCTTGTGCAAGTCTTCGACCAGCCTAATTTTGCCACGGTAAATAACCCAAATACGTTTCTTTAACTCCTTATTGCATTCCTGCATTGCTGCCTCAAGTCGAACTCTCGCAGACGCTCAGCAGGTGTGAGACTTTTCCTGATGAACACACTGCTGAAGCATGATGAATGCAGGCAGAACCCATTAGCCAGGGCGGTGACCCAATGAGAAGGTGATGGAAGAACGAGTTTATCCAGCCTACGATGGATACGATGGGTACCGTTCGGTTTCCCCATTCCATAGACCTCCACAGGTCTGCACTTGACACCTAAACAATCGAGCAGTTGGCTCACCTTGCTACCCAGGTCAACCTGCTTTGCTGAAGGCGGAATATCCGCATTTGGTTCAGGCAAGCCAGACAAGACCAGGCTGTGACCTCGTTTTTCTGCTTCAACTGTGTCAGCTAATTCCTGAAGCAGCTTAGTCATGAGACCATCAATGCACCTCACGATTAAGGGAATTTTATTCCTTTCAACCATAGCCCCAATTATCTGGCTAATAGACATCTTAGCAATGTCTTCCTGCGTGGGAATTTTAGATTCAGCTGGAGCCCAATCCAAAGCGCAGCTCTTCCTGCCAACCTGGTTGAGACATTTCTTCTAGATCAACCAAATCAATTGATCGGACGCAATCGAATGACGCTGTCGAATGCACCAGCGAACTCTTAAATGAACAGGACAGAAGCATTAACAAGTGGGAACTAACCTACATGTGTATTTTATCCCTCTACACTATCAGCGCTGCTAAATCACGCGTTAGATCCGCGATATCCATTGCTTTTCTCCTTCACTGCTCCAGTGCGCCCCATTAATTGCCCCGCACTCCTCTTTCATACCTTTCTTCTTTAGTTACGCACTCGTCTTTCATGCTGCCTTCTCCCATTCATGTCTTCATACACTTCAGTTCTTTCTGTTCTTCGTGGACTCCTGCATCTTTTCATTTTTCATAATTCATTTATGCATCGCTTCTTCTTCCCATCGATTCACTGCTGTTCATATGTCCATTCGCGACGGCAAACAGTATCAAATATAGGACGTGCATTTGATGCTTCCCGATTTTACATTCACATTCCTTGTTATTTGTTCTTCCCTCTTCTCCATGGTTCTTCCCAAAATATGAGCTAAAAACAGTTTCCCGTTGATGTGGCTCCCTTAGGGTCTACTGCGAACTCCGCGACGACTTGGCCATGCTCCGTGTGAAGAATCCTTTTTTCAGAGCAAGCGCTTGATGTCATATTCCACGCGAGTTCCTCCAAAACATCTCAGATTTCCTCAGATTGCGTGGGCTTGGCTCGACATGAAAAGTGACAAGTATGCTTCTTATTGAAGAGACTAGACGTTGGTCAGTTACTCGTGATTTGTTCCGTACACTGCAAATGGTAGAGGTTTGGATGTGCCCGTGGTGCACGAGCGAGTATAGCTACTTCTACAAGAGCAGCCGATACTCGTCTGCATCGTGTATTGATTTTAGGTTCGATTTGCGCCTACGTCAACCAGGTGCTCAAACCTTCGCTAGTCAGCGAAACGTCGTCGGATGACTCACCAGGGAAGTCTCTCAGGCGTATGTATGAACTGTCAAAACGAATACCACATGTAGATTCTCCACCCTTCAGTTAGTAGGAAACGCTGTTCCATGTTTGCAATGTCTTTGAACCCAAGGAGCTAGGGACCCTCAAAGTTTACTATGGGATCGCTTGTACTCGCAGGTAGGTTTGAACGGCAAAAACGAACACCAGAAGTAGATTCTCCACCCTTCAATTAGTAGGAAAGGATGTTTCATTTTTGCAAAATCCTTGAACCCTAGGACATAGGGGCCCTGAACACCTAGGAGTGTATTGCACTGTCAGTATCTAACACGTACGTGCGTGTTGCACGTGGAGGTAAGAGAAATGATGAAATACCAGGCTGTCCAATAATTCTTGTCCGAAAATTTCACCATTTTTAATTTTTTTTTCAACTTTCTTGAAAAGCAAGTCTGTTCAACAATATAATCACCACAGTTATCCACAACAGTGGCCCATCGATTGGGCAGGTCGCCGATGCCCTTCGCCCAGAACTCCGGGGGCTGCGACTCGAAGAAGTCCGCGCTGTCGGATTTGAGGTTGTCGTAGTTGGTGAATTTTCCTCCGGCCAAATGGTGCTTCAGCGGGCGGAACAAGTGGTAGTCGGAGGGGGCGAGGTCCGGGGAATACGGCGGATGGGCAACCGTCTCCCAGCCGAGCGTCGCCAACTTCTGCTGGGTCTCCTTCGCCACGTGGGGGCGCGCGTAGTCGTGCAGCAGGTGGACCGAGGCCCGTCGGGGACGCTTTTCTCGGATGGCGGCGGCTAGTTTCTCGAGCTGATCGGTGTAGATGGAGGCGGTGACCGTCCTGCCTTGCGGGAGCAGCTCGAAATACAGCATGCCCTTGGCGTCCCACCAGAAGGCCTCCCGCTGTGCCCCCTGTCCTCGAGGCTCGTGTCGCCGCTCTCGAAACGATTGAGCCAGCGCCTGACTGTGCGTTGGGACACTGCATCCTCCTTGCACGCTCTGCAGATGTTGGCGACCGCGGAGCCTGTGTCGTTGCCCAGCAGCCACTCGTAGTACATGAACGTACGAATTCGACCTTGGTCCATTTTAGCTTGTACTGGTAGCTAGACGCGGGGACTACGCCTTATATACCCCTGGCGTGGAACTCTGGAGAATCTTCTAGAAGGTTTTTACACTTGCCTGATATTATAACACTTCTAAGGAAAATTATAGAATTTTGAAAATTTTCGGACAGAAATTATTGGACAGCCTGGTACGTCTGGCTCCGTCGTTGAGGCAAGCATCTCGGCGGCTCAGTGGTACTGCGGCTCATCGTAGGCACAAGGTCGGATGTTCGATTCCTTGACATCGGAGTAATTTTGCATGTTTAAATAGTATTCATTCCTTTTTTTTTGGTATCATTCGTCTTCCCAACTTTCCCTATGCATATATTCCACTATAGGCTGAGAAGTACGTGTTCAGTGAAAGATTTTCATCAGCTGCTCCCTCTATTTGCGACACTTTGTCTTCTGCTAATTTTTGATAGGACTCTTAGCTACATGGAGGAATGGATCTTCCCAACTAGGCATGAATAAGGCAATTAGAAGAGCATATGACGGTACCAGTCCCTTATTTATTTATTTATTTATTTATTTATTTAATACATCAATAAGACGTGCTTAAAATTAGAGAATAAAGGAATGGGGAATCAGACATGCGCAATAGAGGAAAACAAAAAATACAATAAAAATAAATCTAGTAAAAACAACAACAATGCAAACATGGGAGCGGCACCTTCAATAACCAAACCATGTGTTAGATTTATCCACGTAGATCCCTGACCGTGTACACTCTTAATATGGAGAAGGTTAAAAGGCCAGAATGGAAATGGGATTCAGTACAACTCCTGGTGATGAGAAAAAAAGGAAAATCAAATTTAGGCTGCTTGAATAAGGTGCTAACTTCATAGCGTTAACATAATAATCGCGTAAACAGAACAGATATCGCCACGTGCCAACGAAGCTTGTTTGTCCGCGTCGGCCAGCTATGACGCCTTTGTGGTAGTTGCCGGAACTTCGGCACAAGGGAACGCTGGCCGGCCACCGGCAACTAGGGCAAACCACGTGTGGCACGCAAAAAAAAATGCGGCCTTTTCAGCAATCAGGGAGGAGTACAGTAGTAAAGCCACAAGATGAAGCCTAGGGACTAACATGAGTGAGTTACAAAAACATACAAAAAACAAACTGAAGAAAGATCGCTGCCCATACTGATGAAGTTAGGCATAACACTAATCATCTCAGCAACGAAAATCCAAGGAATCGTCAAAATCACATAAAAGTAGGATCAATAGGACGGCTAAATGATATAAAATCCCTAGCAGCGAGAAAGTTCACCGGTAATTCCAACGCTTAATCCACGACTGCTTGAAGCGATGTGCTGAGAAGCTAGAACCTTGATGCAACAAAT
The DNA here is from genome assembly GCA_947396885.1 of Heligmosomoides polygyrus polygyrus. Classification (NCBI taxonomy): domain Eukaryota; kingdom Metazoa; phylum Nematoda; class Chromadorea; order Rhabditida; family Heligmosomidae; genus Heligmosomoides; species Heligmosomoides polygyrus. Next base: position 30,769,366 of record OX377203.1, on the reverse strand, counting down.
CTGTAAATAGAGGTGTGAAGGCAATTGGTATAAACAATCAGTGATCACAAGTTTTCGAAACAGCGAGAAGGTTGATCTTTTTGAGTCTTTCTCAAAATACTTAACTCCAAGGCGAAGTAATTACTTCAAACGGCATCTGCATCTGTATCCGTTTAGTTGTGCAAAAGAAAAAGCCATTAAGGACTCTAGAGCTTGGCTTGATGTCTGATTTAATACTATGTAAGGATAGAAATGTACGGCGTCCTCTGCGAATTTTAAAAACCCAGTACTCGCTATGTTTCAATTGTGATTCTGCTTTAAGAATCTTAAAGCAGAACACTAGACCCTTGAAAGTGCTATGGTAAAGCAGACTGTCAAGCGTAAAAATGCTTAATCTCCACTCGTAGCAAGGCATAGTATGGGGGGCAGAGTGGGCCAGGAAAGCACTTGTACATCAAAATCATAGTGAAAGGCTGCTGGACCTTTTCAATTGGTGGCAGGGCTTCAGGCATGGGATCCATATTCCAGGTTGGGAATAACGTAGGCCTTGTCTAACTTGATCAAAATTTGAGAATTGTTGCACGTAGTAGTTCTGCATAGGCTAAAGAGAACACCAAATGCTTTTCTAACAATTAAGTTAATGTGTGGTTCGAAGTCTAAATCAACATAGAACTCCAAGGTCTCGTATTTCTTTTATGGTCTTCAGGACCGTATCATTAAAGCTGTGATTTCTTCACTCTATGTTTTCCATACGAAAACATATGTTTTAGTCAAATTCATAGGTATCCCTAAGCTGAAGCCCATTCCATCATTCTAGTGATAGAAAGAGAAAGAGCTTGGTGAATTACTGATTGACTAGACTCATCATAAATACCATGTAGTTTTAAATCGTCAGCATAGAGTTGTGTCTTAATAAGTGGGCTAGTGGTTAAATAAGGGGCAAGTCGCAGGTCTAGACAAGGAACAAGAGGGGTGAAAGTACACTACCCTACGGGACTCCACTCGTGCAAGCGTATAGCCTAGAGAAGGCGTTCATTACTTTTACACATCTGCCTCCCTGTCAAGTAAGATCGTAGCCAACGTAGTAACCTCCCTCTCACATCTAATTTGTACAGTTTCAGAAGAAGCATTTCATGGTTGAATTGGCGAATGCTTTTGATAAATCGAAATACACAACGTGAACTGATTTGCCACTATTTACGGCCAGGCTCGAGTCAAAAGCACAATCGGAGAGCTAAGTTACCGTCGAGGCTCCAGTTACAAAACCATACTGTTCAGGAGGAATTGAACAGTTTTTAACAAGCCGTGCAGCAAGCTTATCTTTTATTAAAAGTTCCATGTTTTTGACGGAGGTTGGAATTATACTTATTGGTCGGAAAGATGACAGTAATGTGGAAAGTTTTCCAGGGAGGGGCTACTTCTTGGATTAGTAAGGATTTGTTGAAAATCATAGAAAAGGGTCGACAAAGAGAAAGTGCACATTTTTTGTAAACAATTTGCGAAATACCATCCGATGTCAAATCTCAGGTTTCTCGGCAATAGAAGTTGAATGAATAGTTTTTCGCCAAACAACACACTCAACAGCCTCTGCGGCCTTTACGGTCAGCTCGAAAATTTTGTTATGGGAAATCCTCAGTGAGTTCAGAGTTTGAAATTTTCGATGACAAACAGGTTTCAGTAATAAATTCTAAATCCGAATCGCAGGTGCTTAAAATAGGTGGATGTGTGCTCAGTTTGTTATCAAGACTTCGAGAGTTAAATAAGAAACACCTCAACCTGTGGGTTGTTCCGTAACGAACTAGGCGTTTCCCGAAGAGCGAGCCTTGTGCAAGTCTTCGACCAGCCTAATTTTGCCACGGTAAATAACCCAAATACGTTTCTTTAACTCCTTATTGCATTCCTGCATTGCTGCCTCAAGTCGAACTCTCGCAGACGCTCAGCAGGTGTGAGACTTTTCCTGATGAACACACTGCTGAAGCATGATGAATGCAGGCAGAACCCATTAGCCAGGGCGGTGACCCAATGAGAAGGTGATGGAAGAACGAGTTTATCCAGCCTACGATGGATACGATGGGTACCGTTCGGTTTCCCCATTCCATAGACCTCCACAGGTCTGCACTTGACACCTAAACAATCGAGCAGTTGGCTCACCTTGCTACCCAGGTCAACCTGCTTTGCTGAAGGCGGAATATCCGCATTTGGTTCAGGCAAGCCAGACAAGACCAGGCTGTGACCTCGTTTTTCTGCTTCAACTGTGTCAGCTAATTCCTGAAGCAGCTTAGTCATGAGACCATCAATGCACCTCACGATTAAGGGAACTTTATTCCTTTCAACCATAGCCCCAATTATCTGGCTAATAGACATCTTAGCAATGTCTTCCTGCGTGGGAATTTTAGATTCAGCTGGAGCCCAATCCAAAGCGCAGCTCTTCCTGCCAACCTGGTTGAGACATTTCTTCTAGATCAACCAAATCAATTGATCGGACGCAATCGAATGACGCTGTCGAATGCACCAGCGAACTCTTAAATGAACAGGACAGAAGCATTAACAAGTGGGAACTAACCTACATGTGTATTTTATCCCTCTACACTATCAGCGCTGCTAAATCACGCGTTAGATCCGCGATATCCATTGCTTTTCTCCTTCACTGCTCCAGTGCGCCCCATTAATTGCCCCGCACTCCTCTTTCATACCTTTCTTCTTTAGTTACGCACTCGTCTTTCATGCTGCCTTCTCCCATTCATGTCTTCATACACTTCAGTTCTTTCTGTTCTTCGTGGACTCCTGCATCTTTTCATTTTTCATAATTCATTTATGCATCGCTTCTTCTTCCCATCGATTCACTGCTGTTCATATGTCCATTCGCGACGGCAAACAGTATCAAATATAGGACGTGCATTTGATGCTTCCCGATTTTACATTCACATTCCTTGTTATTTGTTCTTCCCTCTTCTCCATGGTTCTTCCCAAAATATGAGCTAAAAACAGTTTCCCGTTGATGTGGCTCCCTTAGGGTCTACTGCGAACTCCGCGACGACTTGGCCATGCTCCGTGTGAAGAATCCTTTTTTCAGAGCAAGCGCTTGATGTCATATTCCACGCGAGTTCCTCCAAAACATCTCAGATTTCCTCAGATTGCGTGGGCTTGGCTCGACATGAAAAGTGACAAGTATGCTTCTTATTGAAGAGACTAGACGTTGGTCAGTTACTCGTGATTTGTTCCGTACACTGCAAATGGTAGAGGTTTGGATGTGCCCGTGGTGCACGAGCGAGTATAGCTACTTCTACAAGAGCAGCCGATACTCGTCTGCATCGTGTATTGATTTTAGGTTCGATTTGCGCCTACGTCAACCAGGTGCTCAAACCTTCGCTAGTCAGCGAAACGTCGTCGGATGACTCACCAGGGAAGTCTCTCAGGCGTATGTATGAACTGTCAAAACGAATACCACATGTAGATTCTCCACCCTTCAGTTAGTAGGAAACGCTGTTCCATGTTTGCAATGTCTTTGAACCCAAGGAGCTAGGGACCCTCAAAGTTTACTATGGGATCGCTTGTACTCGCAGGTAGGTTTGAACGGCAAAAACGAACACCAGAAGTAGATTCTCCACCCTTCAATTAGTAGGAAAGGATGTTTCATTTTTGCAAAATCCTTGAACCCTAGGACATAGGGGCCCTGAACACCTAGGAGTGTATTGCACTGTCAGTATCTAACACGTACGTGCGTGTTGCACGTGGAGGTAAGAGAAATGATGAAATACGTCTGGCTCCGTCGTTGAGGCAAGCATCTCGGCGGCTCAGTGGTACTGCGGCTCATCGTAGGCACAAGGTCGGATGTTCGATTCCTTGACATCGGAGTAATTTTGCATGTTTAAATAGTATTCATTCCTTTTTTTTTGGTATCATTCGTCTTCCCAACTTTCCCTATGCATATATTCCACTATAGGCTGAGAAGTACGTGTTCAGTGAAAGATTTTCATCAGCTGCTCCCTCTATTTGCGACACTTTGTCTTCTGCTAATTTTTGATAGGACTCTTAGCTACATGGAGGAATGGATCTTCCCAACTAGGCATGAATAAGGCAATTAGAAGAGCATATGACGGTACCAGTCCCTTATTTATTTATTTATTTATTTATTTATTTAATACATCAATAAGACGTGCTTAAAATTAGAGAATAAAGGAATGGGGAATCAGACATGCGCAATAGAGGAAAACAAAAAATACAATAAAAATAAATCTAGTAAAAACAACAACAATGCAAACATGGGAGCGGCACCTTCAATAACCAAACCATGTGTTAGATTTATCCACGTAGATCCCTGACCGTGTACACTCTTAATATGGAGAAGGTTAAAAGGCCAGAATGGAAATGGGATTCAGTACAACTCCTGGTGATGAGAAAAAAAGGAAAATCAAATTTAGGCTGCTTGAATAAGGTGCTAACTTCATAGCGTTAACATAATAATCGCGTAAACAGAACAGATATCGCCACGTGCCAACGAAGCTTGTTTGTCCGCGTCGGCCAGCTATGACGCCTTTGTGGTAGTTGCCGGAACTTCGGCACAAGGGAACGCTGGCCGGCCACCGGCAACTAGGGCAAACCACGTGTGGCACGCAAAAAAAAATGCGGCCTTTTCAGCAATCAGGGAGGAGTACAGTAGTAAAGCCACAAGATGAAGCCTAGGGACTAACATGAGTGAGTTACAAAAACATACAAAAAACAAACTGAAGAAAGATCGCTGCCCATACTGATGAAGTTAGGCATAACACTAATCATCTCAGCAACGAAAATCCAAGGAATCGTCAAAATCACATAAAAGTAGGATCAATAGGACGGCTAAATGATATAAAATCCCTAGCAGCGAGAAAGTTCACCGGTAATTCCAACGCTTAATCCACGACTGCTTGAAGCGATGTGCTGAGAAGCTAGAACCTTGATGCAACAAATCTGTAAATAGAGGTGTGAAGGCAATTGGTATAAACAATCAGTGATCACAAGTTTTCGAAACAGCGAGAAGGTTGATCTTTTTGAGTCTTTCTCAAAATACTTAACTCCAAGGCGAAGTAATTACTTCAAACGGCATCTGCATCTGTATCCGTTTAGTTGTGCAAAAGAAAAAGCCATTAAGGACTCTAGAGCTTGGCTTGATGTCTGATTTAATACTATGTAAGGATAGAAATGTACGGCGTCCTCTGCGAATTTTAAAAACCCAGTACTCGCTATGTTTCAATTGTGATTCTGCTTTAAGAATCTTAAAGCAGAACACTAGACCCTTGAAAGTGCTATGGTAAAGCAGACTGTCAAGCGTAAAAATGCTTAATCTCCACTCGTAGCAAGGCATAGTATGGGGGGCAGAGTGGGCCAGGAAAGCACTTGTACATCAAAATCATAGTGAAAGGCTGCTGGACCTTTTCAATTGGTGGCAGGGCTTCAGGCATGGGATCCATATTCCAGGTTGGGAATAACGTAGGCCTTGTCTAACTTGATCAAAATTTGAGAATTGTTGCACGTAGTAGTTCTGCATAGGCTAAAGAGAACACCAAATGCTTTTCTAACAATTAAGTTAATGTGTGGTTCGAAGTCTAAATCAACATAGAACTCCAAGGTCTCGTATTTCTTTTATGGTCTTCAGGACCGTATCATTAAAGCTGTGATTTCTTCACTCTATGTTTTCCATACGAAAACATATGTTTTAGTCAAATTCATAGGTATCCCTAAGCTGAAGCCCATTCCATCATTCTAGTGATAGAAAGAGAAAGAGCTTGGTGAATTACTGATTGACTAGACTCATCATAAATACCATGTAGTTTTAAATCGTCAGCATAGAGTTGTGTCTTAATAAGTGGGCTAGTGGTTAAATAAGGGGCAAGTCGCAGGTCTAGACAAGGAACAAGAGGGGTGAAAGTACACTACCCTACGGGACTCCACTCGTGCAAGCGTATAGCCTAGAGAAGGCGTTCATTACTTTTACACATCTGCCTCCCTGTCAAGTAAGATCGTAGCCAACGTAGTAACCTCCCTCTCACATCTAATTTGTACAGTTTCAGAAGAAGCATTTCATGGTTGAATTGGCGAATGCTTTTGATAAATCGAAATACACAACGTGAACTGATTTGCCACTATTTACGGCCAGGCTCGAGTCAAAAGCACAATCGGAGAGCTAAGTTACCGTCGAGGCTCCAGTTACAAAACCATACTGTTCAGGAGGAATTGAACAGTTTTTAACAAGCCGTGCAGCAAGCTTATCTTTTATTAAAAGTTCCATGTTTTTGACGGAGGTTGGAATTATACTTATTGGTCGGAAAGATGACAGTAATGTGGAAAGTTTTCCAGGGAGGGGCTACTTCTTGGATTAGTAAGGATTTGTTGAAAATCATAGAAAAGGGTCGACAAAGAGAAAGTGCACATTTTTTGTAAACAATTTGCGAAATACCATCCGATGTCAAATCTCAGGTTTCTCGGCAATAGAAGTTGAATGAATAGTTTTTCGCCAAACAACACACTCAACAGCCTCTGCGGCCTTTACGGTCAGCTCGAAAATTTTGTTATGGGAAATCCTCAGTGAGTTCAGAGTTTGAAATTTTCGATGACAAACAGGTTTCAGTAATAAATTCTAAATCCGAATCGCAGGTGCTTAAAATAGGTGGATGTGTGCTCAGTTTGTTATCAAGACTTCGAGAGTTAAATAAGAAACACCTCAACCTGTGGGTTGTTCCGTAACGAACTAGGCGTTTCCCGAAGAGCGAGCCTTGTGCAAGTCTTCGACCAGCCTAATTTTGCCACGGTAAATAACCCAAATACGTTTCTTTAACTCCTTATTGCATTCCTGCATTGCTGCCTCAAGTCGAACTCTCGCAGACGCTCAGCAGGTGTGAGACTTTTCCTGATGAACACACTGCTGAAGCATGATGAATGCAGGCAGAACCCATTAGCCAGGGCGGTGACCCAATGAGAAGGTGATGGAAGAACGAGTTTATCCAGCCTACGATGGATACGATGGGTACCGTTCGGTTTCCCCATTCCATAGACCTCCACAGGTCTGCACTTGACACCTAAACAATCGAGCAGTTGGCTCACCTTGCTACCCAGGTCAACCTGCTTTGCTGAAGGCGGAATATCCGCATTTGGTTCAGGCAAGCCAGACAAGACCAGGCTGTGACCTCGTTTTTCTGCTTCAACTGTGTCAGCTAATTCCTGAAGCAGCTTAGTCATGAGACCATCAATGCACCTCACGATTAAGGGAACTTTATTCCTTTCAACCATAGCCCCAATTATCTGGCTAATAGACATCTTAGCAATGTCTTCCTGCGTGGGAATTTTAGATTCAGCTGGAGCCCAATCCAAAGCGCAGCTCTTCCTGCCAACCTGGTTGAGACATTTCTTCTAGATCAACCAAATCAATTGATCGGACGCAATCGAATGACGCTGTCGAATGCACCAGCGAACTCTTAAATGAACAGGACAGAAGCATTAACAAGTGGGAACTAACCTACATGTGTATTTTATCCCTCTACACTATCAGCGCTGCTAAATCACGCGTTAGATCCGCGATATCCATTGCTTTTCTCCTTCACTGCTCCAGTGCGCCCCATTAATTGCCCCGCACTCCTCTTTCATACCTTTCTTCTTTAGTTACGCACTCGTCTTTCATGCTGCCTTCTCCCATTCATGTCTTCATACACTTCAGTTCTTTCTGTTCTTCGTGGACTCCTGCATCTTTTCATTTTTCATAATTCATTTATGCATCGCTTCTTCTTCCCATCGATTCACTGCTGTTCATATGTCCATTCGCGACGGCAAACAGTATCAAATATAGGACGTGCATTTGATGCTTCCCGATTTTACATTCACATTCCTTGTTATTTGTTCTTCCCTCTTCTCCATGGTTCTTCCCAAAATATGAGCTAAAAACAGTTTCCCGTTGATGTGGCTCCCTTAGGGTCTACTGCGAACTCCGCGACGACTTGGCCATGCTCCGTGTGAAGAATCCTTTTTTCAGAGCAAGCGCTTGATGTCATATTCCACGCGAGTTCCTCCAAAACATCTCAGATTTCCTCAGATTGCGTGGGCTTGGCTCGACATGAAAAGTGACAAGTATGCTTCTTATTGAAGAGACTAGACGTTGGTCAGTTACTCGTGATTTGTTCCGTACACTGCAAATGGTAGAGGTTTGGATGTGCCCGTGGTGCACGAGCGAGTATAGCTACTTCTACAAGAGCAGCCGATACTCGTCTGCATCGTGTATTGATTTTAGGTTCGATTTGCGCCTACGTCAACCAGGTGCTCAAACCTTCGCTAGTCAGCGAAACGTCGTCGGATGACTCACCAGGGAAGTCTCTCAGGCGTATGTATGAACTGTCAAAACGAATACCACATGTAGATTCTCCACCCTTCAGTTAGTAGGAAACGCTGTTCCATGTTTGCAATGTCTTTGAACCCAAGGAGCTAGGGACCCTCAAAGTTTACTATGGGATCGCTTGTACTCGCAGGTAGGTTTGAACGGCAAAAACGAACACCAGAAGTAGATTCTCCACCCTTCAATTAGTAGGAAAGGATGTTTCATTTTTGCAAAATCCTTGAACCCTAGGACATAGGGGCCCTGAACACCTAGGAGTGTATTGCACTGTCAGTATCTAACACGTACGTGCGTGTTGCACGTGGAGGTAAGAGAAATGATGAAATACGTCTGGCTCCGTCGTTGAGGCAAGCATCTCGGCGGCTCAGTGGTACTGCGGCTCATCGTAGGCACAAGGTCGGATGTTCGATTCCTTGACATCGGAGTAATTTTGCATGTTTAAATAGTATTCATTCCTTTTTTTTTGGTATCATTCGTCTTCCCAACTTTCCCTATGCATATATTCCACTATAGGCTGAGAAGTACGTGTTCAGTGAAAGATTTTCATCAGCTGCTCCCTCTATTTGCGACACTTTGTCTTCTGCTAATTTTTGATAGGACTCTTAGCTACATGGAGGAATGGATCTTCCCAACTAGGCATGAATAAGGCAATTAGAAGAGCATATGACGGTACCAGTCCCTTATTTATTTATTTATTTATTTATTTATTTAATACATCAATAAGACGTGCTTAAAATTAGAGAATAAAGGAATGGGGAATCAGACATGCGCAATAGAGGAAAACAAAAAATACAATAAAAATAAATCTAGTAAAAACAACAACAATGCAAACATGGGAGCGGCACCTTCAATAACCAAACCATGTGTTAGATTTATCCACGTAGATCCCTGACCGTGTACACTCTTAATATGGAGAAGGTTAAAAGGCCAGAATGGAAATGGGATTCAGTACAACTCCTGGTGATGAGAAAAAAAGGAAAATCAAATTTAGGCTGCTTGAATAAGGTGCTAACTTCATAGCGTTAACATAATAATCGCGTAAACAGAACAGATATCGCCACGTGCCAACGAAGCTTGTTTGTCCGCGTCGGCCAGCTATGACGCCTTTGTGGTAGTTGCCGGAACTTCGGCACAAGGGAACGCTGGCCGGCCACCGGCAACTAGGGCAAACCACGTGTGGCACGCAAAAAAAAATGCGGCCTTTTCAGCAATCAGGGAGGAGTACAGTAGTAAAGCCACAAGATGAAGCCTAGGGACTAACATGAGTGAGTTACAAAAACATACAAAAAACAAACTGAAGAAAGATCGCTGCCCATACTGATGAAGTTAGGCATAACACTAATCATCTCAGCAACGAAAATCCAAGGAATCGTCAAAATCACATAAAAGTAGGATCAATAGGACGGCTAAATGATATAAAATCCCTAGCAGCGAGAAAGTTCACCGGTAATTCCAACGCTTAATCCACGACTGCTTGAAGCGATGTGCTGAGAAGCTAGAACCTTGATGCAACAAATCTGTAAATAGAGGTGTGAAGGCAATTGGTATAAACAATCAGTGATCACAAGTTTTCGAAACAGCGAGAAGGTTGATCTTTTTGAGTCTTTCTCAAAATACTTAACTCCAAGGCGAAGTAATTACTTCAAACGGCATCTGCATCTGTATCCGTTTAGTTGTGCAAAAGAAAAAGCCATTAAGGACTCTAGAGCTTGGCTTGATGTCTGATTTAATACTATGTAAGGATAGAAATGTACGGCGTCCTCTGCGAATTTTAAAAACCCAGTACTCGCTATGTTTCAATTGTGATTCTGCTTTAAGAATCTTAAAGCAGAACACTAGACCCTTGAAAGTGCTATGGTAAAGCAGACTGTCAAGCGTAAAAATGCTTAATCTCCACTCGTAGCAAGGCATAGTATGGGGGGCAGAGTGGGCCAGGAAAGCACTTGTACATCAAAATCATAGTGAAAGGCTGCTGGACCTTTTCAATTGGTGGCAGGGCTTCAGGCATGGGATCCATATTCCAGGTTGGGAATAACGTAGGCCTTGTCTAACTTGATCAAAATTTGAGAATTGTTGCACGTAGTAGTTCTGCATAGGCTAAAGAGAACACCAAATGCTTTTCTAACAATTAAGTTAATGTGTGGTTCGAAGTCTAAATCAACATAGAACTCCAAGGTCTCGTATTTCTTTTATGGTCTTCAGGACCGTATCATTAAAGCTGTGATTTCTTCACTCTATGTTTTCCATACGAAAACATATGTTTTAGTCAAATTCATAGGTATCCCTAAGCTGAAGCCCATTCCATCATTCTAGTGATAGAAAGAGAAAGAGCTTGGTGAATTACTGATTGACTAGACTCATCATAAATACCATGTAGTTTTAAATCGTCAGCATAGAGTTGTGTCTTAATAAGTGGGCTAGTGGTTAAATAAGGGGCAAGTCGCAGGTCTAGACAAGGAACAAGAGGGGTGAAAGTACACTACCCTACGGGACTCCACTCGTGCAAGCGTATAGCCTAGAGAAGGCGTTCATTACTTTTACACATCTGCCTCCCTGTCAAGTAAGATCGTAGCCAACGTAGTAACCTCCCTCTCACATCTAATTTGTACAGTTTCAGAAGAAGCATTTCATGGTTGAATTGGCGAATGCTTTTGATAAATCGAAATACACAACGTGAACTGATTTGCCACTATTTACGGCCAGGCTCGAGTCAAAAGCACAATCGGAGAGCTAAGTTACCGTCGAGGCTCCAGTTACAAAACCATACTGTTCAGGAGGAATTGAACAGTTTTTAACAAGCCGTGCAGCAAGCTTATCTTTTATTAAAAGTTCCATGTTTTTGACGGAGGTTGGAATTATACTTATTGGTCGGAAAGATGACAGTAATGTGGAAAGTTTTCCAGGGAGGGGCTACTTCTTGGATTAGTAAGGATTTGTTGAAAATCATAGAAAAGGGTCGACAAAGAGAAAGTGCACATTTTTTGTAAACAATTTGCGAAATACCATCCGATGTCAAATCTCAGGTTTCTCGGCAATAGAAGTTGAATGAATAGTTTTTCGCCAAACAACACACTCAACAGCCTCTGCGGCCTTTACGGTCAGCTCGAAAATTTTGTTATGGGAAATCCTCAGTGAGTTCAGAGTTTGAAATTTTCGATGACAAACAGGTTTCAGTAATAAATTCTAAATCCGAATCGCAGGTGCTTAAAATAGGTGGATGTGTGCTCAGTTTGTTATCAAGACTTCGAGAGTTAAATAAGAAACACCTCAACCTGTGGGTTGTTCCGTGACGAACTAGGCGTTTCCCGAAGAGCGAGCCTTGTGCAAGTCTTCGACCAGCCTAATTTTGCCACGGTAAATAACCCAAATACGTTTCTTTAACTCCTTATTGCATTCCTGCATTGCTGCCTCAAGTCGAACTCTCGCAGACGCTCAGCAGGTGTGAGACTTTTCCTGATGAACACACTGCTGAAGCATGATGAATGCAGGCAGAACCCATTAGCCAGGGCGGTGACCCAATGAGAAGGTGATGGAAGAACGAGTTTATCCAGCCTACGATGGATACGATGGGTACCGTTCGGTTTCCCCATTCCATAGACCTCCACAGGTCTGCACTTGACACCTAAACAATCGAGCAGTTGGCTCACCTTGCTACCCAGGTCAACCTGCTTTGCTGAAGGCGGAATATCCGCATTTGGTTCAGGCAAGCCAGACAAGACCAGGCTGTGACCTCGTTTTTCTGCTTCAACTGTGTCAGCTAATTCCTGAAGCAGCTTAGTCATGAGACCATCAATGCACCTCACGATTAAGGGAACTTTATTCCTTTCAACCATAGCCCCAATTATCTGGCTAATAGACATCTTAGCAATGTCTTCCTGCGTGGGAATTTTAGATTCAGCTGGAGCCCAATCCAAAGCGCAGCTCTTCCTGCCAACCTGGTTGAGACATTTCTTCTAGATCAACCAAATCAATTGATCGGACGCAATCGAATGACGCTGTCGAATGCACCAGCGAACTCTTAAATGAACAGGACAGAAGCATTAACAAGTGGGAACTAACCTACATGTGTATTTTATCCCTCTACACTATCAGCGCTGCTAAATCACGCGTTAGATCCGCGATATCCATTGCTTTTCTCCTTCACTGCTCCAGTGCGCCCCATTAATTGCCCCGCACTCCTCTTTCATACCTTTCTTCTTTAGTTACGCACTCGTCTTTCATGCTGCCTTCTCCCATTCATGTCTTCATACACTTCAGTTCTTTCTGTTCTTCGTGGACTCCTGCATCTTTTCATTTTTCATAATTCATTTATGCATCGCTTCTTCTTCCCATCGATTCACTGCTGTTCATATGTCCATTCGCGACGGCAAACAGTATCAAATATAGGACGTGCATTTGATGCTTCCCGATTTTACATTCACATTCCTTGTTATTTGTTCTTCCCTCTTCTCCATGGTTCTTCCCAAAATATGAGCTAAAAACAGTTTCCCGTTGATGTGGCTCCCTTAGGGTCTACTGCGAACTCCGCGACGACTTGGCCATGCTCCGTGTGAAGAATCCTTTTTTCAGAGCAAGCGCTTGATGTCATATTCCACGCGAGTTCCTCCAAAACATCTCAGATTTCCTCAGATTGCGTGGGCTTGGCTCGACATGAAAAGTGACAAGTATGCTTCTTATTGAAGAGACTAGACGTTGGTCAGTTACTCGTGATTTGTTCCGTACACTGCAAATGGTAGAGGTTTGGATGTGCCCGTGGTGCACGAGCGAGTATAGCTACTTCTACAAGAGCAGCCGATACTCGTCTGCATCGTGTATTGATTTTAGGTTCGATTTGCGCCTACGTCAACCAGGTGCTCAAACCTTCGCTAGTCAGCGAAACGTCGTCGGATGACTCACCAGGGAAGTCTCTCAGGCGTATGTATGAACTGTCAAAACGAATACCACATGTAGATTCTCCACCCTTCAGTTAGTAGGAAACGCTGTTCCATGTTTGCAATGTCTTTGAACCCAAGGAGCTAGGGACCCTCAAAGTTTACTATGGGATCGCTTGTACTCGCAGGTAGGTTTGAACGGCAAAAACGAACACCAGAAGTAGATTCTCCACCCTTCAATTAGTAGGAAAGGATGTTTCATTTTTGCAAAATCCTTGAACCCTAGGACATAGGGGCCCTGAACACCTAGGAGTGTATTGCACTGTCAGTATCTAACACGTACGTGCGTGTTGCACGTGGAGGTAAGAGAAATGATGAAATACGTCTGGCTCCGTCGTTGAGGCAAGCATCTCGGCGGCTCAGTGGTACTGCGGCTCATCGTAGGCACAAGGTCGGATGTTCGATTCCTTGACATCGGAGTAATTTTGCATGTTTAAATAGTATTCATTCCTTTTTTTTTGGTATCATTCGTCTTCCCAACTTTCCCTATGCATATATTCCACTATAGGCTGAGAAGTACGTGTTCAGTGAAAGATTTTCATCAGCTGCTCCCTCTATTTGCGACACTTTGTCTTCTGCTAATTTTTGATAGGACTCTTAGCTACATGGAGGAATGGATCTTCCCAACTAGGCATGAATAAGGCAATTAGAAGAGCATATGACGGTACCAGTCCACAAGCCGAGAATGGCTGTCCGTTCAATTTCATGTCATCTAGCATGTGTCCTACATGATCTAAGAAGAGCAGCCGATCACTGTACAAGTCCAGTTGTACTCAACTGCCCGTCGAAGGTGTACAACTAGACACACTGATGATGATAAGCTACTGCAGTCCCGGCAGTATAGGTCACCGTCATATTCTAACGTATTGCTAGACGACTTGGTCTTGTAACTTCTCTGGTGAGCCGACCAATTAAGAAATGTTACATATAGAGAGATTTTTTGTTGAAGATAGGGGTGCAGAGATATCGTTCAAAAAGTTGATCACGATGGTTCGCCGTGACATGAGTGTACGCTCTTTTGAGTGTGCGATTGTCAAGGGTAAATCTGAAGCGGCACTATTGAGCTATCGCTACGCTTAGTCCCTTGGTCGAGATCGAGAAGGGCTTGAAGAAATTTTCACTCAAACGTCGCCTAAGGGAGTTATCCGTGGCGCTGATCACGAATATAATATCCATTTTTGAAATTTTGGCCGATTACGGTAGTTTTGCACGTGTGCAAACGATCCATAGTAAACTTTGAGGCCCCTAGCTCTTTGGGTTTAAGAACTTTGCAAAAATGGAACATCCCTTCCTTCTACTTGGAGGGTGAAGATTCTCACAGTAGTATTCGTTTTCGCCGTTCAGACATACGTACGCCTGAGAGACTTCCCTGGTCAGATAACGCGGCTTATCGCTTACCATATCGCTTGATAAGTCGCGCTATCAGGGATTTCGGCTGTAATTTTCTCTGTTAAATTGCTGTAAGTCATTGATGAATCCGGCCCCTGTTTCCATTTCGAATCCGAAGCAAACGGATTCGAAATGAAAAAAAAAACGAGCGCATAATAATAGGACGATGTTTTTCGTAGCTGCCAGGTTCGAGCCTTAATGAATCCCGCCATTGAACGAAGTCGACTTTTTCTTTACCACTTGTCTCTGATATGGTTTACACAAGGATATATGTATTCTGATAAAATAAAGGATAAAGAATAAAGGACGGCGTTACTCAATCCCTTCTGGGATGCGCCAGCGCATTCTACTTCTACGGGATGTCGTGGAGGCGACATGAATGCGTATTTGGCCATACAATGACTTGCGGTGGCCAGCCGATGAACAAGTCAGCGCTTTATCCTTCCCAGACAAGTCTGGTACCAATTCACCGACCCCGGAGGGATGGAAGGCTTGGTTGGCCTGGGCGGGAAATCCGAATCAGGGAACTGGTATCGGGTGCACGCGACAGTCGCGCCTCCTCCGATTGCGCTACATGCGCCCATTCTGATAAAATAGCAATTAAAATGAAATATCGAAAAGACTCGAATGCTCCATTTCTCTACTTGTGCATCTCCAAACGAACCCCTTATTATAAAATCTTAGTGGCTAATCTTATTCCGCTTGTCGAATTACCTCCCTTGGCACAACATTTTTGTGAGGTATAGTTGGATTCGCCGGCACTGTGGTCGTTTTTGACATATGACGTTGGTTCACTTTCGATCGACATTGAGTGGTGTTGAGATGGTGGGACTTCGGTAAGTAGTATTTCACAAAATCTCAGATGCAACTACTCAGAAAATCCATTTTTGGCAGCATGATCTACAGGACAAGTCTGATTTTACCATACGGGCACAAAATCAACACCGTAGCCTTATCACTTGTCTTCCGGTCACTGGTGTTCGCAAGGCATCAAGAACTCATTCTTCACGTCGGCATTGCACTGGGCGGTTGTGTTAGCTAGCCATCGCTCCGATATCACTCTTTGCCTGGTGCCAAGTGTTCAGAAAACATATTTGGTGAAGTGATACCCGAAGACGAAAAAAGAACTGTTGCGGCTATCGGAGAAGTGAGCTTCCAGTCAAAGCAGAAAACAACACCTAAGAACCTAACGGGAGCAACCCTCGCGATGGATCGACACCAAGGAAAGGAGTGAAATGAACGCATGAACGCTAAAAAATATTACGATGTAGAAATTGTGCCAATATGGAAGAATCATTTCTATATCTTCAAGTACACGGACGGCATTGTTTCCGCTGATGTTGTTCTAAAAAAATCACCTTGTAATTGTTAAAGGGGCCTAAAACTCTTAGGAGTGCCTTAACATTTAACTTGTTGTGCTTTGTTTTTCAAGTTTTGTGAGATCTCAGTAGCGCTTCTTTAAACACTTTTTGATAAACACCTAGTTAGATTACATTTCTCTAGATGAGGTGAGGTTGTAGTGGTCAGAAACAGGCCTCCTATTTGGTAGATTCTTTTTTGTAGATCGTGCCTTGGATTGCTAGCGTAGGGGGAATGTTTAGATGCCGAAAATCCAGGGCTGGATTCTTCATGTTGATCATCGTTCGTAAATGGGTAACGTTTGTCTCTTAGCGTTACCTGCTTCATGAAAGAGAATAAGGTTAGCTTACCTTCCCAAACCCCTGGGGGCGGATTCATCAACGGCTAACCCGCGGGTATAGGGGATAGAGATACCCACGATGGTGCCTGCGTCTCTGACTCTTACCTTATCTCTACTAGACTTATCTTATTTCTACCTCTTACAAGTGCTCCAACACGCCTAACGGCGTGTCTCGCACTTGCGCGCTTCGCGCGACTTTGCACCATCACTGACCTATGGAAAGTAGTTTTTGTGAAACATAAAATTCGCTAACATCTAGGACCTGCTGCGTACTTCATCGGCATCAAGCCGTTCACCACTTTGGTACCTTTCATCATAGACATTTTCTCCTCACCGTCCAGTAACATCATTGGTTTGTGCTGCGCAGTACTTCGGCCCCTCCACTGTTGATACGTCTTCCGAATCCGGGCGCCAGCTTCCGCCTCACTCGTTTCTTCTTTCTAGATCTAATTGCTGGTCCGCCTTTAGTGGCCTCCCCCCCCCCCCACCTTCCTGATCCCAACCCCTGGCCCACTTCCTTGTTTTCACTATTGACCCCCTACTGGTCTCTTCTTGCTGGCTTCCCCGCCCTAGTCCCTCCTTCAGGTTGTTCCCTTCCTTCCTGGACGCTCACCTGGTCCATTCTAAAGGCCCCTTACCTCCCTTCTCCCCCACCCCTTAGTGGTCCTCCCATGCTCAAGGCAGACGTCAGTGACACGTATTCAGAATCAAACGCTCAGAAACGCGCGTAGACGCCGCTGAGTCAAGCAGGAGAGGGCTGCGCTTCCTCTGCTGCAACATCCCATGTTAAACGGCAAACGTTGCCCCTGAGAGGTACGCAAAGGCATACCTCGCGCGGATAAAATTTTCCGTTCAACGTGGGATAATGCTGAATTCTGAATGCGGCCACTCGTCACACGACGTCGATGAACCGCTTCTCGCTCTAGACGATTGTTGCGCGACGCATTGGACCCGTATTCTGAATCCGTATGCTCAGAAACGCGCGGCAATGCCGCTGTGTCAATAGAGAGGAGGCTGTGCTTCCTCGGCTGGAGGAGCATCCTATGTTGAATTCTGGATGTGGCCGCTCGTCGAACGACGACGGTGTCACCTCTTTTGACTCCAGATGCTTATTGTGCGACGAAGGGGACCCGTATCTGGAAACAGACGCTCAGAAGCGCGCGCAGTTGTCGCTGTGTAGAGCAAGAGGAGGCTGCGCTTCCTTTGCTGCAGCAGCATCTCATGCTCAATTCTGAATGGGATCCGTCGTCGTAGGACGACGATGAGACATCTGCTTCCTATCTTTTCGATATTCTGAATCCAGAAGGTTGTGGTGTGACGAAGGGAACCCGTCTTCTGGATTCAGGCACTCAGAAACGCGCGCAGATGCCGTTGTGTCAAGCAGGAGGAGGCTACGCGTCCTCTGGTGTAACAACATCCCATGTTGAACGGCAGACGTTGCCCGCGCGAGGTACGCAGAGGCGTAGCTAGGGGTTCCATGAGATTGCGTGTGGTTCCACGAGGCGTATCCCAGCCAGGTTTCCAACCTGAGTGAGATACGCCTCACCATCTACAGGGCAGGGAGCTAACTCAATTATATAGTGGTAGATATCCCGCATGCCCACGGGTTTAATTGTTGATGAATCCGCCCCTGTGTGACGACTGCTAGATAGGAAGCAGTTTCGCGGTTTCCTCAATCCAAATCTGTGGAGCACAGATTTGGATTCGACATCCGAAGCTGCATCCGATGATGTACATCCCTTCTCATAGTGCAACTGCAAGCTGGCATGCTTCCCTTGTTTTGAGCTAATGAAGCAGCATTTCGCGAGAGAAGCTTCGCACCTCGCCTCTTACTATGTAGGGCGCCGCCCCCTTTCGCACTATGTTCAAAGGCCTCAAGGGTGTTTGCAGTGCGTTTTTGAGGTGCCCTTCTAAGACACTCTCGACGGCAATTGTGCATAATTCAGTTGCCTAAGACTGGCATTGAAGGGACGGCTCAAAAACGCGTCAACAGCCAGCACTGCAACAATTCCGTGCTGCACGCACTCTGCGCTGCACTAGGACGTGGTATCTGGGGCTGAATATGTGTCTTTTTTCGGCACCATCGACTGCTCTGTCCAGTTGCCAGCGCTAAGAAATAAAATGGTACTCACAGGATGCTTGATCTCTTAGCTCTTCATCGCCTGCCTGAAACGTTCTCTGGCGTTTCTGGGAAGCGACGTGACATCGAGCACAACCCGTGTTCTGACCTCACTTCGCTTGCGCTTTCTCTCTGGCTTCTTGAGTTTTCGTTGACCTGTGTGTGGAATTCCAGCAAAGCTGATTTAAAAGAAGCAGGCGTTTGCACTTTGAAGGACCAGAAAACGGGTAAATGCCGCTAAACGACCAAAGTGCCATTCCTGAGCTATACAGCTCCCGTACACCAATGCCTTGAATGCTACTTTTACGGCATGTCTTGGGATTACCCTTTATACCCTATTTGCTGCGAAACGTCTTCCAAAGCATGTTATTACTGTTCGCGGGTTCTTAAAAACGGATCGTACCTCTTTGGCTGCAGTAGAAAGAACTATAGCTTGTTTCGATTACTTTGGTGCCGCACGAGGTTGTAAGGTAGATCAGTATTTATTGAGCGGCCTAACATTTCGACCCGTTCGTCGTCTTCGGAAGCCTAAAAGTGGCTTGAAGATTCGGATTTTGCTATCTATCCGATCAATCGCCTCATCGACTCTAGCCTTTCGGATATGGTCTTGAGGCATAGTAGGAAACCCCGAATCCACGGACGTTAAACTCACGATAAATCTTGGTTCGTGCATCATCTACACATCCTAACGCAGTTAAAAGTGCGGTTGTGAAGAACATTTCCAAAACTGCGAACGATGCATGCACTGGTGCTGAAGAACGACGAGAGTCTGTGCAACTGGCATGTCAAATAGCTGCACAAGATGGATATACGGTGCCGCATCACCACAGGGGATCCCACTCTGATTAGCGAGTTTACCACGCCGAGATAAGTTGCCCTTGCATGTTCCTTTTACTTCCAACAACGTCCGCTTCTTCCGCTCTCGAACGAAGCATAAGACGGCCCAATTGGAGAATGATGTCGTCTTAGTTAGCGTGCCAAGCGACAACATCAGACGCCAGCTGGTTCGAAATAGGCCTTACGATAGGGACTGCGTAGCGGAAAACTGTGCTGTATGTCCTTACGAGAAAGCAGCGCCAAAGCTGGCATTATCTATGAGTTTGAGTGCCAGACATACATTGGGGAAACGGAAGAGTAATTGCTATTCGTGTTAACGAACATCTAGCGTCAAAAGGCGTGGTATCCTGACGATTCCTCTGGGCAAACGTAAAGTGGAGGAACATGGAGGGAACGATTCTGATGTAAAATGCCCGATTTTGACTATCGAGACAGATATTTTGTCTAGAAAGACACTGAAGGCGTTCTGTATTTTTTTGGAAAATCCACGAATAAATAATGAAAATGAGTGCCCTTCTGTCACCGATGACTTCTTGTCGTTTAGTTCGCATTGTGAGTTATAGAGCAACCGGTGGATTTGGTTAGGAATGACACTGGTATACACAGTATCCATAGTGTAGAATGAACGGCATAGTGGGCCTCCATCTCCTTCTGTTGACTAACTGCGGCATGTGGATCAGCGGGTAGCATTATCGCTTGTGGGTTCGAGATTTTCTGCTATACCTCAATACGATACCCGAAAGGCTAGGGTCTATGCGGCATTTGGTCGGATAGATAGCAAGATCGGAATCCTCAAGCCACCTTTAGGCCTCCGAAGACGACGAACGGGTCGAAACGTTAGGCTCAATAAATACTGATCCACGTTACAACCTCGTTCGGCACAAACGTGTCTAAAAGATAAACGATAAAGGACGGCGTTACTCAATCCCTTTTGGGATGCGCCAGCGCATTCTACTTCTATGGGATGTCGTGGAGGCGATATAAATGCGTATTTGGCCATACAATGATTTGCGGTGGCCAGCCGATGAAAAAGTCAGCGCTTTACCCTTCCCAGACACGTCTGGTACCAATTCACCGACCCGGAGGTATGGAAGGCTTGGTCGGCCTGGGCGGAAAATCCGAACCAAGAACCTGGTATCGGGTACACGTGACCGTCGGCGCCTCCTTCGACTGACACGCGCCCAAAGTGGAAAGTGTCGAAACATCTGAATAATGCCGAGGTTTCACGAAGGGAGCCTTGGAGAATACTATAGCTTGTTTTGACGAGAAGGGGATCTTGAGGTGACTTCGGGGTTGAGCTCGCTCGGTGCTCTTACTCACTGCGGCGCGATGCTTACTTGCTCAACAAGCGCTATTAACCTGAAGTCTTGCCAATTAAGGACCTGCGACTATTTACGCCTTAGTCTACCAAGCCTTTATTTTAATCCACAATACACTTTCTTAACTAGCAATTAGACGCAATTTCTCGGCTGAGCCTCCACTCCAGAAGCAGCCTCAAAACGTATGAAGCAGAAGAGAGTCATGAATTGCTCTGCAATCGGAACTCTCTTTGTGTTGTCTTCAAATCGTGACTTCGATGCGGTGAGCGTATTTTCTGTAGTCAACTATGTAGTGGCGGGCACATGGTACATGGCACATGTATCTCTGCCAATCGTGGCGTGATCCATGGCTTCACGTAGCCAAGAAATTTTGGATATTACCCAAGACGGAAAACATTACGCGA
This sequence comes from Heligmosomoides polygyrus polygyrus, assembly GCA_947396885.1. Lineage (NCBI taxonomy): Eukaryota > Metazoa > Nematoda > Chromadorea > Rhabditida > Heligmosomidae > Heligmosomoides > Heligmosomoides polygyrus. Next base: position 30,748,333 of record OX377203.1, on the reverse strand, counting down.
GATCCAGAAAACATTGAAATATGGTAAAAATAAAGTATCAACAAATAAATTAAATAATACAATATCAAGCACCCCAATTTTAGACTCGCCTTCGAGCATCAATTCCGCCCAAACTTCTGTGCTTAAGTTAGTGTTTCAGCCAATACAGTTTCTACTTAAAATGAAAATCCAGCAAAGGACTGCGCAAAACTTTTGGGCTTCCCAACCCAACGGGGGACTGCATGGAGTAGTCTCTCCAAAAATTTCGGATTTTGCTTCCTTCTCTTCCATATCACCTACATAACTTTGGTAGCTAAGAGGTTAGGATTTTGTGTTCATTCGTACAATGACAAATTTTTCACCTTGTATTTAGAGTTGTGGTTCTGGTCAGTATTTATCTAACCACTATCCTACCTATTGAATGATCCTAGAGTGATAGATGGTATGGTTCGGTAGTCGATCTAGAATGGACCGTGGGTGTGAGCTACATATGTCGACTCTTACTGCTATTTTCAGATGGAGATATAGGAAAACGTGCGACCTATTTGGAACTCAAGCATCATCTAGGCTTATGCAGACGACCTTTCTGAAATCTGAGAGACGACGAGAGACAAGTGCTGGGCAGCCAACCTAGTTGAGCTTGCCCCTTATGATTGGAGGTCCACAACTCCGTTCCTGGATGTGTTCGGCTGATATAAGTGCCATGGTCTCCTGCTATCCTTCCCTTGTTAGAATGCGCCGTCAGCCTGTCGCGCAGTGATCGGAATGAAGCCTTTCACTCCGCACCACCGAACGTTTGCGGCTCAGCTGTCCCAGTGTGAGGCCACAAGCGTGGTCTCTTCAGGTTCGTGTCGCTTCGCTGTCAGGTGACCCGGATATCCACCTTCTCCTAGCGAGCGTGAAGACGTCTCTGTTCACCGAACGATCTTCCGGACAACTGTGACGTTTCGTTCCAAGGAAATACGTGGAGCCGTCAGTTCCACTGCAACTGCCTTCCTGAGCTGTTTGTCCGAGTTCGTCCGTTAACGCTGCGATGAGCAGCGGAGCCAAGTGCGAAGAGGGCGACCTGTGCGCGTCGCGGTGCACTTTGTGTGTGGCGCCTTTCTTTTGCTTTTTTCTCGGCTCAAACATATGCCCGACGTTAATTTTACACTCGCTTCTCAGGCACGCGGTTCGCTGGAGTTCCGCGGATAGCCGCGCTGTCTCTTTGCCGTCGCATTCAGCCGGCTGTTCCTCTGGTCGATCGCTCTTTTCCATCTTGCCAGTTCGTCTCTTCTCTCCTTGAGCTGGATGGGTGACATTTCGTATCTGACAGATCCCCTCTTTCTTCTACGCTAGATTAATAATAGGACGCATACGGGACAGCCGCAGGAGGCGCACCCTACCGCGTCCCATGCCAACCTAATTGTTATCCCTTTGTGGTCGGCGAATTGGTATCAGACATGCCTGAGAGCGGTAAAATACTGGCCTTTCCATCGAAGCTCAGTTCACTGTCGATTGGCAGAATAATAAGGATAAAGGATGGCGCTGATCACTCCCTTTCTGGGATGCGCCACGCATTTTTCCTCTAGGCATGACGTGAGGCAATTTGCTTGCATGTGTGTGGCTGGTTCTTTGACTTGCGATGGCCATCCCGATAATATTCTATCCTCCCCAGGAGGTCTGCTGCCAATCCGCCGAACCCGGAAGGATGGAAGGCTTGTTTGGCCTGGGCGCGAAACCCGAACCAGAAACCTCGTATCGGGTGCAGGCGACAGCTGGCGCATCCATCCTCCTACCGCGCTACACGCGCGCAAAAGTGAATCTGCTTACATTAACAAACATGAATCAATGATGTTGACCATTTTATTGGATGAGCTTTTGCCCTCTTTCGGTAAGTTAAAAAAAAATCCACGTTCGAAGAAGCCTTGGTTTTTAGAAGTGAAGAACTGGTGCCACTCATTTTTACCAGCAACCAGCGCCTCCTCCGAGTGCGCTACCACGCTTTTTAAAAAAATAAATAGACCATTCAACAAATAAACCGTTGTTTCGTTGTGATCAAAAACTCCATGAGGAACTCCATGAATCAACACCCCTGCTTGCCACGCAGGATGCCACGTCATTCCATCGTCAAAAAATGAAAATGGTTTCTGTTGAAATGGCGAACTAATTGTGGGGGCGTTTCTCTGTGATCGCCTGTATTAAATCCATCCCCCTTGCTCGTTTCCGTTTCAAATTAATAGATAAGCGAAATAACTTACTGCAAATGAAAACGGATGGGGCGGGAGCTAGTCAAGTCCTTATTCACCCCTGTTGCGTGCCATAGTAGCCCATTGAGTCGACTCGCTTGAGAGACTCCACAAACGTCCTGTGCGTAGCAAACAAGGCATGTTCGTCTGCATGTTCTTGTGCGCAAGCAGCTGCCCTCTTGCACAATTTTTTCGTGCTCTTCACACCGGGGTTCAAATTACCGCAAACGTGACGAACTTAGCAGCCGGTGAAGGATGTAACGATAAGACAGCGATACGAAGTTTCTTCTGATGTTTCCCTTGGAATAAGCGAATTGTTCATAACGAATGGTGTCTACTGATTTTGTTTTTCTGAGATTATTATTTTTCGGGCGCGGCATTTTAAACGAAGCTGACAAAAGTGATTCGCAGGGTGCTCAGTTTGGCACTTGGGAAGCATCTCAAATGGACCCTCAAACTCAAGATCCAGCATCCCCATCTGTCTCCTAGCTATGCTGCATCGAATTTCGAGTCCGAAAACTGTTGCAATACGAGTCTAGTGGTCATCATTCATTTTCACAAAATATTTAGAAGGAGCTTTTGATGCTGCTAGCCGCATGCGAATCTTTGTCATTAAGCATGTCGTAACTAATTCACACCAGTCTCTTGACGTACCTGAAGGGGTTTGGGAAGATACGTCAGGAGGCTGGTGTGAAGAGGTAACCCGTTTGATCTGTTCAGGTTGAATGAAGAACGAAGACAGGATTTGTCCTGCCTCCATTTTGTCGAGCGGAAAGTCAAACATTCATGTTGGTATTCAGACCACTACTTTGGTAACAATTTAGTGCGATACGTTTTTCAGAATTTACTGTCTTCAATTTTTTTGTGCCCAGTGTCAGCTTCAGAGTTCAATTTGAAGTCAGAAGCCTTCTTCAACTTACCGTTGTCCAAACTGTTTTGAAGTCAGTTCCCGGTCATGGAGAGCGTGTCAAACTTTTCGCTGACTTTTGATGTTGCCCATTCAGAAGAGCATTCGCTGCCGTGTTCTCAGAGCCCCATCAGATTGAAAGGTTCCACATGTGAGAGGGTCTTTTCGGCGCGTGTTAATGGTACATTGGTAATGCTCCTCACATCTGCTGCAAATGAGAACAGCCCTTCGAAAATTCAACATGAGGCCCGATGGCCTTGCGATTCGCTTCTTTCGTATCCTGTCAATTTTAGCTATTAGGTCACTTAAACATGAGCTCGGAAACTTGTTGATGTGCGAACGCATCAGGTGCTAATGTCGAGGTGAAAAATAAAACTCTGCTGCGCTCCTTGAACGCGTGACACATGCGTTCTGAGCTGGGAATTTCTCCACCCACCCCGATCGTTGATCCCATCACTTCCGTCTCCGTATGAGGATGCGAGTTGGACAAGTGACTGATTTGCCAACGGCAGCGTATTTCGTTGATCTCGCCATCACAAAAATTCAGAGGCTGCTTCAGTCAACAAAAATATGCTCTTCCGTCTTGAATGACAAATCAATGCACGGTTTAAAACACTAGCAGCATATGGGCCGAATTTGAAATTTTGCGGGAATAACAATGTATTTTACATCATTTTGGTCTTCAAGCAGGCGGGAAGGAGCCATGGGAAGAGCTTCGTAGCAGCTTGGTAGAGAATCGAGCCATTAGGTTTTAGTCTCAACCAGTACTACTCTTTCTTGGTTTCATTGGGCGAAACTGTTCTCTAAAATTGATGCCATCATTCTAAAGGGGGGATTAAATTATTTTTTTAGAATGGCGAATTATGGGCAGATATTTAGCGACTAGGAACTCCCCGAAGGAGCGACTGTTGCATGCTCCCCATAACAGCTTCTTGTTTTGAATTTTCCGTCCAGGCCAGCCAAACCTTTCGTCGCTCCGGAGTTGGTGACTTGGTACCAGATCTATGTGAAAAGAATAACTGATTGACTTGTCCATCGGCCGGCCACCACTAGTCATTGGATAGGCCACGTACGCTTTCAAATTGCCGCCGCGATATTCATACTATAGAGGTGAAATCCATGGCGTATCCCAAAGACGAATCGACTATCGCCACGCTTTTTGACCCTTCACCTTGAGCATTTCATCCCAACGTGCCTTCTTCCATCCGCTCCCTTCTTGGTAATTTTCAGAGCTCTAGCATGGAGCCTTTCACGCAGCATTTTGGCGACATTTTCAATGGACGGCTCACGTCTCTCCCAACATCCTCAGCCGCATCCACTTCCTTTAATTAATCCCCTCAAGTTCGGCCTCCTGGATGTAGTTGGCATCGCGTGCGCAGATCATTCGCTGTGATGGCGAAAACAAGCAGGCTGTCGCTATTCAGAAACACGTGGGAACACTGGGTTCGGCGTTCCCAGTATTAATCCTCCTTATTATTGCATTTGCGAGCAATTACCGCCGCTCCTATTTGAGTGGGTCTGCCGTCAATGACGCCTTGTTTCGCTGTAAATACCATGGGAACCGTAAATAATTCACCGCTTATGCAATGCTTTCCACCTCCAGTCTCTACAAATGTAGCAGTGCTTCAAATCCATCAGTTCTTACTCAGACTAGCGAACTAATGTCTGACCTCGTTGTATACTATACTGAGTATCACATTGTCTCGCATCCGTAGCTTAAAGTTTTCACGGTTTCGCCACTGAGTACGCAGAGCTCAAAGGTCCATATCGTCACCGATGGAGGAAACGGTGTAAAAATAGGAGGACAGTGTCAACTCATTCCCATTTGGGACGCGCCACACATTCTAGGCTTGGAGATGAGATGAATCAGAACTAAAAACCTTGAATTTGAGTGGAATGGGTTTTAACTGGAAATTGGAAAAAATTGGTGGAAAATGGAGTGCACGCGGCTCCGAGACCTTTTCCGAGTGTGCTACCACGCGCACGAATGGGAAAAACAAATTGTACTAACGTGTCAGAGCAGTGCTACTGCTCAATAGCAACATCTTAAGACCATCAGAGTAATGGCTAGGCTTTAAAAGGCTTACTGTTTCTTCATAAGTTTTTCTTAATTTTTCGAAAAGTTTTATTTCTATTCTATATCTGAGATTATTTTCCTGTCTTCAATTTCATGCTATCTACTCCCTTCCTGTAGAGACATCACTAACAACTACATATTATACATGGTATGGTTTATACCCCAAGGATTTGATGTAGTTAGATACTTTCTTCCTCAGCACTCTCAATTTTTACACTGCTTGACGGCTTTAAACAATGTCAGCTCTTGACAACTTCCAGCGACCTTGTGAGCTGAACAAATCTGATCAATCTCAATAAACAAAAGCGACATCTGATAGAGATAGGCGATGTTCAATACCTTTGGGATGTACGCATTCTGTCGTGACAGCAGCTTATGGTCTAAGCCGTTGACGTACCAATGTGAAACATCCGAAGCCGAAGGTTTACAGCCTCATACATCTTCTCTTTTCTACTGCAGTTTTCCAATTAATTCATTTCCATTTCCGTCTTAATTTTTCCACCTTTTTTTTACCAAATTCTGAATTTGTATCGTATGAACTTCATCTTTGTTGGTTTGTACAATGCTTCCTCGAAGAGCTTGAGAAACTATTAACTTCACACGGCTATCAGTGTTTGCTTCTAGCCAGGCGTCCGTTCCATACATCTCCATGTCCGCTCCAGCTTGAACCATTTCCCCACCCCTTTGGTTTTTCTAACATTTCCTACCGTATTCACGTTTTTGGTCTTAAATATAACTTCGAGCCCAAGCATTACATGCTTGATTGGAGTTTTCAAATCGAATTACAGTAGGCTGTTACTGATTCAATGGGGTTGCTAAGAATCTCCACGGTGGACTAATTACTATCGAAGCAGTGGAGAAAGCGTATATGGCAAAAAAGCGGCATAAAGAGATGCCTTGCGTGATTATCTGGGAAGAGTGGTTGGTAGGCCGTTCAGTGGCAGCGATTGCGTATGCTTTTATACTAAGAGATTGCCGAACTGTAATGCGAATCCCGAACTAATTTCAAAACGATTTTGATAATTAGTCTTTGGAAAAAATTGGACGAGAAGCACTTGCATCGTTGATGTCTTCCACTCATCTTCCAGGCCAATAACGCCTAAAGCCAATAAAATCTTCAAAGGTGAGAATAAATCTGATTTGCTTGGGCTGAACCCATAGCCGTTTTCCGTCGCTTTCTCTTGAGTCCTATAAAAATAAAAAGTAAAAGAAAATGCGTTGAAACGAAAAATAAAATAGAAAAATGGGGTGCTTGATGGCGCACTACAAGGAGGCGTCAGCTGTCATCTTCAATCAAACCGAGATACCTAGCTCGGGTCGCACCCAGGTCAACAAAATCCTCCATCATGTCGGTGAATCGGTACCACACCTAAACGGATAAGAAGCTAATTCTTGATATGGCTGGCCATCGCAAGTGATTGTGCAGGCTTGATACGCATTCGAGCTGCATCCCCGTGGACGCAGAATGCGTGGCGCACCTCAAGCAGAGATTGATCACATTCGAGATTTTCATCCTTATTTATAACGGTAATTCTCTACGTTGATTCTCCTAGATTAAGAAAAAATAGAGTTGAGAACAATTTCCGAGAAGAACAAGAATTTGTGGTCGGGAGTCGAGAAGCTGGTCCTCGCTATTCATGCTTGTTCTCTTTTCGACTTTCGCATCTTAGGTCCAGCTGCAATTTCAACAGATGCAATTCTCATAGGACGAATAACCGACCAGGGAGCTCACGGTTCTTCCCGGATTTTTCAGTTGGACGTTTCTTGTTTTGGACCTTGTAATGTGTTGAATTCAATTCGAAAATCGAAATTTGTTGCCGGTCGGCTGAGATGGAGGCTAATTCAGGTGAATGTTTGCTGATGCAAAGTATTACACTGCAGATGTAGACGTGTACAAGTGGTTTGTAGTCTAGACTCATGTTCGTGTTTTTCAGGGTTCAACTCCCGAGGTATACACCTTCCTCATCGAGTTTCATACTCACCAACAGCGACAGAACACAGATCAAAACAGCATAGAAAACCAACAGCCTCGGCGTAGCATTGTTCGCTGCCTTATCGCATTTGATCATGGCTTCCCCTCAAAAGAGGGTTGTATTTTGGCGTCTGAAAAAATCAGGCTCTCTACTGTTGATCGCAAGGTAGTCGTGCAGATGAGAGGAAGATTCCCAAACGAAATTCCTTAGCTTTTTTGGTCTGTGGAGAGCGTCATCAGTCCAATACAGCAGTAATTCTCTAGAAACGAACACGACATTAAGGAGAAGGATAAAGTACGGCGTTACTCAATGAATTCTGGGATGCGCCACGCATTCTATTCTTCACATGTCGTGGAGGAGATTTGACTGCGTTTTCGGTCATACAATTTCTTGCGGTGGCCGGCTTATGAACAAATCAAAGCTTTATTCCACCCAGACAAGTCGGTACCAATTCACCAACATCGAATGGAGGTCTTGGTTGGCGTAGGCGGGAAGTCCGAACCAAGAATCTGGGTATCGGATGCACGCGACGACCGGCACGGGAACTGCTCTGCACGCGCTGTTGTTCTCCACAGCTGATTTCTGTAAGAATTCCTGCGCTAGGTGGTGCATATAGAGGGACGACGCCCACTCCGGTTCCTACCCCCATCCGAGTGTTTCACCCCTAATGGCGGAAAAGTGCTCTGAAGAGTTCGGTTCTGTTATTCTTCTTTGGTGGATGTGAGCACCACATTTGTGTTGCACATCATTTTGCAACATTTTGCCATCGGAAATGTAAACACCTCTTCTGTTATGTTTAGTAATAGACACGTACGTTGGTCGACAAAGGCAAGCAAATGGAATCTACCTATTTCCAGCCTTCAAAGAAAAAATGCAAAGGGTTTGTTCGACTCAGGACCCTGCGATAATGTGAGCAGGAGCAGCCCACCTGCACGAGGCAGCATTAGGAGTCTGTAGCTCTGCAGGCCTTTTGCATCAACAAGCGTTCACCTGTCCTCGCTTGTGTTCAAACTCACTCGCAGCTAATTTTGCTTCCACATTTGGATGCAGCACACTGGATAGAAAGCCAGACCAGATGCCTTGTTTGAAAGTCCGGGAGTAAATTTGCGAACTCCCGTTGTCAGATGTTCTTCTCATTGTATCTGCGAAGGTTATAGTCCCGCCTCCCTTACTCTCTTCTACTCAAAATTGTGAGCAACCTAAAGCGCCACTTGACTTGGTCTTTTTCCCCTGTTCTATCAAATTTTAGTCTACCACAATTTCTCTAAGATTTCTGCTATGCGTTCAAGATCTCTTGTAATACATGTCTCTGGAAGACCTCCAAACACAAAAAAATGCGCTAAAATTTTATGGATAGGCTTTATCTGTATTGGCAAGGTCTCATGATTTCAAGCTTTGAAGCATCGTCTGAAGAGAATCCTTACCATTTGTAACTGAGGCTAGGAGGCCCATACAATTTCAAAACGATCGATGAGGACATGGCTTCTACTGGATGCAGTTGGCAGCAGTTCTAGGTTGATATGTGTTTCGGCTAAGTTTATTTAGGTCTCAACACCCACGCAACCAACGCAATCAATGGTCAAACACAAATGAATGTTGGAAGTCGATTTTGCGAGTAACTGAACGTCGTGGAAGTTTCTTCCGTTGCACGATGTGGGCTCATATACTTCAACTTCTTCATACTAGCAAAATGATGCACTGATCGTAGTGTGGGGAAATACCGTTTATTTTATAGGAACAACTACTCGAGCTTGACTACCAGTCCTTCGAATTCTTGAGAAAATACTGCTCTGGAAGTAGTACAGGCGGAGAAGCTCGCGGCTGTCGCCTGCACCCCGAATCGAGCTTTTTGTTTCGGATCCAGCTCGGGTCGTGAGGTTTCCATACACTACATCGGTTCGCCGAAGTGGTGCCAGATTAGTCTAGAAAGGATGATAGGCTAACATCGACTTTACCAACACCAGAAAGTCGCCGTTGGTTACTACGTAGGACAAGCATGAGCAGCGTGCTGTGAAACCTCTGAGGCGCTTTCCTCGACTGCGTTTTGATGTCTGTTCGAAGAATTTTGCGGCTCCACATACTTACGAGTTTACATCTTTCTTTAATAGATAGATCGCACGTTTCCCTCATCGTTCACGCCATCCTGTCTCATTTCGCTCCTTGGTAAAAATTTTATTCAATGTTCACACCTCCCTCTACTCCCCGCTCCTCACTAACTATAATTCCGGACGTCTTTTTCTGACTTTCTTCTCTCTATTTTAAGTGTTTAGTGCTCTCCTTCTCCGTTTGCGCACGACTAGTCCCTTCATCTTTAAGCCCCTGAGTGGTTCCATAAGTTGCTTTGAGTTTCCAGAACATCACGATGTGACCTTGTTACAGTACGACAGCAGATCCAGTACACTTCATGATCTGCCGTTTAATCAATCATCATTCGATCATATTTTATTTCTTGTGTGACACCTATTCAGATGATACATCATACCTGGCGCATTGACTGTTGAAGATATGCACCACTGGCTTTTGTTGAACCCGTGCCTGGGTTATTGAATAAGAGCTAGAAAACACCCTTTACACCACATACGTAGAAGATCTAATTTGTCTGAATGCACATCAGCGCATAACTAATGACCGCTTGATGGGCATCCAACATGTGGAAGAGTGTTGATATCTGCATCAATAGATGCTCAGTCTAAAATATTGAGGAATCTAATCACCTCGTTGGCAAATAATTCTCAAACTATTCGATGAGTAAACAATACAAATTGAACGATCCATTTTGACCGATGTTGCGGATCGACTCTGACGCAGACTTCGACATAGTTTGAGACGATAATACATAATGCTTGTATCTGAGGTGCACGTAGTTACGATTTACGATTTTCGATTTACGACGATTTTTGAGGATTTCTTTTTACGATTTACGATTTACAACATTTTGCGTCCTAATCGTAGATTTTCGTAAATGTGATCTTTGGTCACCTGACACTCATGCCTAGCGCGCTGTAGTTTGGGTATGCTTTACCTAATTTTTGATAGTAGACACTTCCCGCAGGCGTACAGAATCTGTGTGTGAAGAATTTGACGGTCCTGTTTTTACCAACTTTTTGGAGATTCGATGAGTGGAACTGCAGATATGTGCTTGAACAAGCTAGAATTCGATTCCTCGGCTGCCCCAACTAAGGTCTTCTTCATCCATCTCTAGGTGCCAGATTGCTTGATGTAAAAAAGAAAAAACTTCCGATCAAAAAGTTGCAAATCAGGTGACTTTACCTTTCCATTCTCTTCTTAGGAGGTATGGGCACAAAATATTTGAACGACTTGTAGATTCTGTGGTGAATCAAACATAAGCTTCGCGATTTGTGAGAAATTTGAGCCTCCTGCTGCCAACTGCTCTGCCTTCGTTCTACTAGGCCAGTTTTCCTGAAATATCCGGTCAGCACTTGATGATCGCATTCTAAGACGGAAAAAATGGAAAAAAGACTTCACTTATCGCAGATGGGTGGTATGAAGCAGTCCGAATTTCCAGATGCTGATCCACACTCAAAATGGAATCCAGCACGCTTCTCTCCTCCCCTCCCACTCCCAACAGACATCCTTCCTTCCTGGCATCGCCACACGTCTCACTTCTGTTGAAGGTCCCTGTTCCGCTGTTGGTTATCCGTTCTTGAGTGAAAAAGAACTGAGGCAGCGAAACACACGGTCCCGCTGCCACACGAGAGCTGTCGACTTTCGTTCCTCATCACAGGCTCGCCTTCGTGATCTTTTTCACGGCCGATGTAGCTTATAGCAGGACCACGCATGCTGTGTTGAGATTAGTCCTAAGAACAGCTTGCCGTTGATTGGAATCATGGTCAGTTGAACAGGATGCGAAGCGGTCCAGTGGCTCTTTCTTGCACAAGCCTCCACGATTAACTGTCATAAAACCCGGGCATTTTTGTAGAGTGGTTTCAAATCTTCTGTGCCATGCAGGTTTATTACAAATCAACTTCACTACACCTGTCGTTTCGACGGCATCGTCGTTATCGAGGGCATGAAGGAAGTGTGGTTTTTTGCGGGCTGTACAGTACCGCCGCTAAACATTCAACCAATTGCCGTTTGCGACGCAAAAACGCGCTTTTGGCGTCGCATCATGATGACTTTCTCTAGTTTTTCCTAATGTGATCCCAAGAGTGTCAAAACGAATTAATGGAAGATCTAAAGAACCGCCGTCCGGCCGGTAGCGATGTACGGTGCTGAGTGTTGGTCTGCGACGAAGGAAACGGAAAGTCGCTTCAGCGTCATGGAGATGAAGAAGCTGCACTGGACGGCAGGAGTCACCCGCATGGAACCCATACGAAACGATTCCATTCGGCTGATACGTTACGCAAGGACTTTCAGGTAGCTATGTCCCCCTGATCTACCACGAGATCGGGAAAGATGGCGACATGGCACCAAAAGAGCGAGCGGACTCGCCATGGAGTGGGACAAATGCTAAGGAAGAAGAAGAAGTGGAAGATCTAACCTCATTAGATTGTGCCTGAAATGTTCGCTGATCTGTCCTGAAACGAGTCAGCTTGTAGAAGGCTTAAACGTCTTGCGCAGCGGTAGAAAAACGAATTGAAGGCGGTAGAAAAATGTTTTTATGGATTCTATTATATTGGATTTTGAAGTTATTTATTCTGGGGCCACTAGCTCTAAATATCCAATATTTGCTTGAAGACAGCATAACTTCTCTTTTTAGAATGCGATAGAAAAGCGTTAACTAAGGTAGTAGTCTTCTATATAGCAGGCAACGTAAGGAAAGCATTTTCAAGCGCTCTTTGTAATTTGGTAGTAGAGAAAGATCCGAGCATAGAAGGTACAGAATTACATAGAAGTTGCGGCACATTCCAAGGAAAATGCCTAACGTCTTTATCCATTATGTTGAAGCACGTTGGTCTTACTCGCCTCCACAGGACGTGTCGTTTGAGCTGCAGATGTTTCCCACCTGTGTTTGTTGCTTGTCTACAGACACACACGCTCCCCAGTTCGTCACGTCGAGATAGATCCTGAACACCGGTGACGAACTTCCCTCTCCCTGGTGAATGGCCAGCGATCTGAGAAGATGCCATAATCTGTACTCGCGCTATTCGTTCTTGTTCCGGCACAACATTTCCTCTTCCAGTCGTGAACCCATTCCACTGTGGTCTTCCTTATGAACTTGTATGCTGTATAGGTCGTCCATGGCGGGACAGTGATCATAATCCTCATCAGTATCAACTGTCTTGATTTTGACTGCGATCAAAACTCTACGTTCGATCGAACAGCGCCGGTGGTGTAATAGCGTAGAGCATTCCCGCCCGGTCAGCAGGAGGTGCGAGTTCGAGTCCCACCTGGCGCTAGAGTTTTTACCACAATAGAACACCATTGTAACAACTTGCATCCTCGATACCAGCCACTTTGTCTTGATTTTGTTACACGAGGTTTTATTTATTTGTTTGTTTGCGAGCATAGAGCGTATGACAATCTACGTCCTAGGAGATGACAATATTTTCTTGATTCTCCATCCTCTGTCACGCAGTTGAAACCTTCATTTCTCGAAATTTCCCCTCATTCAAAAGAAGACGGGAGTGTCTTTAAGCGAAAAAATCCCGAGTTTTGGCAGTCAATACCACTCGCCTGAGACAGTCGGTGGAGCGGTTCTTATATTAGACTGTCGCAAAACGGGGGGGGGGGGGCGGCAAAAGTAATGAGACAAATTGAAAAAATTCTTTTTATAACTCAATTACAAATCAACGGTGCTGAGGAATGTATTCGCCATTAAGGTCGATGACCTTGCTGCCATCGCTCAGCCAAATTCCTGATCCCATCCTTCCAGAACTGTTTGGGCCTGGTGTTGATCAACTGCTCGATATGGTTGCCAAGGACTGCTTGGCTTCTTGTGTCTTCCGATCAGGAAGTCCCATAGGCCCAAGAAGTGGTGGTATTCGCATGGGGAGATGTCCGGCGAATACGGTGGGTGAAGCATGTGAACGTAGCTCAGCTGGCCAAGCTTATTCCGTGGTTAGTTGTTCCCAATGGGGTGCGGCGTTGTCGAAGAGGAGGACCTTCTTGAAGAGGTGAGACCGAATACGTGCGAGTCGCCGGTCCAGCTCTTCTATTTCGTTCACCATGGCCTTGGAGTTCATCTTCGTGCTTTTGGTAAACAGCTTCCAGTATACTGGTCCATGGGCACGACCCAAAAGCTCTGAAGGTGCTTCTCGCCGTGAACATCTCGCCGAACGAAGGTCGGTAACGGGTCAACAGGCCTCACCCAGACTGGCTGCTTGGCAGGGTTATGGTAGAAGACGTACAGTACCGGACATGTCTTTTGGTCATTGGCCGAAAAAGCCGCGCCGGCCAACATAGGCCGCTTTGGAGCGTTCCAAAGCCTTCCTTTTCAAATAACTTCTTTAGAAATCGAGTACTTGCGAAAATAAACATATATTTGAACTCAGCAGCTCAAGCTCTATCTTTTGGTATATAAATCTCAGTAGAGTTGAGCAATGCATATAGGCCCGACAGAATCAATCGACTCGTTGCGACAACCTGTAGAGCGATCGAGCGACAGCTTGAAGAGTGAGCGTTTGGAGAGCTTTATCACAAATTTGCAGCCGTCCAACTTAGGAATTGCTCTAAGACTGTCCAGACTGTCGAGTGGGAGCCACCGCTTCAAATTGCACGCGCGGCCGAGTTCGGAGCGCAATAACTCTGTCAATTCCTAATCGTTTCGGCTTTAGCTCGTAGGTCTTATAGGCAGTGAAACGATGTAGTAGTACGTTAAAGTGGAACGGTGTAGCTTATGATTAGGTAAAGTTACAAGGGCACGAATATGCAGGTTAGCCTTGTGTGACACGATTTTTTCGGATTTCAGTCGACCTTTGCAGGAAGACGCGGAGATCTAACGAACTAAAAACGCGTAGGTGAGCAGAAGAGTTAATGTACTTTACGACGACATGCTAACAACTCCATAGCTTCGTGAAGTGCCTTAGCCCCATCTGCCAATTTAGAGTGGCGGAAGATAGCGGCTAGAGTTTCTTGAGTTCTCGCACCCCCAGATCGAAAATCGATGTTTTCGAAAGTGGCCATGCTTGATACGATTCGATAGAACTTTTTCTGCTGATTTCAATAATGTTACTAGGAGTATCGAGAACTGTGATCTGGGCGAATAAGAGCGCGGAGAACATCGACCGTTGTTGTGCCAAATAGGACGCAAGGGCGTGTTCGGAGCGCAGTAACTCTGTCGGGATCGAATCGATCTAGCTGCAACTTGTAGTTTTTGTAGCCAGTAAAACGTTCTAGTAGTGTGGCAAAAAACTGCGATACAGCTTGTGAATGGACGAAGTAACAGTGGCACGAATATGCAGGTGAGGCTTGCGTGAAGCATTTTTCTCCGATTTCGGTGGACCACTGCGAGAAGACGCCGCGAGCTAACGGCCTCAAAATGCGTATGCGAACAGAGCACTTAAGGTACTTTAGGTGATGGGCAGAGAACTTCTCAGCTGCCTAAACTGCCTTAGCCCCATCTGCCGTTTTAGGGCGGCGGACTTAGTGATTGAAGTTTCCTGCCCTCTTACTCGTCCATGTTTGGGTTTCCGACACTCCCGGTAACACCGTTTTGTTTATAACGAAAAGCTCTATCGAATGGCGTCACTGTCGACCAATTTCAAAAAAATCGATTTTTTGACAATATCGAGGACGTGGGCGCCCTAGGCAAAGGTGCGCGGACGATGATGTAATCGATAACCGGTATTTTCGAAATTGGCCAAATTTCCTCGTGCCAACTTCGTCCAAAATCGTCTAGGCGGTATTTGGAGCGCTGATTACGAATCCGACGTCCGTTTTTGAAAACTCCGTCGACTTCGGTAGGTTTTGGATTTTTTTCTGAATAACTGAGGGTGGTCGGGTCAGGATCATCGATTTTGCTCAAAATTCGTGTAGGGTCGGAGACTTATTCGGGTTGCCCAACACGATGCCGAAGTACATTTGGACGATTATTGCAGGAGGCCGCTCATACTGATAACTGAGAGTGATCGGTGATCCTGACCCAGCCATCCACAAACGGGGGAAGTAACCTGCTGAAGTCGACGGAATTTTCAAAAACGGAAGTCGGATTCGTAATCAGCCCCAAATAACGCCTGGACGATTTTATTTTGGACGAAGTTTGCACGAGGAAATTTGGCCAATTTTGAAAATGCCGGTTATAGATGACGTCATCGTCTGCGCAGCTCGGCCTAGGGCGCCCACGTCCTCGATATTGTCAAAAAATCGATGTTTTCGGAATTGATTGAGAGTGACACCGTTCGAAAGAGCTTTCCGAGCTGAACAGAGCGGTTCCATTAAAACTGTCAAAAACTCAAATGTGGGCGAGTAAGGGCGGAAGAAACTTCACCCCTACCCTCCGCCGCTCTAAAATGGCTGCCGGGAGCGAGGCGGGTTAGGAAGCTGGGGAGCTCTGGGCACTTCTTCGCAAAGTACCTTAACTGATTTGCTCGCTTACGCATTCCCAGACCGTTAGCTCGTCACGTCTTTCCACAGTGGTCGACTGAATTTGGAAAAAATCGTGTCACACAAGGCTAACCTGCATTTTCGCACCGCAATAATTTCGCCCGTTTAGAAGCTACCCCGGTGTGTTGTATTTTTGGGGACTACAAATGCATTCTACTGCCTACAAAATCCACTAGCGGCAGCCTGAACGATTCGATCTCCACAAAGTTGTTCCGCTCCGAACACGTTCGCGCATGCAATTTGCGAGCTGTCGCGCCCACTCGATTGGTAGGTCCGATTCTGTATGCATTGTTTACGGCGCACTCCAAATGCAATCTGGACAGTCTTAGAGCAACTTTTGATTGATTGAGACGGCTGGGAATTTCCGATAAAACTCCCCAAACGCCCGCTCTACAAGTTGTCGCGCCCACACGATTGGTAGGTCCAATCCTGTATGCATTGTTCCCCGCGCACTCCAAATGCAATCTGGACAGTCTTAGAGCAATTTCTGATCAGGACGGCTAGAAATTTCCGATAAAACTCCCCAAACGCCCGCTCTACAAGTTGTCGCGCCGCGCCTACTCGATTGATTCTGTCGGGCCTATATGCATTGTTCAACTCTATTGAGATTTATATACCAAAAGATAGAGCTTGAGCTGCTGAGTTCAAATATATGTTTACTTTCACAAGTATTTGATTTCTAAAGAAGTTATTCAAAAAGGCCGCTTTGGAACGCTCCAAAGCGGCCTATGTTGGCCGGCGCGGCTTTTTCGGCCAATGACCAAAAGACATGTCCGGTACTGTACAATACCGCTCGCGCCGCACGGTCAAAAGTGTGCGAAAAAACGCAAAAATAGCGTCGCATGCTCATAACTCCTTCAGTTTTGGGTTTTTTTTAAATAAAGGTTGGTACCGTTCGATTCGTCTCTTCGAGGTCTACACAAACATGTATACAATTTTACCGGAACACCCATATTTTCGCCGTGGGTGGTCCAAAATTGACTGACTTTTGCGATTAGAGATGCTGATGCAGATCATCTGCGACTTTTTCATGTTCAACTACTGCTGTTCAACTAAGAGGATGAGCTTGATGTAAAGGTAGAATAGCTGAGATATATTGAGATATTCGTATTAACTGATTTCACTTGACTCCTCACCTGATTGCACGTGATCAGTTTTGTGACCAGTTTTGTAGCAAATCGTATTGTAACAAGTCAATGAATTTGAACGTCAAATGTCCGTGGTAACAATTTGATGGGACGTGGTTGACTAAAATGCGTGGCTAAGGTGGTGTTAGAAGAGCAAGGTACAAAGTCATCACATTCCCCCTGCGCCGCGAGTGCAGCGGAAGGTGACCTCACCAGCTATACAAAAATCGGTCGAAATTGATACCGCTCGATAGCGCTTTCCATGCTCAGCGGAACGGTGCCATTGCGAGTGTCGAAGACTCAAATCTGGGCGAGTAGGAGCGCAAGAAACTCCAACCGCTAGGTTTCGCCGCTCTAAAACGGCAGCTGAGTCTAGGCAGTTTGGGCAACTGAGGAGCTGTGAGCACGTCGTCGTAAAGTACCTTAAGCGCTCTGTTCGCGTACGCATTTTAAGGTCGTTAACTTGCCGCGTCTTCTCGCAGTGGTCCACGGAAGTCGGGAAAAATGCTTCACACAAGCCTCACCTGCATTTTCGCACCCCTATAACATTCCCCCTCCTATGCTAAATCATTCTGTTTTGGCGTGCTAACAGACCGTTCGACTGCCTACAAGACCTACAAGCTGCAACCTGAAAGGTTCCAACTTGAAAGAGCTATTGTGCACCGAAGACGCCCGCGCGTGCAATTTGCGAGCGATCGCCCCCCCCCCCTCGATTGAAAGGTTCGATTCTGTATGCATTGTTCATGGCGCACTCCAAAGGCTCGCTGGACAGCCTTGGAGCAATTCCTGAGTAGGGCGGCAAGAAATTTCTGATACTCACTTTGATACTTTGATGGTCCTTTGTCGGCTGGAGGTCTTCTCAGCGGGGACCACAACTCTTCCAGACCGCTCGATCTCTGGCTGCTTGCATCCAGTGAGGCAGACTCCGCTCTCTGAAAGATCTTGAGAATGAGTCTGCCCATCGCGTTGGCGGTCGTCCCAGTGGTCTCTTATGGTCTCTCGGGAGCCATTCTGTAACACGGAGACTCCATCTATCGTCCTTTCGTCGAAGCAGGTGTCCGGCCCATCGATATTTGGACTTCTTCATGTACTGCAGCGGTCTGCTAATTGCGAATTTCTGATAAAACTCCCCAAATGATCAGTCTACAAGCTGTCCCTCCCCCCTCGATTGAAAGGTTCGATTCTGTATGCATTGTTCACGGCGCATACCAAAGTTTCGCTGGGACAGATTGGAGCTAACCCTGAGTGGGGTGGCGGGGAATTTCTGATAAAATTCTCCAAACGGCTCGAAATAGTCTTGAAAACGTCGCGTTTCCCAGTAAGACAAGGTAGAAGCGCAATGGACATGCGTTCGCTCACTCGATAGATAGGATCGATTCTGTATGCATTGTGCACGGCGCACTCTCGTAGCATTCCTGGCATTACAGAGCACTGGCAACGTACGCAATGCTTGAGATACTCCGAAAGCACGCATGTCCTAGGAAATAAGCTGCTCTAATCGCAAAAGCCCGCTCCAGTCAATTTTGGACCACCCACGGCGAAAATATGGGTGTTCCGGTAAAACGGTACACAAGTTTGTGTAGATCTCGAAGAGGCGAATCGAATGGTACCAACCTTTATTCAAAAAACCTAAAATTGAAGGAGTTATGAGCGTGCGATCCTTTGCGACGCTATTTTTGCGTTTTTTCGCCAACTTTTGACCGTGCGGCGCGAGCGGTATGTACTTCTCATCCTGCGCTAAGATTGAGTCCAGGCTGGTTGGGAATTGGGCGAGATTTGCGCGACACAGGTCGACTCGTTAGACTGGGATTTTCATGAGACGGACTGGGGTTTTGGCATGCTTCTGGAAAGAGCGGAAGTGGTAACTTCTCAGATGGGCTTCAGTAAGTAGCATACAAACATGCAAATACGAGAAGCACGAAACCAGACTGCAGTCACGAGATATATGGACACGGCATGGAGAGTCTCGTTACTTTTGCCCCCCCCCCCTAACAACTCCGTTTCGAAGTATGTATAAATGAATAAGTTTTTTACTCTAAATCGTTCCGTCTCAGGGAAAGCCACACGTACCGCTCGGTGGGTTTTTCCTGCTCTTTCAAAAAACATATGGATATGCCGCTCTAATTTTTCTAGCCCACCTTTCCCAGGGCTTCGTAAAATCATGAAACGACCACCGAGTCATCTTGATTTACGAATTTAAATTGGGACATTCTGTGGCAGAGGCATCCCGTAATCTTCGCAGCGCTTTTGGGACGGACTGTCCTTGCGAACGAATGGTGAGGCTCTGCTTCGAAAATTTCGCTTCTGGCGATTTTGATTTCGAAGAGGAACAGGTTCGCGGGCGCAAGTCGTCGATTGACGATGAAGTTTTGAGGAGAGCCGTCGAAGAAAATCCTGAGGCGAATATACGTACTTTAGCAGAGGACCTTGGCGTGCCAGAAAGGTACATAGCAAGCCATTTGGCGAGAATCGGCAAAGTGAAGCGGAGCCGAAATGCGCTGGCCGATGAGCAGTGTCTGGCACGTTTCGACACCTGCTCCAACCTGCTAGTTCGCCTTAGAAATGAGCCTTTCCTAAGCTGTGATAACTGTAGATGAAGATGAAAAATGGGTCCTTTACGATAGCAGGACATCCTTCCCTAAACCCGACGTTTACCTTAAAAAGTTACGATTACTTTGTGGTGGTGTTGAAAGGGATAATCCACACACAGCTTCTTGCAATCTGGCCAGGCAGTCACGCCAGGTCTTACTGCTGTGATTCAGACCAAATGCATGAGAGGTTGCAAAAACTGTGGCCGGCAGTGGTGAATAGAAGAGGGCCGCTCCTGTTGCAGGACAACGCAAGGCTAAAAACCTCACAAATCACTCGTGAAAATTGACCCGAATAGGTGTCGAAGTTCTCCCTAACTCACTATATTCTCTAGACCTTTCTCTAACTGACTGTCACTTTTCCGAACCTTGATTTTGATTTACGTCGGAAACAATTCACTAATTTGGCCGATGTTGAATGTGCGCTCCCTGACTTCGTTGATTCATGTGATCCCAGTTTTTATTGTAGAGGATTACATTATCTGCTCGATGGCAAAAGAAAGTATAGATTCTGGCGGTTTTTTCTCCGATTAATAAAGTTGTGCTCAGGCTGAGTTATAGCAGTTTGAAGTAAGCCCTCCGTTTCGGCGATTAATTTTGCGACAGCCTAATAGTTCCGGCTCGGCCATGGACGAACTTTTGCTGTCTGCTGTTTCTGGTCCTTCACATAGTAGGCCGTGGAAGTGCTCTTATGTGAAGTAAAGTGAAACGGAAGGTTGTGGTGAAAGGAACGTATACTTAAAAATGCATGTACATAGACCGCCTGCAAGAACTCCTGTGTCTATTTCTCACACGCAAAATTACTCAAATACTTTAGAGACAAACGAATATTCGTCTTCAACAAAACGTGGAAGTGGCATGAAATTAATGAGCTTTGTACAAACCACGCTATAACCTGGCTGGTTTTTGCGAGACCGCTCCATTCTGTTCAGTATTTTTATGAATTGCTCTGATTTGCTCTCCAATAATTCGTGCAGGCAATGTCGGGCTGAGTATGAATAAGAAAGATAATATGCCTTCTCAAATTGCTATATGGAAATGACTTCAATGGCATAAATGGTTAGATAAGGATGAAGATTTTACAATATGAATGTACGCAGTGAGCAATATTGTGTAGATTCACTTAATTTTCGCAATGGGAGCTATTGTGGTATATATGACTTTAAGTTACGAGCCCTTCTCAGCTAGCAGATTTGTTTCTGATATGATATTGCTCATTCCACGCTATGAAGCAGATCGTAGATTTTTCAAATTTTTCACTTCTTGATTTTGTTGTTTTATTATTGGCTTAAATGAAATAGATAAGTGGAAAACGTCACATACAGTGGCGTCCAAAAGTTTGTGAACGCTTGCATTTTTCGACATAACTTGCTTCAAAAAGGTCCAAACAGAGTGAAATTTGGATATGTGGTAGCAAATTAGATCGCAATGACGATCCCTTGACCTACGTTCGTTATTATCGTTTTTTGCAAGTGCAAAGTCAGACGTGCGCGCAACGGTCAAAGGTGAGCAGCTAAAGCATTGAGCGTAGTTATCAATACATTTTCTTATGAAGCCAATCTAGTAGCGTTTTGATATACTGTGGTCTTTAGCAAACTCCTTGTTATGCCGAGAGGAAAGAATATCCCTGCTGAAGTACGAGAGGCAATTTTTCGACTCGTCCAGAAAAAAGTCTCTTATCGACAGGTAGGATTGCTTTTCGGATGCGGGATTTCGACAGTTGCTTTCATAGTCAGAAGAATGAAACATTCCGAGACAGCAGAGATGCTCCAAAGTCAGGCAGACCACGTATTACGACCTCTAGAGATGATTCTGTCATCCAAAGGATGTCGAGGCGTAACCCGTCGCTGACTGCCGTCGATATAAAAAAAAGTCCGTAGCCACTCACCATAGCCTAGATGTGAGCGTGAGCACGGTAAAACGTCGACTGAGATGTGCTGGACTCTATGGACGACGCCCCGTTAAGAAAGCCTTCATCAGCGAGAAGAATAGGAAAGCTAGACTCCAGTTTGCCAAGGAGCATCTGAGCTGGACGATAGACGATTGGAAAAAAGTGCTTTTCAGTGACGAGAGCAAGTTTAACCTATTTGGATCCGATGGACCACACTACGTTAGACGTCCAAAAGGTGCGAGGTACGACAGAATGTATCAACTTCCAACTACTAAACATGGCGGAGGAAACGTTATGGTTTCACATCCAAGGAGTTATGGACTCCAAACGCTGCCAGGAGATTTTGAACAATGTTATGCTTCCATACGCTAAAAATACCTTCCAAACGCTGTGGATTTTCCAATAGGACAACAACCCGAAACATGTTTCGAAGACGGTGAAGGAGTGGTTCAGTGCAAGTGGAATTCACCTGATGTCATGGCCTTCTCAGTCACCGGACCTGAACCCAATCGAACACCTTTGGGAACACTTTGCTAGAAGTTTAGCAAGTCTCACAGCAAGAAACAAGGCCGAAAAGTTTGAACAATTAAGGCAGAAATGGGAAGATATCGGACCCGACGTGATCAACAAGCTTCAAGTGTCCATGCCAAGGAGATGTGAAGCTGTAATTAAAGCAAAAGGTTTTGCAACTCGCTACTAGTACAGCTACATTGTTTCTGTGTACAACTTGCCTGCATTGGGTAATAAAGAATGTTGCCGAAGTGTTGTAACCTATGTGGTAGATTTCACGGTTTTTCCGTTTTTATATTTGAAATATGGAGAGGACTAATATAGAACAGCAGTGATTATGCGGTATAAGAGTGTTTGTTATTTGTCACAAAATATCCAAATTTCACATTTCTAAAGCTGATTTGAAGGGAGTTCTGGCGCGAAATGGATGTACCGTAACTGGACCATTTTAGTGGATGCACCACTGAGTCCTTCTCTAAGGATTGAGGTCACATTCCTGTCTGAGGGAACAAGTCATCACCGTCATAAAACATTGAGCACATAAACACGTTCTGAAATGTATGCAATATCGTTTACTCGCGTTATTTCTGAATTTTGGCTCAAGAAGAGATGCGCAAAGGGTGAGAAGTAGGGACTCTGATCCAGAATAAGATTGGAATGCAGAATAAGAATATCTCAATTCCGGGCATTTCTCGTTCCTGACGGTGAAACTGAAAGCTTCTGAAGGTGGCCATGGCTCCACTTCAGTCGATATAAACGGAGCACATCTTTGTCCGCCATTATTCATGGTTGTCATCCGTCTGTTCGTGTTCGCATACTAGCTCATCGGTCTGATTTTCACCTCTCGATGATTCTTCACTACTGTACTTTGACTTTACTCTTTTCAGGTATTCACGACAGCTCCTCTTCTGCCGACGAACGCGCATGCAATCGAGCAGATCTGCCCCTGTACTTACATACGTGTGCCAATGGAATCGGAAGGTTCGCCCTTCATTCTCAATTCTCTGAAGTTCACTTCTTCTCACGTTCTCCTTGGTAACCGCGGAGTTTCGTTCCCAGCTGACTACGTCTCGCTTCCGACTTATTCGGGTGAAAAGGCAGCGAAAGCTTAAAATCCTCGCTTTTTCATTCGTCATGTGAGGGATTTCACTGTCGTAGAAGCGTTTGTACTTACACTACTGCAGAATTTCAATTAGCCTTCTTACGCACATGCGAGGGAAGTTCACTGCTCTACCGTAATCACCGCGCGCTGTGTAACAAAACAATATCTACATGAAGGCTACGGTGTGCAGAAAAAACACAAAAATGCACGTGCTACAGCAATAAAGAAATTGCGGCAGATTGTCCGTTAACGTGAAGGTACAGTCGACTGTGACCAGCGTCGCTCAGTGGTATGAATACTCCACACATTGCACTTCAGAATGACAATTAACGTGTTTCTATGCACATTCCATCTACTGGCTAATTTGAGGAGGCGCATCGGTATGCATTACCCTTCCTGAACAAATCTACCATCGTTTGCCGATCAAGTATGAGTGAACGGCCCGGCTGGACTGGGCGCAAATTGCCCCTTGAGGCGTGTGAGATTTGTGCCTCCCGTCACTCGTGTCACAATTGCTTCCTACACTGTACTATTGCTTCCTACACTGTACTTAGGTAGCGAAGATTTCAAGCTTTAGCTTTAGCGAAGGAAGTAGTCCTGAGATCATGTCTTCAAGTATTCCGGACTCTGAAAAGGCGAATCTAGCCGAAACGTAGGCCGAATAAAAAATTAGATAAAAATCTTGGTGAACGGCTTTAACAAGCACCCTAACAGTTCATCTATGCTATGCCAAAGTTCATCGAAAGTCGAGGTTGTGCTGTTCCGGGATCATTTAGCACTGCCGAGGGCTGCTGCATGTTCTCACTGTATTCAACTGTGAGACAATGTTACATTAGTCGGATGTCGGTTACTGTTCCGAACTTTTCACGAAGGTCAGCTCGTCTCCTTTGGGTGCCGCAAAATGAAATTTTCATGACTTTGTAACAATGTGTTCCCAATGTCGACACGGCGACAGAGCTGTTTATTCTCTCGGGCATTTCTCTAGTCTAGGCATTGGTGCAACGTGCAAGGAGGCCACCACAGCACGGAGATGACGGGTCAAAGGGGCACTTAAGGACATCCTAGAAGTCGAACACATATTGTAGAGTCTTGTTCAAGGTGTTCGATTACTGCGATAATGGTCGCTTCTGAAGTTCCGTTAACTCCACAACTAACTTCCTGGCAGCTTTATTTCTTAGCCACTTAATTTGAGGGTCCAACGATAGGTTTCTAGAGTTCACATTTGGCGACTGTAGAACCCGGAAAAGTAGCATATACCATTTTTACATAAAATTGGACACTCTCCTGTGCACGCATGACGCTTTGAAATCAAAACGAACATCTCTCAAATCGAAACGAGCGTCTTCCGAACTAGAAACTTTCCGAAAAGGTGAGAATATTTTTTGCCTAATGAAGATTTCGCATAACTTTCTTTGAAAATTTTTTAAAATTCGCTTGCCTTAATGAGTGAATGCACTGTTTTGAATTTTACAAACTTCCATTTTTCAGAGAAAACAGTGATTTGTTGCCTATTCTAAAGTGCAAAGGCGGCACATTTTAGTGACTATGCCAAACCACGCTACCACGCGTTCTGGCTAGCACCTTCAAACGGTTCAAGGGGAACGATTGAACAAAGCTGGTTTTGCGTATCCCGCACTTGACAAATGCGCTGATCTCCTCCGAGCATGAACAGATTCTGATTTTTTAATCTTACGTAAATACAGTTTTCTTAAGAGCGTTGACCATGTGGTATGAAACCTCCAGGAAAGTGTAGGGGAGGAAAGGCTTTGATCGTGAGTTTCCATCCATTAGTTCCGTATTGTGATTGTCGTGGTTCAGATGCTCACTTCTTCTAGTAAAGAAATTCTTCTGGGAGTGGAGAGGTGATTTGTGTCTATGACGGAATACGAGCATTTTCTCTCGCAATTGCGCGCTGCGCTGGTCACACCTAGGCAGGAATAGCATCCCTTTCCATTTCATCGTCCAAAGCAACAGATAACTGCTTTTTTGTCGACCCAAGGCATTCCTCCAATTTCGCTGGACTTACTCCCTTAATTAAAATTTCCAGCGACTCTTCCCCTACTCTAGTTCTGTATTGCCTCCACCACCACATTCAAGGTTGCTTCGGCTTTTGCCGTTCTCATTCCTCGACACCACTGCCGCCTCCGGAACGCCAGACCACCTCAGCCGGATTGGATCACCTCGATTTCGCGTGTGCACTGAACAAAGTGCGAACCGTGGGCGTCTGTGTGCTTTTCAGTGCAAGTCCACACCCGTCCATCGTTGCATGTGAAGTGCTCGGAGTTCTTCATTTCTTCAAATTGGCCCTCCTCAATTGTGGGCGTGACAAAAAAGACCTTTCAGGCAGTCTAGGACCTTCTTCCACTTACCCGCTTCAGAGATCAGCGACGCCGCTATGAGCTTTCATGATCGGACGTTTAGAGAGCGTTGTTTGTTGTTCGATGTAGCATCTTTCAGAATTAATAGCATGTAAATGTGCATTACGTATTTAGTCGAAATAGCGGTTTGCGGGTGGCGGGTTCAGCATAAAAAGCAGCTTATTTAAAGGTGTGGGACAAAGCTTGGATCTCAGAATCATCGCCAAAATTAGATGGTGCTGAAATCCACAAAAGTGCTTATGACTGCATATTCACAGGATGTTAAGCTGTGAATCCATTAAAGGGAACATCATTTTTGTGGCTACAATTTGCAGCGATCAGAACGTGGAGATTAGACAACGTCATGTGTCTTAAATTCTATTTTAACCCAAACCTGCTTACTCTAATGCGCTGATCAGCTGCGGAGACTCTACAAAAGAAGACGATTGTAAACAGGTTAGCCCTGAGTGGAAAGAATTTTACAAGGTTGATTTTTGCTAACCAGGGAAGGGTTTCAGGCGTAGATCTTAACGGGGGATATGGGCAGTACTACGAGAATTTCCACTCTTCGTAGAGTAGAAAAACATGTTTCATTTTTTCTGAGTTTTTAAACCAAAAGAGCTACGGGACTCGAATGCGGGGTACAGTAGCACTCCGTCAGCACGTGCCCATATGCATGCGTCCGCGCGCTGTTGTATGAGACGCGAAGCCATTGCGGCAAGCGAGTCGGTGGCTCAGCAGGTTGCGGGCCTGCTTCAAAGGTGCTAGGCCAGATGTTCGACTCCAGGGATATGCAATACTTTTGCATTTTTCATAACCGCTGCCTCCTTCACCAATTTGTTTCCTACACATCTCTTACATATTTATTTCACTCTAAACTGTCAAAAGGGTCAGATTCGTGATGAACCCCCATGACATTGACAGTCCTAGTCACCTGTACATGCTGTAACCTAAGTAATCAGCCAAAATTTCAAAAACGAATGTAAGATTCGCGGTCAGCACCCTAAATAACCCCTGAGAGAAGTTTGGGCAAAATCAGTGATTATGACCTCGACAGCCTTAGACATCCCGTACCTGCTGTGAAGTCGTTGAACATTGTATAATACAGAAAGTGAGAGAAGTGAGTGAACCACAGCTCAATGTAAACCCTTATTTTAGAATTTAGAGTGAAGTAACTGTGTAGGAGATCTGTAGGAAGTAAGCTGATTTAAACCGCCATCAAGGCACTATTGTACTTTCACGACTCCAGAGAAGATGTCGAAAAAAATTTCGCCCAAGCTTCTCCCAGGGGTTATTTAGGGAACTGATCGCGAATCTGAAATTTGTTTTGAAATTTCGGATGACTACGGTAGGTTACAGCAGGTGCGGGTGACTAGGGCTGTCGAGGTCATGGGTGTTGATCGCAAATCTAGAGTGTTGATCACGAATCTTTCGGCTGAGTACGGTATTTACAGCAGGTACGTGGCTACAGCAGGTTTTGACAATTCAGAGTGAAAAAAATGTGTAGGAGATGTGTAGGAAGCAAATTGGTGAAGGAAGCAGCGGTTATGAAAAATTGCAGAGTAGTGCACAGCACGGGTGTCGAACATCTCCTCTAGCACCTTCGAAGCAGCCTCGCATCCTGCTGAGCCACCGACTCGCTTGCTACAGAGGCTTTCGTCGCGTTTCATACAACAGCGTGCGCACTCCTGCACGTGGGCACGTGCTGACGGTTCGTTACATACTGTACCTCGCCTTCGAGGGACCGTAGCTCTTTTGGTTTAAAAACTCAGCAAAAACGAAACATGTTTTTCTACTATATGAAGG
Source organism: Heligmosomoides polygyrus polygyrus (assembly GCA_947396885.1). Taxonomy (NCBI): domain Eukaryota; kingdom Metazoa; phylum Nematoda; class Chromadorea; order Rhabditida; family Heligmosomidae; genus Heligmosomoides; species Heligmosomoides polygyrus. The sequence goes on along the minus strand of OX377203.1, from coordinate 30,721,283 downwards.
GTGGAAATTCTCGTAGTGCTGTCCATTTCCCCCGCTAAGACCTACGCCTGAGAACCTAGTAAGCATCAGCTGGATCTCGACTGGAAAAACGAGAACAAAAGGAATTCTAGTTCTGGCCAATTCAATAGTTTCAAATTTTCGCTGAACAAATGCTCCCTACACGTATGTCAGCCGTTTCAGTAACAGTTTGCATGATAGCTGTCTCGTGCCTGTTGCGTTGTGTTAGGTTTCTTTTCCAGTCACCACCAATGTGGTTACTCGAATTTGTTAGCTTATGCTTATGCTTTTCTGATTGGAAGTGAATGATGTGCACACTACAAGGCAAATCACTAGTGTTCCTCTTTACGCCCTTACCCAACCGCTAGCCGTCCTTTAAAACCTTCCTGGTCCCTGAAATTAATTGAGCACACCTCATCAGCACTTCCTATTCTACTCGAGTTTCGCCCAACGCACCAACAGTGAGAGTTGCTGCCGAGTTCGCTCACCGGCTCTTACTCTCTGATATCAAGGTAAAGATGAGAAAGCGACACTGTTGGTGCTCCAAGCTACAGGGTCTATCTGCAGGCGTTGCAGACTACAACATCCTTTGATCGGCTCCATCAGACAATTTCCGCTTCTGTTGAAGTGGGAAATAAGCGGAAATTATCATATTGGCCTCCAAACGCAGAATAAATGTCGGCAGCGTCAATTGCATTTGTCTAGGTGTTGCCTTCGAGTGTAAGCTATGCTAAAGCCTCATTTATGCTATGGGAAGCATTTGAATTATATACAGAGAATGAGTTGATGCTAACACAGGTAATTTCTGATAGCTCAGCTTAAGTTTTTTCAAATTCCTTACTTTAGTTGTAGTTTTTATGGGTCCCTCAAAATAACGAGAATGAAGTTGGTTGCACATGGTCCTCTGATCGCCTTCATTCGTCTTTTGGAACCGTCTAGTCAGAGAATGCGGAACTATCCCAGTCGAAGGGAGGGGCATTCCATCCTGCATGTTCAATTAAAATGGCGAGAAAATTGATAGCAAACTCTTCTACAAAAATGACACACTGGAACATTCCATAAGAGGACCTTTTGTTGCAATTTTAAAGCTGGAGAGCACTTTATTTGTGTTTGTCTCGTTTTCTTAGCGGTACTCCCTTCCGACTAGGATAGATCCGAGGAAGCTTTACATGTGGACACCATACTGGACACAAACTGACAACTGCTGTGCTTTACATGTATTCGAAAATTAGTGTAAGGCGATTGCTGCAGGAAGTTGTTGTCACTGAGCACCATCAAAGGAGTTCGAAAGAAACCGTTGAGCTGTTGCGAGATTTCGGCATCAGTCATCAACCCGATAGCCAGCGATACGAGAAAAATGGCAGCACAATTTTGCTCATCAATCCGACGTCCGCGTCGGATGCGGACCGGACGAGCTACATGGATTGAGTTCAGTCAATTCCTTGGGTCAATAATGGGTTAGTGGTCTTCAGCGAGTCAACCCACTCCCACTCTGCCACTGCGACCCATTGTAAACACTTCGAGTCAATCAATGTGAAACAGATCCCAGTCCGCCGCTTCGCTTTCGAAATTGTGCAGTTTCAGGGTTGAAGATGTGTTAACCTATTGATGGCATCGTTTTTTTTAAAGTACTTTCCCAATGCGAAGCCGACAGGAGAAATTTCTGAGGCGATGCACTCCACTACATAGGTTCTAGCCGCTAATAACAACAAAACCGGCTACATTACCTAGTCGTAACCTCAGGAGGATTCCAGGGCTTCCTAAAGCTCATAGCTTTTAGAGCCATCAGATATTTGTTTTCATTTCATTTTTCAGAATTCACCCTTCCGTGCCGATTTTACTTTCTTGTCATTATACTCCCCATACAGCTTTATTTCCTTGAGAGTTGTTTGAAAACCTGCAGCGAAGTCACTGACTGTGGCACTGACTGGTGAGGACGCAACTGCAAGCTGCTTAGCAATTCAACTCAGTGGCGATGTAAGCACTGCTCCTTAATAGCTGATGATGTCAGCGATATTTAGTTCCCTTGCAGGATGCACCACGCTTTCTACTTACGTAAGATACCGTGAAAGCAATTTAATACATATTTGGCGTGTGCTCGCGGTGGCCGGCCAACTCATACCCCGAACAAATCTGGTATAAACTAACCGTCACCGAACAAATAGAAGACGAGGTTGTTCTGAGCGGGACTCGAGCGAAGAACCTCTATTCGTTGTAGACGAGGCAGCCGGCGCTTCCTTCCCGCTTCTCCACATTATTTCATAGAATTATTGAAAATACCTTCCCCAGAACCGTTCCTTCTCCTTCCCCAAGCTTTGACCTTTTCCTTTTATTTTTATCTTTTAGTTTTTCCAGTTGAAAAGGAAAAATGATAAACATCACTACAATCATTTGCTTATGGGTTCTAAAGGGGTGGATGTTGCGTTCAATCAAACAGCGCCGATGATGTAATGAGGTAGAGCATTTCTGCCCGGTCAGCAGGAGGTGCGGGTTCGAGTCTCGCCTGGTGCTAGAGTTTTGATCGCAACAACAAATCGTTGTAACAGCTTACAACTTCGATACCAGCCACTTAAGACTTAAAGAAACTGTCTTGAACCAGAATGACTTAACATTTGAAAGAAAATAGTTTGCTATCATGTTCCCTATTCTGCCAGCTCCTTATCAAAATCCCTCTATTACCGTTTTTTGAATACGTATCTCTCAGATCTTCTTCTCTTTCTCAGCTTTTCATGTCTATGACCACTCATCCTCTTACATTATCCTTCCTTTCCTTTCTTCCGCTCTTTCATTCAACTTGCCTCATAATCTTTCTTTCCTTTTCCTTCTAATACTTTCTATCAATCTCTGTATAGCCAGAATTTAATACTAAGTAATATATGCCCGTCCTCTTCACTGAAGAGCCGCTGAGGGAGCAAAACACAAGATTTCGTCGAAAGACGGTGGCGACTTTTATTCTTCCTTTTTTAGATAGAATCATCTATGAAATTCCAGTATTTCTCTTTTTCCTTTTTACTAGAAGCAGATAAAGAACTTATCTAGACGCCTCCTTTCTTTAAGTCTCAACGTTTGGGCAGAATCAGATGCTTTTGCTCCTTTTTCATTCGTTGATGTGTCCTTAAAATCTGTGGCGTACAGTGTTATGGTCTTCGGGATAGCTACAAGGTTCGAGCACTTCTTCTGGCCTTTAGTTTAGTCCACATCTTAATACTACTTTAATGGTCCTTGTGTCGGCTGGAGGTTTCTCTGCAGGAACCACAACTCTTCCAGACCGCTCGATCTCTGGCAGCTTGCATCCAGTGAAGCAGACTCCGCTCTCTTGAGAATGAGTCTGCTCATCCTGTTGGCAGTCATCCCAATGGTCTGTTAGGGTCTCTTGGGAGCCATTCTGTGACACGGAGACTCTATCTATCGTCCTTTCGTCGAAGCAGGTGTCCGGCCAAGCGATATTTGGACTTCTTCATGTACTGCAGCGGTCTGCTAATTGCGACTTCTCCCTTAGCTCTGAGCTTCGTAGGCCTTCTTGCCATTGCTGACGAAGGCTTGTCCTCAGAAGACATCTCTCCAGTGCACGATGCGTAGTTTGCATTGCTGTGGCGATTGTCTTGTTGTCGGGCCAGGTTTTCATCGCGTAGCACATCGCAGGCAGTACAGAGGCGTTGAGTATCGAAGCCCTGAGGCCGGCATTCTTGACCTGATCGGTGACTTCGCGAATCGAACTGAAGGCTGCCCAGGCTGCACGTCTTCTGCGGGCGATTTCAGGACCGAGGTTAGGGACGTAGGACCTGTTGTAGAGCGACTCCATTTAACCTTAAGGCCCCCACAGAGTTCTGCGGCAGCGCCGCGGCCCTATGCTTAACCATAGGGCAGATCGCAGAGCTCGCCGCCGGCGGCGTCCCTGTCCTATCCTTAACCATTGCGGCGAGCGGCGTTGCCGCAGAACTCTGTGGGGGCCTTTACGAGTCCCGTGTCACACCACTGGTTGACCATAAATTGCGTTTTGGGCGTATTCATGTCCAGTCCAATCTTCATACCCGCCACATTGAGCTCGTTCAGCATCTCCTCGACTTCTGCCGCTGCTAGAGATATATGGCAGAGCAATTAAAACTGCCGGAAACTATTCACCTTTGCTGCCTTACACCTCTTGTCAACGCTTACTACATCCACCAGAGAGCTGATAAAATTTGATGCATTTGTTCGCTGATCCTTCGATGCAGAAGTCGTATGTGTGGTTTCTCAGCAACATCGAGCGAGCTCAACCGCTGTGGATCCTGTTGTCCCGCAGAACCTACTTCTTGATGCTCTGCGGGAGGTTCGTAGTGAGTTTCCCAGTCTGCGGCCAGCAGCTGATTGTTGTTGCTTTACCGAGCAGCGGCCGCATTTGATTAGAAGAAAGGGAGCAGATAATTCGACTCCGCGCGCTCAGAGCAACCATGTCTTACTACCCATCTGGGCAGCAATTAGGCTGCGGTTCTTGTCTGGGAAGGATAAAAACACTTCATTATCTATTGGCCACTACACAAAACTAGAACAACACTCCTTCCCAATATTTCATCCCTTACTTGAGAATTTTCCTGGTCCAACTTTTACTTTCTCCCTTAAATGCAAAAGTCTGACATTAACCAACCACTGTATGGGATGCGCCATGTATTCCACTTCGGCTTTATATCGTAAAGGGGGTCCAGAGCCTACTCGAGTTACAAAATGACTTCTGGTACGCAGCGGAAAGACAGGTCGATGCCTGATCCTACTCATAGGCCACTGCTCACTGTTCAACAGCCACTCAAGAATGGAAGGCTTAATCGTTGCTGTCTGTACAACCCAGCTTCATCATTTCTGTGCAGTATGACGTCGCTACGCCTCGTCTTAAGCACTTCTTCACTTCTTCCAAATGTCCAGCCATGAGATTATTCTTCTGTAAGAATGGCCACATTAGGGAGAGTACTACACCTGGTTCAAAATTATGTATCACACCAACAAATGACTTTCCCAAAGGTAGGATAAGAACCCACTGCCAAGGCCCGAGTTGTCGAGTTGTGAGTGTAACTACCGTGCTTGTTGCGGCAGAAAGCCCCTAGATAGGAATTCTAGGCGCACTTGACAATAATATGTACCTACTTCCACCAAACTCTCTAGCTTTGAGCAAGCTTTAGTTGCCACACAGTCGGCTTTCAAACACTAAGAACGCGGTGCAAATAGAGAGGCTCGCTGGTATTATAAATTAGCCCCTAACTGAAGGATGCGGAAACCCTTAAGAAAAAGGCGACATGTGGCTAAGAAGTTGTGTAATAAGATGAGAGTCGCTTCTACCGGCTGTCTTCAACAACTTCTCTACGGTATACACTCCGCTAACGACCTTCCACGTCCAAGCGTCCCTGTATCGAAACGTGCAGTGCTATTCAGCATCAGCTTACACACTGTCCACAAAGTTTTGAAGCGTTCTGACGAAGCCGTGGAAGGCTTTGAGGCTCAACTTCGCTCGCGCACCCATGAGCACGAACTGGGAAAAAGTCAGATACAGTGGCAGCTACTCTGACATGTGAACAGAAGCATAGCTCTGAGCCTTAGAATGTGTTATCCGATGAGAAGAAGTGGACCTCGACGGCGCCGACGGGTACAGGCACTACTGGGGAGATTTGAGCGAAGACGAACGAACGCTCTCCATGCGCAGCTTTGGCGGGAGAAGTCTCATGGCATGGGTTTCTTTTCTGGATATGGCGATGTTGCGCTAGACTGCTCCTCGCGTAGGACTACCACTGAAGACTCATAAAGCTGTTTGAGGTCATCTACTGTCGTCTCTTCGCAGATTTTGTAGGCGCGACCTTGCTTTTTTGCGTTTATTAGAAAATTGTTTTTAAGCTCCACAAAACAGTGCTATTTGTCTTTTAGGATATCTTAGTTTTTATTATTTTTAGGCTTAAAAATGGAATACACATGATGTAAAAATCAAATTTTTCAATACTTGCTCTTCTTGAATGTAGACACCCACTCTTTTCCTTGCTTCGTACTAATGAGCAAGCACCATTTCTTATCTCCTGCGATGATTCGGTACAGAAACGTTATTTACGGTCGGACGAGATATTGTGAAGCAATGTGACGACGTCGTTCCTTATTGGTTCCAGTCAGATCGTGGGGCACCCAGGCTCCAAATTTTTCGGCAAATTCCATCAGTGGAGATGGCTAAGGAAGTTTTTTGATCGCAGTTGGTTTTGTCGGCTAATTCACGACTTGTTTGGCGACCGTTCTATCAAAAAGTGCCTTTGGACGCTCTTCATCGAATTTCGAAGGTCTTTCGCTACGGAACTGTCGTCGAAGTCAAAGTCGCCGAAGTCGAAGTCGTTCTTGAACTTGCAAAGCATTTCCGTGCTGTAGAATCGCCTATGACATCTCGGCATACCGGCAAATATCCTGCGCTGCTTCGTCTGCTTTTCGACCACGACGAAATACGAAGAAGAGCGGATGTCGAAAGTGCTTACATTGCCTCTTGGATGTTCCATTCCAAGCCTAAAAATAACCTCTTCCGGCGTTCTGATTCTTGAATTCTTTCTGAATTCTTCTGCCACTGAGAAGTAGGCTGACACTCGTCAAGTCGAGAACGTTGACGCCAGAGTGATGTCTTCTGAAAGTGTTTATGAAGGACAATAGAGCAATGTCCTTCGATAAGAATCCTTCTGAAACCTCCAGCGGTCAACTGCGGCTGAACTCTCGATGAAGTGAAAGTGCAACTACTGAAATTCGCCGATGGATGACGGAATTTTTGCCCACTGATTGCCGAATTTCCTGTTGTAGTTCAACACGATTCTGAACAAGAACGTTCCTTATTTGCTTCCTGCACAACAATTGCACTGTGACGTTCCTACGCAATTACTACTACGGGTCACCTTTCGACCTTCATCTTATGTCATCCTTGCCCACTTGTAGCAGACCGCTAGGTTTGTCTTACCAGAAGACCGCCTCAACGTTAGGTCGCAACGTCGCGAGTGTAGTATACGGGCAGAATCGCCTCCATCTGGGAAGCAACAAAATGCAAATATCTCGACCCCAATACATACAACTCTGCACAGAGTGAGGAGCGACGGAAGTTGGGCCGTTGGCGGGGCTAGCCCTGTATTGGGGTCGAGATATTTGCACATTGCTGTTTCCCAGAGAGGCGATTCTGTCCATATATAACTCTCGGGCCGTTTCGACCTACCGTTGAGATATTCTCCTGGTCAGTTATCCTCGTTATAACTGCGCTCCATTGTGCTACAAGTACAGCAACCAAAAAACTAACACCAAGCCCGACTTTGCAACTTGAACATGACGGCCATGGAGTAGACCCCTAAGGACGCAAGCCATGCCTCAATGGAGAGCTCCAACAATGTGGAATGCCGCCATAATCGCGGGCAGAAAACAGTCGACTTTAATTAAGGACACCCTTAACGCCATCGCATTCAAATTTCAGCAAGCTGTATGTCAGCTGCAAGAAAATCAAAGAAGTGGAAGCCGGCTCCCGAGACGACTCGCCTAATCGCCTAGTTGAGCATGTTACACACTGCATTTGACACCGAGCTATTAAGGGGAGAAGGAAGTCGGCGCACGTCGGTAGACAAGCCGCTTACCCCGTGATAAGCCAATAAGCTGTGATACGGTGGGTGGAGAAATGCTTCCTCATGCAACATCCTACGGACGACGAGAGACTTAGCGAGCTCACTTTCTCCAGAAGAATGTGGCACTACATATTACAGTGGTTCATAACTTTGTGGAAGACAGTGTGCTGGTTCTTCCAAGTGTCGACTTCACTTTCAGCTTCAGGCGTGCTCAGTCTGCTTACAGACGTGGTCAACCTAGTGGGCATCGGCTAAGGGCCAGGTGCTATGTGGAAGGACGGGGAAGTATGTAGCAGACAAGTATTTCCTTCCTTACTTCCAATTTCATGTCAAATTGGACACTTGTCAAACCAAACTGGACACTCCTCGTAGCAAGCTTGACGATTTCGAACTCAAGCTCAACGGTATTTTGATTTGCTTGATTGCACTCGAGGATGCATTACAACGCCAACGATACAGTGAATCAAGCAGTTTAATCGATAAAAATAGCGCAGAAATATGCATTTAACCTCGTCCACACGAGAAACCTATTTGCTTTTCTAATTACCTCCTGGTTACATTGATGTCTCCTCCCGTAGCAGCGTACATTTGTCAAGTAACGTGCAAAACGTGGCAGTCTTGGAAGAAAGAAGTTGCCTCAAAAAATATTTAAAAAAACTTTTTAAGCTGGCCTGGGCACAAGCAAAATCGAAATTTTAATAACGAAAAATATTACAAGGAACCATATTTTTTGTGGCACTGAAACGAAAGTGGACTAGGGGAATAATTTTGTCCCCAGAATTTTGGATTTTGTTCAAAAATCACAGTAGAAAGGTTGAATTAGTAGAAAGCTATACAATCCGTCGGTCAGTGATATATATTGAATAACAGACAGAGAATGAGATCCAATACTAGACTAGGCGAAAGTCACGGGCTACTCTCTAGCCACTTTTTGGCTGCAGAGTCACCTTCTCTTCGATGGAGTGATTTCTTTCTAATGATACATGCATACAGCCAGTCGGTGACATACTCCGTTATTAGGTTCTTACCGTATAGTTGTTGGCTAACAAATAAACCCTTAGACAGCACCATTGATGAAATAACGGTAACTGAGATGCAGTATGTTGGCCTTCCTCTACCGAATAGAGGAGCACCAGTCCATAGGGCATGCAGCACGTATGTCTTCCCCCCTTTCCGCATCTCAAGCCTCGTTCATTCTGACCTTCCACTGCATCAGCGGGTGACTAAGCCCGGAACATCCACTTCTGAGCAGCACGTCTACCGTTCCCACTCGCTGCCTGCAACCCACTCACCGGATGTGCTCCATACATGTCCTCTGACGTTTTCGTTGCGGTTTTTGTTTCGAAAACGTGACACAACTTGACTATTGTCCGGTCACCTTTGATAAAGGGCAAGACGATTAGGAGACAAGGCAGCCAGAAGCATTTCCATGGCGGCATCCGGACAGCCAACGAATCCAGTTGGCACCGTGCTAGTGAAAACTCCTTAACAAAAATGCGAACGTTCTTTAACTTCCCTGAGGTTTCGAAGTAAATGATATTCAGGGTACTAAGCTTGACACAATTATTTTTTGGAGGTCTATATACTCTGTAGAATGCGAACCGTTCCGCAAGATTTGAACTCGCCTTCTATTGGTTTCGGTTTGATTGCGTTGTATAAACGCAGCTATTAGCTGCTTATGTAGTATGTAGGCGATGGAGCATGGGCAGCGAGGACGATTCTGAAGCTCTCTGCCGTCAACTACGGGTGAATGTGGATGATTTCCTGAGATGGTGCTTTTTTACATGACGGAGGTGCACTAACCTATGTAGGGAAGTAGAAAGGAACGCGAAGCTTTTGAAGGAAACAAACAGAAAACACGAAAACAGATGACAGGAGGGATGAAGGAAGGAAACGAAACTTGATCACCAGTTCGACTGTACCTGGTGCGGAGGTCTTGCAGCGAACGCTTATGTCTCGCACAAAAAAACTTCAGGGACCTTGCCGATTGAAGTTGTACTGAACTACCGGAGGAAATCCGGACACAAAATTTCTGATGCCTATCGGTGAACTTCATACAACATATGGTTGACCTCTACGTCACGGTTACATCCAGTGTTGACCGGTAGAGGTTTCGAAAGTGCCTTCACTACAGGGGATTTGCAATGTGTTGTAACTGACTCGTATTGTAACCTTGATTAAGCATGACAATATCGTTGTTTCTGAAGGGAGAACAAACTGTTGGTTCACATTCCACAACCAGTACGACATGAGCTCGTGGTTCGAAACTATTACAAACTTATGTTTGGAGCTTTCGAAATTTCAAAAAGTGCGAGCAGCAGCTTTGCCAAAGCATATTTCCTCGAAATGTTCGGAAAAATCTAATTTGCTACTGGGCAATACCAAGATTTACACCTGCTCCACACTGGAAATGCTGCAGTTATCAGCTGTGTAGTCGCCTGCGCCATTCAACGTGTCTTCCCTCATCTGAACCGTTTTCTCTGGAGAACGCGGAATCTCCAGGGTCCTTTTTGCAGCCTCATCAAAACGCACTGTAAACCACTTTGGTCATCACTACAAATCACTAGTCAGTTCCTATATCTCGTTTGGTGCCATCTTCAGACTCTTCAGTAACTATCTATTGTCATCGCAGCACTGTACCGTCCGACGTTCCATAGCACCGCTAGCGCCAAACGTGATGAAATCATTTCCAGCCACTGGCCAAGACTGGCATCGAGAAGACTAGCCGATATTGATCGGCGCTGAACGATATTATTTATTTGATGTTTTCGGAGTCTGTCCACCGGCTGCAATTCTGACCTCAGGTTGTGAAATATGCCCAAAATTCGATAATGCGGATCAACCATGAGCAGTATTAGTCGACGTTGGCTTTTCCAATAGTACTGTATAATGCTTACCTTTGAAGAAGGGCCTATCGAACGTTCATCATCCTCGCTTCGACTGATATCGATTGGGAGTTGATTCTGCATTTCCTTTGAGCGGCCATCAATTTCGCGCGTAGGGACGTATGCATAAACGAACGAGTACTATTATATTTTTGCATACTCTATGACAACTTAGTAGTAAACCACCAAATCATATAACGTGGTTTATGTATGTGCTGGGTGTTTTGCAGTTCTAGATTTCTCTATTTCCAGTTTGGTTGGGTATATCGGATTTTTCGATCTCAGGAAATATTCAGCCTGTTTTTTTTTTTTGTTTTGAATAAGTGCTAGCGCAGTCGGTGGAGGTGCTGGCTAATTTGAAGTTCCTTGTTCGTAGCTCCCGCTTGGGTCAACCAAGTGTTTCATCCCTCCGTGGTCAGAAAATTTGTCCTTCTGAGAAGAACAAACACGGACTTGTCCAAATTCTTTCCACCACAAGCCACTGTGTTTACCAAATACGCACTCAGTTTCCTACAGCACACCTCGTAAAAGCAGAAGCATGGTGCATAAGGCAATGATTAACGCCGCCCTTTCTCCTTTGTCCCTCATCTAGAGAAGATTAGAGGTGGAGTCATATCCACTTCCAAAGGCCACCAGTGTCATGTAGTTTCTTGCAGATTCGGTTCCTTCAAGGTTTCCACTTGCTTCTTACAATTATCCCAGTCCATTCTACGCAGTCTCTTCTATTGCAACACCTTCGACATATCCCACGTATGGACCAGCTGGACCCCCATTCACCGTGTAGTCCCCAGGAACGGCGTGGAGCAATGCATGACGGTTGTCAAGGTGGTTTTTCCACCGACGACGGGCTCAGAAGACGCGTCAATTCGAGGTGTCTGCTTCTGACAGGCAGTGAGCTCGCGTGGGCTGCAGCGGCTCATCCGAAGCGCGCCAGACAGCCCCTCTCTCAGCTGGCGCCGACTGCTTCGTGCCTGCTCCTTCGTCCAGAGTACCCATTCGGTCATTATTATGCGTGTCTGTTGGTTGCTCTATTAAAGGACAACCATAAAACCGGCACGAAGACGAATTGCTTTGGACTTTTCGATTTGGTCCAGAGAGATGATTGATGAGGATGCTTGATGGATCCATGGACAGCATCCGTTCTAATGTGCAATTTGGTGTGGAAAGCAGCAGAAGAAAACTGGGCAATTCGTCATGGATGGACAGGTTATAGCATCATTCCCCATCCGCCCGAACAAGATGATGGCTAGAATATCCTTGAAGTCGTCAAGAACTCATATCCCGTCGTTTGCGGCCAGCCTTCCGACTTCAGCTTGCAGCGATTCCATATCTTGCAATCTTTTCTTCTCTAGTGTGCAACTCAGAATATTCAAATTATCCATCAATGACATTTTCCATCCTTGCCAAACATCTGGCCCTGTTACATTCCTTCTCATTACCCCTGTCCTTCATTCCTAAATCGCGTATTCAGTACGCCTTCAGTGCTTCTACGCCTTCAGTGCTTCGTCGTAACACAAGCGCTGCTTATTCTAGCTTCAGATTCGAAGCTGGTAGGTTTTTTCAACCAAACCCAACCACTTGTTGGCCCCGCGATATTCGCTGATATTTCGACTACAGTCACATCAAGAGAACTGCTCGTTTTGCACCGCTTTTTACAATCCAGCAGCATTAAAAACGTTCTGAGAATCAAAATCCTCCACTGTAACGGCACACTTTCTGGGACGGTCTCGAACTTTTCCAGCAGCCACGACAACTAAAGACAGCTATCACAAGGGTTCACATCAGCTGTGGGCAAACGACCATAACTTTGGTGCTGAAACCAGATGTGAAGACTCAGGACCGCTTCGGTTTCCGAGAAATTCTTTACCGAGAGACCAAAATGCATCTAGATGTTTCGATAGCACCCGTTCGTGCCTGTACCCCTCCCCCTCCTCCGGTCCAAATCTAGAGGGTCATTTCTGATTTCTCTAAGCGTAGTCCAAGAACGAACTGCCGAGCCGTATGATTTGCAGTGCCATTATCGTGTTTCTTGCGGGTGATGACCTATACGCTAGAATTCCAGAGAGGATGCCCCGTTGTAGCAGCATCCCGTGCCGAAGTGCAGAATTTGCCTGACCGAAATTTGAGTCGAATACGCTGCAGCTGCGAATCATACCCTAAACATCGTCGACGACGGGCATGGTTTTATCCCATTCTCCAAACAGGACACTCTTCTAAACAGACCTAATACTTCTGAAATCGTGTGTACGTCTCTAAATCGAAGCAAAATTGTTGAGGGTTACACTACAGGCCCTCCAAGACGGTTAAAATATTAGCATAAGTTTCGTCGAATTTATTAGTTTTTAGTTCTGCTGTCCAAACAAGTGTTATAATTTTATATTATTTTTTGAGACAAATAATAAATTGATTTTGTTTTAAAGTGTAATAAGGCAGAATATGTTCAGCGTATTAAAGAACGATATCGCGCTATGCCACGGATCTCCCTCGATAGAGAGCCTTCGGGCTCTCTTGTTAAGAGGGATCTCGGGCCGCTTGTCGCAGGGCCACGTGGCGCGTCCCCGGGTGGTGGATAGGGGAATTAAACGCGAACCAAATGCGACCGTGTACTGCCCAGAGACGCAGGTGGGATGCAGGGGATGGACTCCTTGCTCCTGCTGTGTCGGGTCGATGCGTTCCTTGTGCGTGGGAGCGGCATGTTCGTGCACAGTGTGCGTGGATGTGTCCGTGACTGTGCGGATTGTAACTGTGTCGGCTCGGCCAAAAGCTTGCACTCGGTAGACTGGGAGTACATGTAAGGCGATTCGAGGCCGCCTTAAGTCTCGCCCCGTCCCTTCGGGCAGTCTGGCTGGCTGCCCGGAGTACCCCGCCCGCACGACAGAGCCTGACTAGCTACCCGTGTTGTATTCCAGTCAAACACAGCAGCACTAAAGGGCCTCATTCCCCTGACCCCGAAAGAGCCCCCATTTCTGCAGCGATGGGAAGGACGAGTACGGAGAGGGTGCTAAAATCTCAGGGCCTAACCAGGCTGCGCAAACTGAGAAGGACTAGGATGACGATCTGTACTTACAACGCCCGCACGCTTGCGTCCGAAGCATTCGTCGAGGACCTGATGATGCAAGCCAGGAAGATCAAGTACGACGTCATCGGACTGACCGAGACGAGAAGACACCACCCCCTACACGCCGCCTACGACTCCGGAGAAGAACTGTTCCTCGGAACATGCGACAGCAGGGGAGTAGGCGGCGTTGGTGTCCTCGTCAACACGCACTTGGCCATGAACATCGATTCGTACGAGTCTCTGACTAGCCGAATCGGACGTCTGCGACTGAAGCGATGTGGCTCCGTGCCAGCCTTGACTGTGTTCGTCGCGTATGCCCCAACATCCGACTACGACGACGAAGACGTCGAGGCCTTCTACGTGGAGCTAGAGAAGTTCTATAAGGAAGATCACACCTTCTACAAGGTGATCGTCGGCGACTTCAACGCCAAGATCGGGCCACGAAGGTCGCCGGAAGAACTTCACATCGGAATCCACGGTTTGGAGTGGAACGAGCAAGGTGAAAGGCTGTCTGAGTTTATCATGTCGACCAAGACCATCCATGGAAACTCGCAGTTCCAGAAGCCTCCCTCCCTACGATGGACCTGGGAATCTCCCGGTGGCCAGTTCCACAACGAGATCGACCACATCATCTTCAATCGCAAGTATTGCCTGACCGACGTCTCCGTTGTCCCCAAGTTCTATACGGGATCGGACCACCGCCTCCTTCGCGCGAGGTTCCGCTTTTCGCGTCAAGGAGAGAAGGCCGCGAAGTTCAAGAAGAGGAATCCCAGAACGACCATCAACTGGGACCTTTACACCTCTCTTGTCGGCCTTTGGGAAGATGCCGTCATGGACAACGTCGACGAGGAATACGATCGCTTCGTGCACCATCTCCACGATAGTGCTAAGGGAGCCGAGAGCTTGAAGACCACCAAGAGACGCCTGTCTCCGGAAACTCTCGAGCTGATACGCCAGCGTGGAGCAGCACGAGCGTCAGGCAACTACCAACTGACGTCCGAGCTTGCAAAGCTATGCAGAGCGGCGATAAAGGAAGATCTCAAGGAGAGAAGGGCGGAAGTGTTGGCTGAAGCAGCAGAGGCAGGGCTGAGCATTCGCAATGCCCGCCGGAACTTCGCCAACTTCAAGACCAAGATGACCGCTCTCCGACGTCCTGACGGAACCATCACCTCTTCCAGAAGGACCATGGAGAAAGTCATCCACGACTTCTACTCCGATCTCTTCGATAGCCACGTTCACCTGCCCCCATGCCATCTTCCGCAGGATGGATACGTCGTTCCCTCTGTTCTCCCTTCCGAGATCCGACACGCCATCTCGTCGGTGAAGAAACGTACAGCACCCGGTTCTGACAGGATCAGAGCTGAACACCTGAAGAACCTCCCGCCAGCGCTCATCAACACCCTGGCGCGGCTCTTCACACGCTACCTGTCCGAATGCAAGGTTCCATCTCAGTGGAAGACCAGCAAGACCGTTTTGCTGTACAAGAAGGGAGACGTGCACGACATTGGCAACTATCGCCCGATCTGCCTGTTGTCCGTAGTCTACAAGCTGTTCACTCGAGTCATCCTGAATAGGATTAGTAGAACGCTGGACGAAGGACAGCCATGCGAACAAGCAGGATTTCGGAGAGGATTCAGCACCATCGACCACATACACACCATTACGAAGCTCATCGAAGTGTCGCGAGAGTACAAGCTGCCGCTGTGCCTTACGTTCATCGACCTGAAGAAGGCATTCGACTCCGTCGAGACTGAAGCGGTCATGGAAGCCCTGCTCACCCAGGGCGTTCCTACTCAGTACATCAGAGTTCTTCGAGAGTTGTACAGTGGATTCACGACCAAGATCTCACCATTCTACAACGACGTCGTCATTGACGTGAAGAGAGGGGTTCGACAAGGGGATACCATATCCCCGAAGCTCTTCAGCGCCACCCTCGAAAACGTCATGCGCGAACTAGAATGGGAAGACATGGGAGTGAAGGTCGACGGCCGGCAACTGCACCATCTTCGCTTCGCTGACGACATCGTGCTCATAACCCCGAGCATCAGTCAGGCGGAACGAATGCTGGCCGACTTCGATCGTGCATGTGGAAGCGTTGGACTGCAGCTGAATCTTACGAAGACGATGTTCATGAAGAACGGATGGGTTTCTGATGCCCCATTCTCGCTCAACGGAACGAACCTCTCCGAATGCTCCAGCTATGTGTATCTAGGTCGCGAAGTCAACATGACCAACGACCTAGCACCAGAGCTGAGCAGAAGGAAACGAGCGGCTTGGGGAGCTTTCAAGAGCGTCGAAGAAGTCGTGAAGAAAACGAAGAACGTCCGACTCCGTGCCCACCTATTCGACTCCACCGTCCTTCCTGCCCTAACATACGCCTCAGAGACCTGGGCTATACGAAAGCAGGATGAACACGCGATCAGCGTCGCGCAGCGTGGAATCGAGAGGACGATGCTCGGAGTGACACGACTCACGCAAGTGAGAGAAGGTCTCCGGAGTTCCGAGCTTCGCCGACGTTCGAAGATCAGAGACGCTGTCGCATGGGCCAAGTCGTCGAAAATTAGGTGGGCCGGCCACGTAATGCGATTCGCAGACACCCGCTGGACGAGAGCCGTCACAGATTGGATTCCGCGGGATGTCAAAAGAACACCAGGACGCCCACCAACGCGTTGGTCGGACTTCTTCGTGAAAGCCCTGAACGACCGATATGACGCTCTTCGTGTCCCTCGAGCGAGGAGGATCCATTGGACCACTCTGGCACGCGACAGGGACGAATGGAGACGCTGCTGGCGCCCGCTCGAGCAAGTCGATGATCAACGGGACGACAGGTGATACAGGTGATCGCGCTATGCACTCGAAAAGCTTGTCGTGATTTCTATTCGAATGGTAGTGAAAATTCTGATTAAATGAAGCATCCGTGTGTGGGATGGATTATGTTGGCAACTGAATTTGTGGACTCCCAAGCATCTTCAACAAAAGTGTTTATTAAAAAATAACTAATAACAAAGGTGAATCGAAGTAAGGTCCGTTGGGATGCAGAACCTCTTCCCATTTATCAGGTGGCTGGGATGTCATACGGCCGGTGACCTGGTCCACATTGGTAAGTCTTCTTTCAACCAAGGAGTGCTGCAGCGAGCGGCAAAGGTGGCAGTCACTCAGGGAGGTCTGGGCTTTAAGGTGGATGAGTTAGACGTTACCAGCCAAGGTCTTCGATTTTTTGAAGAGTCCGGTTCGCGACGTGTGATCTGGCGTTATCCTACTGAAGGATAATGCCACTTCTGAAGAGCTGTCGTAACCGATTCTGGCTGCGTTCAACCTGCACGCGATCAAGTTAAGAAGAGTAGACTTCGGCATCAATGCTGGAATCACTCTCGACGAGTTTCCAGAAGATAACGCCTTCCCGATACCAACAAATAGAGAGCGTCACCTTCTTCTGATGAGGGTTAGGCTTAGGCGTTAGTAGCGGCTTCTGTTTTGCTGTAAGCTACTGGTTAGAACATTTACGATTATCTAGTGAAATCCATTTTTCATTACATGTTGCCAGTCGGTGGAGAAATGGTTCCTGCTTGTGAGGGTCCAACAATTCTTTCGCGGCATCCACACTCTTCTTCCTCTGCGATAGTGTCAAGTCGTGAGGCACCCATTTGCCGAGCTTTGCAGAGCAGCCAGAATCTTCTCAATGGAGGTATGTGAGGGACTAAAGTCGACCGCCAACATACGAGACGCCAAGCTCGGATTTCCTTCGATGGCGCTAGTTACAGCTCAACGATCACGGACAATCGGTTGTCCGGTGCGTCGCTTGTCTTCAGTTTCGACTTTGCCCCCATGGAACCTCTTGAAACATTTGAACAATGTCGATCGCTGGAGAACTCCATCTTCTACAGCTGCACGTATGTTTTGTCCGGCTTCCTTGCAGAGCGGCCGAGCTGGTACTTATGAAGAAGGCATTCGCGAAGAGCTTCTCTGTGCCCTTTCATTTCAGACTCAAAACTTCTCACTAAATCGGAATGGCAGGACAGTAAGAGTAGTTTCGAAAAGTGAAGATTAAATGGTTTTAAACAGTGGAAAGAGCAAGAGAATTGATGCACAAATAAGCTGATAATCTTTTCTAGAAGAACTGACTGCGAGAGAGTCCACGAATTTAGTTTCCCAACCTGATATATGCGTGCTTTTTTATTACAATTGGTTTTGTTTTATTGTTTTTAGGTGTAGTCAGGAATTCTGCTATCAATCGAAAAAAAAAATCACGACATCTTAGGCTAATTTACGTCGCAATCTTTTTTCATAGCAAAAAATGGCAGCCTCCCTGCTTTTCAAAACAAACTTTAAACCACTACTTTTTCAACCAACGAGAATTTTAAGAGTTCTAAACGACATGTTCACATATTTGGTAGGTGAGTTGGAAGTTCAAAGAAAGTCGCATAAAATTTTCTTTGGACAAAAAATACTTTAACTTTTTTGAAGAGTTTCTGGTTTACATAATGTGTAGAGTGTCCAATTTGACAAACTTTAAAGACAGGAGCCATGGGCGAGACGTCATCGGTGTTCAGGATTGCTCGCCTCCTGTTCTTTTGTCGTGCACTCGCGTAAGATTATGATAAGTACCAGGCCCTTGGCTGGAGGACTAACTATTTCGTGCGAGGAGTTGTTTCATCCACCTAAAAGACTTGCCAGGGTTGTACATACCCTTCCCTGCGACAGCAAAAGAGCCGCAGTTTTTGAGTAAGTATTGTGAGTTTCTCCTGATCACCTCAAACAGAGCTTCGCCTTACAGTGCCATTAGATGAGTAAATTTATCACCGTTTTATTGCGATCAGGGATGATGGTAACTAATAAAGAAGAGAATACAAACTTCTGTACCTCTATCTAATCAGATCTACACCCGCCTAAGCAGATCTACACCTGCACCTACTATTCGGCGAACAACGGCATTCCACGCGTGGTACGCAACCTTTCCGACCTCCATGCGTCCTGAGCTTTTGGCGCAATTCTGCTTATTTCTGCATATCTGCTGAAGAAGCAGCACGTTTCCTGTGGGTATCCGAGTTCTCCGTCCAGCGAAAAATCGACGAAACCATCTACTTTTATGACTGAAGAAGACTTCTGCTTCGGAAGATATTGGCCGCTGTCACGCAGTTTGCTTTTGCCTCTGTCATTTGCAAGCTTTTAATGTGAGCACGAAAGAGAGTGCCGCGACCTTATGGAAAAGCCACCAAGCAGCCCTCCGAAAAGAGATGTGAGATCCAAGCTGAGCAAGTTGTACCTACTTTTCTCCATTAAAAACAATTCGGAAGACCAAGTAAGGGTAACAATCCGCGCAATCGAAACAAGCGGAGTCATCGACTTTATCATTTCCTCGAAGGAGTCTTGCAGTGAAAAGCTAGAAATGCAAAAAAAGTCCAAAAGTTTAATTATCCCAAGCACTAGAGATGCGGTAAGGTCAACTTTAACTATCCTCATTCGGGATGCGCCAACCATTTCATTTCTGCGCAATATAGCAGAGGAAATTTGGATGCGATCCGCCCGCTCGATGATCCGCCGTGCCCAGCCGATGGACACGTCAGTGTTTCATCCTTACCAGATAGATCTGGTACTGGTACCAACTCATGGACGTCAGAGAGATAGAAGGTATGGTTGGCATGTCTAGAATCAAAAAACTCGATGCGGGGTCTAATTTCGAGGTGGCGCCTCGCCCGACTACGCTTACACCTGTCTCAGTAACCCTTCCATGAGTTCGGGCACGGACGACATTTCGTGTCAAGGCTGGACCAGATCCATGTATGTCAGCCTACCGATGGTATGATGCACTGTCACACTTCAGAGGCATGTTAGTCAGACTAGCTCGAAAGCTCTACGTACTCCTTGAGTTGCGTGTATTCGCCTAGCGATCCGAGATCGCTCTTTAGAACACTTGGCAACTTCTTCAACCTGAGCACTAGCTGACAGCCACATGACAAGGAGTGGCACATTCCACAGTGATGACTGATGTGAAGAGGTCGCCGGAACCACCACACAGTGTCTGATTTATCTCTCGAGGGAAACGCTTGTTAACACATTGTGATGGGCCACGAGACAAACTCGTAAGGTAATTGTCCCAGTTCCGCTCAGAATGCAAACAATTTGTGGATCAAAAAGGTAGACGCGGATGGTGGCCAAATTCGGGCTTCAGTTTCATCTCTTTGTCTACTAAGTCAAATTTAACGCTAAATCGCCGACGCCGTTTGGGCCTCCATAACACCCTAGCAACTTGTCTACCTGGGCAAGTCAATGCACATTTTGTCAGCGTGATGAAGGTTCCCAATGTTCACATAAAAATACTGCGCTGGGGTATTTGCATATCTGTTGGAGAAGACTCCATGCTTTATCCTAGCGCTGCAAGGCTACAATTATGTCCCGTAGGCATGGGTTGCGTGCTTTCCAGATGGCATTCTGGGAACGACCACTGAACATTGTCGTTTATCGCGAGTCCTCCAGCACGCATAGCTTATAGAGAATGGCCTATCATGCCTTTCCTTCTATTCGGTAAACAGCTTCACGTCTCCCCGAATGAGAATAAGAATGGCCCCCATATTGTACAGTACTCGACATCTCTTTTGCTCATTGGCCAGAAAGACCGCGCAGGCCAACATAGACAGCTTTGGAACGGTCCAAAGCGGCCTTTCTGAATAACTTCATTAGAAATTGAATGTTCCTGAAAGAGCAACATAGCTGAGCTCAGCAGCTCGAGCTCTATTCATTGGTATACAAATTGCCGATACTCGATGAAGTCTTCTCTCATCGACTTTTTGCCGATCCCTCTGATCGCAGCTGGTTCCTCGTCGTTTGCTTTCATTCCCACGCGGATGATGACTGATATCGCCCAACTTCTAGATGCTATGGTTTCTTGGAGTGCTAGTTACGAATTTGGTGTTCTTTTTCGATGATTTATGCAATACGTGGTAGGCTCACACAAGTAATGGTGGTCGGTACGGAAACGCAGAGTTCGCCCAAAGCTTGTGTAGAGGATTTCAAGGGCGCTGACAACGAATGTGGTATTCTTTTTTGATGTTTCATTCAACAAGGTATGCCGCGGAAGATTCACAAGTAATATTACCCGCTCGGACGGTCGCAGCTACATACTAAGGCGGTCGCTGATGAGTTGTCGGTGGAAAACCGTCGAAAACCGTTGCTTGCTCACAATTCCTCTAATTTGAGGTCTTTTGAGAAACTGTTTGTACCGTTCGATCTGCCTCTGCGACAGCTATACAGTCTCGTATACAATTTTACCAGATCGCCGCACTTTCTCGGTGGGTGGCGAAAACGAATGAGTGGAGCAGGCTCTTTGCGATTGGAGCAGCTTGTTCCCCAGGACTTGCATGTCTTTCGAGTATCTCAAGCACAGCGTACGCGAACCAGTGATCTGTTATGAAAGGAATCCTCCGAGATTGCGCCGTGCACAATGCATATATTATCGAACCTAGCTATCGAGCAGGCGCGACAGCTTGTAGAGAGCACGTTTGAGGAGTTTTATCAAAAATTCTCTACTCAGGAATTACTGTGCTCTGTTCCGGCGAGACTTTGGAGTGCGCTTTGCGCAATGTATATAGGATCGAACCCATCAATCGACTGGGCACAACAGCTCGCAAATTGCACCCGCGGGCGTGTTCTGGGCACAATAACTCCATCCAATTCAAACTTTTCGGTTGCAACTTCTGATTTTTGTAAGCATTTGTAAGCAGTAGAAAGTTCAAGAACCGCACTGAAACATAGCGGCGTAGCCTATGATCGGAGAAAGCTACAGCGGTGCGAAACTGCAGATTGGCCTTGTGTGACACGACTGACACTGTGACACGGAAGACGAGGCGAGCTAAGGCCTGAGTTATACTCCGCGGGAGCATCCGCGGAAGGGCGGGAATCGCGCCGAGATCCCTCACCTGGCGAATCGCCGCGCTCCGCCACGCCCGCCGTCCGCGGTGCACCTCTAGTCCGCGGACGTTCCGCGGATGCTCCCGCGGGAGTATAACAGAGGCCTAACGGCATGGACGAGCACGAGACTGAAAGCACTTTACGATGACATGCACAGAACTCCCTAGCTGCCTAAACTTCTTTAGCCCCTTCTGCCATATTAGAAGGCGGAGGCCAGCAGCGGAGTTTCTTCCGCACTTACTCGTCCATATTTGAGTTCTCCGCACAATCAATGGTACCATTCTGTTCAGCTCGAAAAGCTCTATCGAATGGTGTCAATCTCGAACAGTTCTGGGAGTATCGATTTTTTGATGATTTCGTATCAAAGGCGAAGCGGCTCAAGGCCGCCACAAAAGGACAATGACGACACCGAAAGTCAATATTTTTGAAACTGGCCGTTGGCGTTTCCGATTCCACCACCATTCCTTGTGTGAACGTACCACGTATTGGGCAAAATATCGAAAAAGAATATCAACTAGTACTCCTAAAAACCACTGCATCCAGATTTTGGGCGAAATCGGTCATCATTCGCGTGGGAAGGCAAACAACGACGGGCCAGCTGCAACTATAGAGGGATCGGCAGAGAATCGATGAGAAAAAACTTTATCGAGTATCGGCAATTTGTATACTAATGGATAGAGCTCGTGCTGCTGAGCTCAGCTATGATGTCTTTTTTCGGGAATATTCAATTTCAAAAGAAGTTATTCAAAAGGCAGCTTTAAGCCGTTCCAAAGCGGCCTATTGACCTGCGCGGTCTTTCCGGCCAATGACCAAAAGGCATGTCCGGTACTGTAGTGATAGTAGCCGTAGCTAAGGCAACTACACATTAGGGTATCAAAGTACTACAACTACATTTTATGCTGCACTGCGATGTCAAAGATGAGATGTGCGTGGCGCATCCCAAATTAGATCAAGCACATAGAGCTTACTCATCTGTTGTTTGGCTATCTATTGGCTTTTGCGAAAAGCCTTCGCTGTTAGAAAGTGGGTAGTCCAGACCATTTATCTGCTTATACTCTTCTGATGCGATGGCAGGAGTCACTTGCACGCTCAGCATCGCAGTAGCGTCTGGGCGAACAAAGCCATCAGCTGGCTATCGAACTGTGAGGAGCTCATTTATAGGGTAGTCAAACCCTGAACTCTGGAAGCATCCACCGGTTTCTAGCCCAAAGTGCAACTGAAAGGCCTCAGTGAGGACCAGAAACCTCGCAGTAGTTCCTCTGACCTCCAACCCTCCTCTTCGTCATGTGTTGGTTGTCCAGCTGCATGGACAAACCTCGGGAGTACTTCTGCTGTCAGCGGCCGTTTACCCTGAAGCGCTTGACAAGTTTGTCATAAAGTGCACAAGGAAGAGGTTGACACGCAGCTGACGTCGTGAGTGCTGAGGATAGCAGTTGCGTTGCGTAGGTCGTCGCTTCTATCACGACAGACCGCGACGCTCTCTGATCCTCTAGAATAACTCGCTTTACTGTGCATGCATATATCTGGCCTCAATTCTTCGGGGTTGTGCTACCTTTGTCAACGCTTAAATCATGGTATCTTCGGCTGCTTCGATTTCTGCAGTTGTGCTGAGAAGCTGTGCTGCTCCTGCTATCAGACTTTTCTTACAGCACTATCATTCGTGATGTTGTAGCGATTCCGTAAAGCCCTTGGTAAGATAGCATTCGGATTCATCTCCAGACCGATTGCGTTCTCCCTAACATTTGGTGCAAAAGGCGTTTATTACCCCAGTTTTTTACAAAAGCCTGGAAGCGCTCTCCATGTGGTTCTCAACTGATTGCTGTCTATCTCAAGAACATGACTCTTCAAACCACTCGTAGGAATTCTGTTTTAGCTGGTCCTTACCTTTACTGATTTTAGGTCAGTTATCTGTACAAGACGACACTTGTGTTAGACGGCTGTTGTAATTTTTGCGCCACTTCATTCTCACTTAAACTGATTCATAGGTTCTAGTTGCACCAGGTGGAAATGTGTCGTCGAAATATGTTTTCTTTTGAATCACACAGTTGTGTCTATTTAAACCACAACTACATCCTGTCCATATCGCTTGCAGGATAAACCATAAAGTTCAGCGACGTTTTACTTATTTACCTATTTATTTATTTATTCATGCACTACCGTCAAAAAGTGCACCTCAGATCAAACAAAATACTAGTACAGGAAAAATTTAAAATGATGAGAAAAATAAATAAAAACAGGACAAGATTCTGCTGAAAATCGCTCAAGATGAACAAAATAGAGCGAATAGGTTGGTGATTATACCACAGATGGTTGCAAGCAGTGCAGCCTGCCAATTAAAAAATAAGCAGCGATTTTCTGAGTAGCACGATTTGTACATCTGCGGCTCTCCACCTTGAGAATTCGTAAATCAGTCGGAAGGTCGACTTCGAAACCGTTACGCAGGAGCTGACGCGCTTTGTTTCCCTCTATATTTGCCTTTTATCAGACACCTTCACGGAACGATCCACTGAATTTATTTTGGCTTTCCTCCCTTATTTCATTTCGTCTCCTCTTCATAGATCCTAGAGAAACTGAAATGGTTGTCACCTACATACATACTCCGTGGCGGCGCCAACATCTCGTTCAAATCCAGCACAGTTCTCCTCCGCCTTGCAAGCACAACATGAATCTGATGAGGCTCTTCTGTTGGCGCTCCTACTGTGGCCTTAGAAACCGTGTATTTGGAAGTCGTTGCGTCAAAGCCTCAGCGAGCAAAAATGTATTCGTGGACTAATAAGGGTTAACCTTCATAAGTAACTGTTTCATTGTTTCCATCGGAAGAGGCACCGGCTCTGGCACTGGGAACAACTCACGGTTATGTGGTCTTCGCCAAGGCCGACCAAGCCTTCCGCCCTCCAGATTCGACCAGTTGGTGCCAGACTTATCTGTGAATGATAAAACACTGAATTCTCCATCGGCTGACCACTGCAGGTCATTCTATGGGGCAAACATGAATTCAAATCACCTCCACGACATCTCGTAGAAGTGGAATGCGTGACGCATTCTAAACAAGCCGTATTTATTCTTATTCTAAAGTGACTGTTTCGTCACAGTCATCGAGTTTTCAAACGGATGCAATACTAAAAGTTTTGGCTTCAGGTCCGTGAAAAGCTGGATAAGATTCCACATTTCTCTTCCTTTTCAGGAGATTAGAAGGCGTAAAGCTTTCGTCAAAGCCACGCAAATGTTGCCAGACTTGTCTAAGATCTATGAATGGTGATGTTTCTTTCAGCCCTCACATTTCACAACCAATTCTTTGTCTCGCGTGTCTCCTTCTTTGATAGAAAAGCCTTCTCCTTAGCTGCCGCTTCTCTAGCAAGATTTCTAAACAATAGTCCTTTACGGAAACGTGGCGGTTTACCTTGCGGATACGTAGCGCTACGATATTGTGACTGTTCAACCGCAGAAGCCACCACTGGGATTCAGCGAAGTCAAGGCTTTTTTTCCGCAGGCTATTCAGTGTTCATGGGCTGTTTTCTGAAAAAGGATGTTTATTCAACGAGTCTTGCATAGAGCATTAAGGTGTACAGATGTCTACCCTACCATTTTCTCGTTTAAACAACGCCCTCAGTGAAGTGCATAAGGGACAAAGGATAAAGGTCGGCGTTGATCAATTTCTTTGGAAACACTCCACTCGCCCTATTTGTACAGGATGGGCTTGAGGCAGTTTAGAGGCGTATTTGGCTTCTACCATGACCGCGCTCTCCGTCCCATGAACAAATCAGTGCTTTATCCTTCCAAGACAAGTCCAGTACCTATTCACTGACCTTGGCTGGCCGTGGCGGAAAATCTGAACCAGAAACCTGGAAAGGGTACCCGCGTTAGCCGGCGCCTCCACCGACTACGCTACTACATGACCAATGTATTCTATTAATGGGCTTCTATAACGATGGGCCAATTAGACGACACTTCAGCAAAGGATGCTCTTCAAGAGTGAGTCACATTTAGCCGCAGTTTTTCCAGCCCAACTTTTGTCAGTGAAGGCGTGCTTTACAGTGTGAAATGTGGCCTCAGTTGATCAAACCCATCTGCAAACCATCGTCTACATGGAGTTCCTACGAGGAACTTGATTTTTGCACTGTCCCAACATCTACATTGCGTTGCGGGAAGGAGGCAAAAATCCTTCTACGTGCGTGCCACCCCATTTATATGGTTCTGCCAAAGCGTGGGGGATCAGTGTCTGCTAATCGTCCTTCTCCGCGACACGATAAATCCTGGTGGTCAAGCACACTGCTACAGGGGATAAGTGTTAGGTCCATTCACGTCATCGGTGACGATCCAGCTCCAGGAGAGCCCAAAGGAGACCAATTCACGAAGAAGATGTTGTCGGTGGGATTTCAAGAGAATACTCAATTTTGAGTTCCTTTCCGCTAGATCTACTGTGTCGGCGCGAGTTCACGCTGCTCAACCACAGAATTTGATCGACGCTGTTCACCAAAAACTTCGAGAAGTGATAAAGTCTGCTCATGACATCCCCATCCTAGATACCCGGGTGGAAACTTCCATCTCATGCGCCCTCTCCCGAATTCTCCCGAATTGGCTCCTTAACAACACCTGTTTCGCGCCCTCAAGCATCGTCTTTGCGCTAGCAAATTCAATGACCAGTGCAAACTCTAAACAGGAGACGTACTTCTTACAGAGTGTTGGAGTCGCAGTCACCGCAGTTCTGGACGAATGAAGCGATGAGCCAGTAAAGGAGCAAAGCTGCCGAATCGTTCAGCACGTGTTTCAAGCAACGGTTCAGGCCCGAATTAGTTCTCGATGACCTAAAACCGGCATTTCTGCACTAGGGCGGAGTGGGCGATAAAGTGTCGACTTGTCCATCGGCTGGACACCGCAAGTCATTGTGTAGCCTAACTTGCATTCGAATTGCCTCCACGACATCCCATAGAATTGGAGTACGTGCCGCATCCTAGAAGCGATGGATTGACACCGCCCTTCATTCTTTTTCGTTTGTTTTGGCATTAAGAGGGAAATTCCGCCTAAGCTTTTGTCATCAGTCTATGTTCACTACCTGAAAACTCCGCAAGCGCTCGCTTCGTTTATCCCAGCTGCAGCAATAGTTCGTTCGTCGTGATGAGAACGCGACATATTAGGTCGTTGCATATGAAGTGGCCGATTTTGCCACCTCAATATCTGGACATTTTTATGGGTACCAACGTTCTCATTTTAGGCATTGCATGCAGCTTCTGAAAGCGCAGAAACTCCGCTTTCTTACCACCTATAGATATTGTGAAACAATTGTCTCTTTCCGAGTCTTTAACATCGCTTTTACACTATGAATCAAAGTGATAACTGGATGCTCTACTTATTTGAATGGAAAAATGGACATAACGCCGCGGCCATAGCTCGTAACATCTGCATTTGGGGAGAATTTCGCTAGGAAACGCATAGTTCTTTACTAGGTTGAAATGTTTCGATCTGGAGATGAAAGTGTCGAAGATGAAGACCGAGGGCCGTCCTCACTCCGACTCGACGACCAACTCAAAGCCATGGTGGAAGCTGAACTGCGACAGAGCCAGCACAGCATTTCGGCGTTGACGACAGCACTATCAGTCGCCACTTGAATGCGATCAGAAAAGTGAACAAATTGGATGAATGGATTCCGCACGAACTGACCGCCGGACAGATGCTGAAGCGCTACGACACCCGTGTTTCGTTAGGGCTGCGCAATCTAAAGGAGCCGCTTTTTAACAGGATCGAGACATGCGGCGAAAAGCGGATTCCCTGTGAAAATCGTCCTCACTCTACACAATGGCTGGACAAGAATGAAAGTCCCAAGGAGAGGCCGAAATCAAGTCTCCATCCAAGGAAGATCGTGGTGACCATGTGGTGGATAATGGCTGGCATAGTGCACTATAAGTTCTTGAAGACAGAAGAGACTATCACAGCTGAGAAGTGCTGTGCTGAAGTTGAAGTGGTGCACCAGAAGTTGATTGGTAACAGCCGGCTTTGATCAGTCGAAGAGGCCCAATCCTACCGCACGGCAACGCGCGCCCGCTCGTTTCAAAAATTGTTGTCCAGACACTGGATGAATTGGTATACGAATCTCTGCCAGCATATTTAACATATTCACCATATTTGTCCCCTACCGATTATCATTTTTTTCAAGTATTTAGATCGTCGTGTGAAGGATAAAAAACTCATCAACCAAGATGATGTCGAAAATGACCTTTTTCATTAATGCTAGTTGTTCTGATTTTTGCAAAGGCGGAATGTCTCAGATTTTTTGCCTTGGGAAAAGTGTACTAACTGTAATGGTGCTGATTTCGATTAATAAAATTGCTTCCAGGCAAAGCTATGATCTGTCAAAGTTCGCAGTCAAAATCGGCCGTTTCACATGCAGCGATCTATTGGGTACATATAGCTGAAGCACTCGGAGATGCCCTTTCCTTTCAGCGTGAACCAGAGGTATCGGAAAGTCGCTCGCTAATCGCACACATCGTCTTTGCGATATTTGCCTGTGACCCGGTACTTCCCCATTAGCTAACCAAACTGAGCCGGCCTTCGCTAACTTTGACCAGTTAACGGTGTAGTGAGCACGAAGTATGTAGCCAGCCCCAGGAACTCATCGCGTCTCGCTTGACAAGACCTGCTGCTTCAAGAATGTATTTGCTCATTTAAGCTGCGCAGGGTAGCCTAGAATAGCTCAATATGTCTTATCTGGTTATCAGTATGATTCATTTCAAGAGTGGTCTCGGTGTCACTGTCAGCACACATGTTCCCTTTTTGCTCGCCTTTCGGAAATTGTGTAACAGCATTCTAACTATACTTCGGTTTCCATGGGGAGGACATCGGTTGCACCACGTAGGACAGTGTATCCATTCCCTCGCACCATGAGAAAATCCGTTTCGAAAATCTCAGAAGTTCCAATTCTAGATCGCTCATGAATTCTATTAACTTTAAATGTGTGGGATAAAGGCGTGTCCTTCTGCATTAAAACTTGGAATCTGAAGATTACGACTCGTATGGAGACAATGAGACATTGAATATAACTGGTCAGAGGGCTACACCATCTAGCCTTGTGACCAGTCCCCCCCCCTATTCAGTGTCATATGTACACATTTATTTGTTTATTTATTTATTTATTTACGTGGTAATCCACGCAAAAACACAACAACAAAAATCAACACAGAATACAGAGAATATAAGCAGAAAATAGAAGGGTGTAATTAGTACAACAACATAAGCGATCAAACTAAACTGCTAAGAAATTTCCTGCAGATACCTGTCATTGAGGGTTTTGCGTTGCCCTCTAGAATTTGATAACCCATTTTTCTTAGGGAATTTCATGAGTTCATTGCCAGCTCGATTTGTGAAAAAGAAGCTCTTGCTACTAGCCCTTGGAACTAGGACCCTCCACTGAGCGCCTATCGTGTTGGAGTGAGACATTGAATATAATTCGTTAAGGGGAAGACCCACCATGCCATTTGTCGCCTTATAAACGGTTACCGAATCGAATTTTTCGGAGACAAGCAAGGGTGTGTAAATTGAAAAGTTTGTCCCTTCCAGACGCAGGAGAAATTGTGTTATAGTCACACCCATGTACTCTGATCCAGAGCTTTCTTCTAAAACTGTTTTGCACCGATTCTAATCTGGCGATTTCCCTCTTAGTATTAGGACCGTACAATGTAGTACAATGCTTTAGCATGGGCCTTACGTAGGCCTTATATGCGGCTAGTATTTGTGTAATTGAATCAGTCTTTAGAGCTTTAAAAATATTATGCACAACTCTTAGCGGTGTAATCACAGTGCTGACTGAAGGAGAGTTTAGATTCAAGAATAAATCCCAGGTCACGTAAAGAAAGCGTACTATTGAGCTGCTGTTCACCAAGACAATAGGAGCTTCTGTTGGATTGCTGTCCAAAGTGATGCATTTGAGTTTTTCACCTGATAACGGTAGCTTCCAACTCCTTAACTGACCAATCCGCAACAGCATTTTGTTGCAGACAGGAGGTTAGCATGGTTTTCCTCCCCAACGATGTTTCTGTATATGGAAGTGTAGATGATTATATGAACTGGTGGAAGAACTGTAGCTGGAATGGATTCGGAATACGACCCGTTGACTCTCACCTGGAAGGATCTGTCGCTTATGCAGATTTTATCCACTTACTTATCTGGATGAACGCTATTTTCTCAAGCTGATAGATCAGTTTATTTAATGGAACCTTACCAATAGCATAGTGTGTCTGAACAACAACTCCTTGGGGTACGCTCCGAATTCCTTCGAAGGCTTGGCCCGAGGATCAGCATTGGAAATACATTTCGCTCGCTCCTAATACCGGACATTCTTCACTTTTCGGGCGCTCCGGGGAGCAGCACGAAAAGGCTTCAGCGCAGCTGCTAGGTTGGCCGGCGTCTCCTTTGTTTTGCAGAGCGCGAAAAGAACAATTAACTTGAACGTTCGTGGTCGTAAACTGCTTGATCATCGTGTTTTCAAAAGAAGCACAGAAACGACCGCGTCCAACGAGCCAGCAGGACTTGAGTGGTTAATTTGTACTGATACCTAGCCGACAAGGATCGGCGCCTAGATTCTTCATTTCTTGCACTGCACTTGTGAAGAGCAACGTAACGTTCCATATTCAGCGTTTGCTGCATCTCAACGAAAAAACTCGGCGCACTTGTTCTTCTGTGTCCGACCGATTACTTTTAGTCATTCTTGTGAGAGCACTCTACCGAATAATAAAATGAATGAATAAGTAGATAATTTTATTGGGACTGACTAAGTTACCTTAATATGCTTCAGGGCAAACGTTTAGTTATGACATTAAGGATAAGTCAGCTTTATTCTGTTAAACTCTGAATATGTTACCCCAGATTCCCCCATGAGATCATCGCGCTTCTCGACTTCTCGGCTTCCTTCTCGATTGTCTAAGTTTCTTTTCGATCGTCTAGGTTATGCAGACGATTCACCTTCATCTCCAACTTATTCTTTTCTCCTCTTTTTTGTGGAGGCCTACAAGAAAAGTTTTCTTACGTTTTAACCATGACTCGAGAATTTACTTACTAACCACAAGAATAGAAGCTGAGGAAGCTGCGGACGTCAAATCAATGTCGTTACTCATAGCTTCGTGATGATCCTAGGATCGAAAGTCCTTTGAGCTGATGCATCGTAGGCTTGGTTCGATTCATTTCTGCAATGCTTTCATGCTGCAAAGAATGATGATGATCTCAATGTAGCCTTCTACGAATTTCATGCTGAGATTTGCTAAGAGGATGCAACGATACTGGGACTACATACTTCCGCATTGTTTTAGAACATTAGGGAGGTTTTATGCTATTACACAGCGACATGGGCGGCATGAATTGAGTTTACATTCCATTATCGTTCATGTCGATCAAACTTTCCTTCCCTTCCGCTGCAATGAAACGGTACCTTAGCGGCTTAATAACACCATCTTTCACGCTTCTATAGCCTTCATCAAGGGCGTGTGGTGGGAGCAGTCAGAACCAGTGCAGATCGGCGCGTACTCCCGTAGAAGTAGAGTGCCTTGCAAA
Source organism: Heligmosomoides polygyrus polygyrus (assembly GCA_947396885.1). NCBI lineage: Eukaryota > Metazoa > Nematoda > Chromadorea > Rhabditida > Heligmosomidae > Heligmosomoides > Heligmosomoides polygyrus. Next base: position 30,690,315 of record OX377203.1, on the reverse strand, counting down.
TCCCAAAAAAGAAGTGATTAGCACCGTCCATTATCCTTATTAATCCTTATTAATCTTTACCACGTCACACCAAATTTACCGGTGGATGTTAGTTTGTAGTTAGCTAGATGAGCTAGTGATGCGGCAACTGTTAGGTCTACTTTTGCGCTCACATTTTAAATATTTGCCCTATTACCCGTAGATATATCTTGTCGGTGTGAGCGCGCAGTCGCCAAAGGAAGCGCCAACTGATCCAGGCTAATGGGTTGGGGCCCCGTAAAGGCCAACCAAGCCCTCCGGGGAACGGTCAGGAGGTACACCGCCCCTGCTGAGGGGCGGGCTATCTTCCTTTCATCCCCCTTGCTCACCCACCCCAACCCCTAGGCTTCACTGAGAGTCTAGCTGCTGCCTTACGAAACCTTTGACACGCAAAGCAAAGGTTTCCAGTCCGCAGAACAGCGGAGTACCTCCTGACGCCACGCCCCCAGCAGGGGGCGGGTGTACCTCCTGTCGCACTGCCAAGCCCTCCGTCCCTCTAGCGTTGGTTCAACCTAGAACGGTTGCGCAGCGAATGCTATGTAGTTCAACTGTATGAGTTACGCCATTCTTTATGCTCTATAGATATACCTGGCCAATTCCGGAAAGGCAACGCTCTCGACATTGTTTAGAAACTTTCGATACCCTTTTAAGAATTTTTAGTATATCAAACAGCGCAGCAGTTTGGCCGTACATATATTGGATAGGATGAACAACCATAATAGTAGCAACAACAGGGTTCATTATGTAAATGTTGGTTGTTGTGTGAGCAACTCCTATACGGTAGATTTGCATATATTCTTACCTTGTTGCAGAATCGCTACCCACTTGTTAAAGTTAGGGAGCTATTATTTATGGATGTTAGAACTGTCACGATACCAGGGCAGCTGCCGCTTGGGAAATTTTCAAGTTGAGCAGAACAAGTTTCGTACAATGCAGTCTGAGATCTAGCACATAGCTAGTTGGCATAGATCTCTGGCCTGGAGCCGCGATGAAGAAAGTTAGAATTTGCTCCTGCTTCTTCTTCAGAGAGCTCAGACTCCTGCTGCTGAAACTTCGCTTTCCTTGTCTTCGTTGACCTCACATTTTACGCCGCCTTTTTCCTAACGCCGATTTCAAACCACTTTTTTTGATGTAATCTCCTATCTTTTTTCGGCTTCCTATAGTGGTCGCTTTCGGAATGCCTCTAATTCTAGGACCAACTCACTCCAATGCAGTCAGCGTAGGCCTCGACGCACTAACCACCGTCTCTTCCGCAAGTAGGCGACTCGAGGGCCAGTGAACTCTTCCGCCTCGTTGCGATTGCACCTCATTGGCAATGCCAGATGGCTCCGGAGCATCGTCAGAGCTTGAGCTTCGCCTTCTGTGAAGGTTTGATAGGTTTGAAGGCAGTGGGTGTGGCCTAGGGAAGGGACGACGGTAGCGCCGCCTCCGCCCGCCGACGGCGGCTCCAGCATCGTCCTCTCGCGAGCTTCGCTATCAGAATTATGGGCGCTGCTCACTGCATGGCTGCTTTTCTGGTCCATCCTACCCACTTTCGGGCGACAAAACTCTTTGATGATGGTCTGCTGTCGAGATCTAGCGCCAATGGTCCGATCTGCTTACAATGTCAATCACATCTCACCCATCCTACGTAATCCTGTGATCCATTTTTTTTAATCTTGAAATTCTCTGCTGTAGTTCACCTGCTGGAATATTTCATAGTGCCTCTCAGTGGATCAAAATACCTCACCACCAGTGATGGTGGAAAACTTCGCTCTTTGGAGTTAACACTGTTAACAAACATATCCTGATTCACGCAGGGTCAGCACACCCCACTGCTATGAAACGTGCTGTAGTCAGCAACATGTTCCGAACGGCAGTGGGTATGTGTACGGGCCCCAGTGAACGTCAAGATTCTTTACGATTAGCTTCAGATGTAGCCATTTCGAATGGCTATAGGGTTTCAGGTCGTCATATATAGGAGGTCTCACGCGAACTCTCATGGTAGATCTCGCGCAGGCAGGATACCTCTAGTCCTACCATTCATCTCCGATAGAGTCACTACTGAAATTCAAAGAGCTATTGTAAGGGCACAACTGCAGGACAACGTTATCTTAGTGAACATTCCTAACGACAACATCAGGTGGCAGTTTGTCCGAAATAGGCTCTATGATCAGCAGTGTCTTTTGGAAAGCTGCGTTATTTGCCCAAATGGTAGTTTAGGCGATTGCTCAAAGGCTGGAGCAATTTACCAGATCGAGTGCTTGACATGTAACGCCAAATACTTCGGAGAAACGGGAAGGGCTCTTGCATTGGGCGTAAGGGAACATCTACTAAGTAAACGACGTGGGTCGCTAACCAGTCGAGTTAGAAAGCACAGGATTGATGCGCATAACGGAAACGACTTTGAGGTGAAATGTACCATTTTAGCCATTGTAGAAGGGATTTCGGCGAGGAAAGGAAAGCGTTAGAGGCATTCTGAATTTTCACAAGAAGTCCAGTAATGAACAACCGGAATGAGTGCCCTTCTGTTACGAGTGACTTTCTGCCGTTCGTGTCCCACAGTGAACAGTGGAAGGACCGGTTGGCGACAGTGGTGTGCAGTATGCTCCACTCGTCCCTACTGGCTAGTTGACGTGGGCGATCATCAGCCCCTAGCGGTGGAACCAATTGGTGAGTTCGTTTCTTCCACTTGTATCCTCCTTTTGTGCTCGGGAAATAAGTCCGAAATTCTAGGGTAGTTAAGGCGCTTGATGGAGTATAGCGCAAATTAACTAATGCGCCACGTTCAGGTCTCTGAAGACGACGAGAAGCCGAAACGTCAGGTTCTGCTAAATAAAGATCTACCTAAAAACCTCGTGTTGGCACAAAACACTTGACTGACTAATAACTTACAATGGAAACGTTTGAAGAAGAGAGAAGTTGGAGATCACTGTTGACCTTCAGGTTCAGACTTCCCGCCCAGGCCAATCAGCCCTCCATCCCTCTGATGTCGATGAATTGGTAACAGACCTGTCTGGGAGGGATTAAATATGTACTACCTTGTCCATTCTCTGTAAAGGCCAAATACGCATCCAGAATTACCCCCACAGCGTCCCACAGAAGTCGCATGCGTGGCCCATCAAAAGGTGTTGAGCAACCTCGTCCATTCAGTCACAACCTTTTCACCTTATTTTTATTAATTCTGCCAACCTCGGAGAGAGCTCAACATATAGAGCAGTACAACGCAATGCAGAGGTCTATTGTGGGTCGATCATGACGACATCTATATTTTATCCGCTTGACGCTTCGACGTGTTGCCTTCATCTGAGACTGCAAAGCAAGAGGAGTTGAAAAAGTCACTCGTTTGAGAGCCGTTCAAGTTTGAAGGGTTTGAAAATGCGGAGATGAAAACGGGTAGTGATTGCGTCAGCCGAACATGGAACATTTTACAGTCAGAAGTTTGTACCAATTTAGAAGAGCCGAACTAGTGAACAAATAACAACTGGTTTTGCTGAAGTCTCGCATCTGCTGGGAGCCAATCTGTAGTCTGACGATATAATCTTCCAAGAGGAGAGAATCTCAGAGGATTATATCGTCAGACTAATTTTGATCGCGGTGACATTCCAACGGCATTTTCTGCTGGTCATTCAACAACATTCAACTAATCTCATCTTGTGGCTCACCTTGTAAAATTCGACCTTTGAGCCCAAAAATCTATACGATGCATTCCGATATGCCAGTGATAGTAGCTCTTCAAGAAATTTATTACGCGCTCTTGAAAACCATTCTGAGATCTTGTCTACAGTCTGAATCCATTTCATCATCATAAAACTTCCAGAATTTCAAAAAGAAACTCATGCTCGGTCTCGTTAGGCCTCGGTCAATGGCCTTCGGAAGAGTTTGCTCGTCTAGAATTTCTCATCTAGATGCCCAGCAAGGCCCAAAACAATTGCTAGATTCGCAGGAAATAAAACCACATCCCTACCTCTAGGTCGTAGACCTGGCGCACCTTATAATTCGCATGCAAGACGTATTCGCGAAAAGAATTTTATTTAAGCTGTATGTTCTTTTTGTGTTTTAAACAGCATTTGCGAATTCTTTTCTTCCACTATAAGAAACGAGGGCAGGGTACTTTTTGGCAATAGCAAATTACAGTCTACTTGACACCTTCTTTCAGACATCTCCCATATCCAATCGTAGATTTCTTATTGTTTGTCTGTTTTTTTTCTGTAGTCTTGTTGTTCTTGCCCACAATTAATATAATATAATATAACCATTATATTATATTATATTATATTATCTGGAACTATGTGAACCGCTTACTTTTGTTATCCAGTTACTTTTCAGCAGTGGCATGCGCAGTGAAGTGTTATATAACTCTGAAAGTCGTGCAGCCTCAACTCTTACCACCTCCTTCCCGCTAGTTAGTTCTGTTTTCTACAGCTGCCACGTTCTAAAGCCTTCCTTAGAGCGAAGTGAGGATACCACACTTTCTGACACAGTTGGGCCATTGCGAAAACGGCGCCGCTCTTCCAACCTTCTATTTGACATCACCATTTCCTGATTACATGTTCATAACTGTTTGCAAAACTAAATATTTGGATAGAGCTACGTCGCCCATTGAGACGGTGAAATGCAGCTTCAATTCACATCAGAAGCTTGGAACTAAATCTTTCAGCGTTTTGTGGGAACAGATCCAAAGCCGTTGCTTGTTTTGTGGCCTAGGTGTCTAATGGTAAGTTTGTTGTCACGTTTCAGGTTAGGCTTTCTTCATGTCTCACATCAACAATGGTGACGCAGTCGGATGGAAATCTCATTTGTCCGCTTAGTATAATATATAATATATATAATATATAATATATAATATATAATATATAATATATAATATATAATATATAATATATAATATATAATATATAATATATAATATATAATATATAATATATAATATATAATATATAATATATAATATATAATATATAATATATAATATATAATATATAATATATAATATGTAATATATAATATATAATATAATATATAATATATATAATATATAACGTTCCGTTTGACGGATATTTTAGCATTTTCTATGCGCGTGGTAGCGCACTCAGGGGCACCGGCTGTCACGGGCACCGATTCTAGCTTCCTGGTTCGCATTTCCACCTAGTCCATCCAGGCCTTCCATCCCTCCTGGGTCAGTGAATTGATACCAGACTTGTCTGGGAGGGAAGTACAATGTGTGGCACACCAGCACCCAAGAGGATTGATTAACTACGTTCTTTATCCGTTGCTACAACAATATTTTGTTTCGAAATTCCTCAAAACTGTCTCTGTCTGACTCGGATTCCGATTTAAAAAAAAGGCTTATCCACTCTCCGTGCCGTACAAAATCAATTGCCGGATTCCGTTCAGATCCGCATCCTTTTAGTTGTGAACTCATCTTCCTTCTTCTCAAGAACAACAAGTGCCTTCCTCCTCGCCCAGCCTCCTTCCGTCTGACATGCTTCGGCGAAGAGGGGCAATTGCGCCTCGGGCAGATTTCCGCCCAGTAGTTGCGTCGAACGCCCAGCGCTCCGCCTTAGTAACCCTGAAGGGCGTTAATTTTTAAGCGCCAAGTGACGATGGTCGGCGAGTTTTTCTGCGTGAGACCCGCCCTGCCGAAATTCGTCATCCGTGCAGGAATGTGGTATGTGTGTGAGTGGTGTCAGTGGATCTCTCGCTTTTGAACACGCGTGCATGATTGCGTTGGCCTCACGCCTCGTTAGGCATTCGGCGGTGTTCGGTGAGCTCCAACGGAGAGCCAGACGGTGATGTTTTATTCGTGTTTTATTCGTCACTGCTCGAAGATATCTCTGAAAATTGTAGTCGGATCTGTAGCCGTAGCCACAAGTGTTTCGTAGTATTCTGCGGCTTGAATAGAGAGATACCTCCAGTGCAGCCTGAGCCGAGCGCATGAAAGGTTTGGAGCAAGAGTGAGATGCCTTTAGGGCTTTCTCCTATGTCGTTTGACATGAAATTAAAGCAGCTGTTGAAGGATTTTGCCGAAGTCTTCGGCACATCTTGTTGTGAAGACCTTCGTTCGGAACAGTGAATGTGCTACTGAGCCAAAGCGCCCGTAATAATTGCGTCGTCCAGCTCTGTCTCTGAGGCAACCACGCTTATGATCTGATTGTGATCAGTGAATTAGTCTTGTTTTCGTGTAACAGAGCAGAAGAATGTTCTCCCGTCCCGCTGCCTAAGCCGACTCTGACAGCCATTCACATAGTTTCACCGAAGAGGTAGAATGCGCAGCGGATACCGAAGATGGGTGATCGTGCGTTATGCCAATGCCTTTCCGTATCTTTCTCCTTGTGTTCCTTTATTACTGGAGTATGTTGACCGGCTTTGCAATTTAAAAAGAAGGGATTATCGTTTCTGAAAGATGCGTTCCTCCTCAGGGTATATGCCCGATTGTTTGCTAGATGTTAATCAGTTCTTTTTAGAAAGTTTCAGATTTTCATTATACGTTTTCATTTGTATAGTGGGACACGGCTTTCCCTTCCTCTCATAGGAAGTCTGGTACCGATTTGGCAGCATCAGGAGTATGAGAGTCGTAGTTGCCATTGGCGTCAACCGAACCTGAACTCGATCCACAGTGCTCGAAAGAAGCACTGTCTCCTGCTGACTACACCACACGCAGCTAAGCATTACATATGTCAAGATTGCCGCTGTCAAACCTGAACACTACCTTCGAACCTGGTCTGCTTCCGAGTCGAACTTCACAAGTTTGAAACTATGTAGATCAGAGCTTTTCTGAGAGATATTTATCATCTTTTAGAGGCAGAATGGACGTCTTCCACATTAAGACAGGGATAAAGAAGTTAAGAAAAAATTTTGACGATTTTGTCAATTTTGTTTTTGTTGCCTACATGGGATGCTCCGAAAATTATTACACCGTTTTCCGAATGGACACATCATTTTTGTCGATTTAGCTAGACAGCTGAGCTAGAAATGCTTGTGGGCTTGTTTTGAAATCTGGGACAGCAGAAACTTCATGCTTTACGTTCGCGGAGTTGCACAGTCCGCGGTCTTATTGTTTCTCTATTCTTGGGTTGTTAGTTGTTTCACATGGTGTATCCATGCGATAAACAAACGAGATACTTCGGATCGAGGAGATTGTACTGCGCTCTTCACGCTACAGTGTTTAACCGATTGGCAGTGTAGTTGTTGTTTGCGTTGACCTCTAGGGCGGGATTTTGCGCATTTTTTGCTGTTCATCTATTTATGTAAAACTGTACGGAGGCAGATTTAGCACTACCTATATTCGCGATCCTAGACTAGTGCGCGCCATAGTATATTCCTATGGCATGCTTCCTCCACTTCCCATTCGGAGAGGACCTAGAGACACTTATGCAGTTGAAAGAGTAAGAATTTCATTACCATTCTTCTTGTGTAATCAATCTTTGCACATCCAGTGCGAATAATTGAAAATTTTCGCTGGAATTTAAAGTAATTTTTACATCAAAATTTGTCTCGAGTCTCTTGGTTCTTGAAACGTGTCAGTTTTAAAACGGAAGACGTTGGCTGGCATGAGCCGGATAAAATAAAAGAGGTTCGCGCCGTCCAATTCTTTCCATGGACGTTACGCATTCTCATTGATGTTTTTTGAGCCTTTTGCTGTCTTCTCGTCTTGTCTTACTTTCAAGTGTCTGGATTATTTTTCAAGGCATACCAGTGCTTTTTCGTGGCTCTAACAGTTATCTTAACACAACCACAGTATTTTTCTTTCATATTCTCTTATTTTATGAACGTCTTCTCACTTTGCAACGGTTCTCAGAAAGTTTCACATTCTCCAAAGTTTATTTCGCGTTTTGTTCTTTTCTTAATTTTTTAAATCCGCTTCGCTGACGTTTCGTTTTTAATCCGCTGTTAGTTAGTTTTAGTTTAGACTAATACAAAGCAGGATAATCGTAGTCCACACAACATAAATCACCCGGAGGGTCTGTTTTTTTTTTCTTTTGGGAAGAGAATGTTCAGCACCTTTTTGGAGCTTCTCGTTGCATTTTTGGAGGGTCTGCTAGGTAGCCCGTATGTGATACAATTACAATTGTTGTGAAACAATTTTTTAAGCTTTAAGTGGCCGATATCGAGCTTGTTGCGGTAAAAACTCTAGCGCCAGACGGGAATCGAACCCGAACCTCCTGCTGAGCTGGGCAATGCTCCACGCCAATACGCCACCGTCGCTCTTTGGTCGAATGTGTGAGAGTTTGTATTCGCATTCCTCTTTCAATGATGAAGTCACACAGTACACCGTTTCCCTTCTGAGTTCCGTCTCTATGATTTCACGTCCGCCCCACTAACTCTCTCGTTCCCTCTCGTGTCTTGTGTTGCACATGTCACGTTGTTTACCCCTTGTCCAAGTTTTCAAGGTAGCTCACTAGTCACCCAAACGGCTTAGTAATAGGCCGCCCTCCTTCCTGAAATCCCTCGTTGTTTGTTCGCCACGCGTCTCGTGCTCGTTCCTTGGCTAGCTACAATTGACCCCTACCACCTCAACCACTCCATCTAGTCTGAGAGTCTTTGCACTCATTACCTGCTCTAAGAATGTATGTTTGTCAGCTCGCAACTTTGAATGAAGACGAGAATGGACGGGAAAGAGCGGCAGAGCAGGAAGTATTAAAGGGCTTATCGTAAATATATAAATGAGCACGGAGTATAAAATGCTGGTGCGAAGCTTGAGCAGATGAAGGTTTTATCTGCAATATGTCCGAATCAAATGAACATCCATTTGTTAATATTACGGCTTCCGAGACTGCAACATCCATACATGCTGGAAAACAAGCAACTAGAACGGAACCCCGATTCTGAATCCGATGTGTGTAATAAACTGACACTGCTGTACTCGTGACATTGTAGCATCGCTCCGCGCAGTAAATTTATGTTTTCTTCTGCACCTGCATTGGTCTTCATCCGATGAGATGCGTAAAACCGTTAAAAGCTATGCTTCTAACGACGATGATTGATTTACTGCTATTAGCGTTATTTGGTGAGGGTCAGAATATTCAGGCCGAAGTTCAAAGCCAAAGTGCAACAAGTCTGAATAGACGAAATAGCACTGGAATGAATATATTTGTGACGTGCGGTGTTGTGGTTCGTTTGAACCTTGTGGCTACTTTTTTGATTTCGCTCGAACCAAACTTAACAATAGATGAGTACATGTTTCCTAATGGATGGGGACATGACGTTTGAGCCGCCTTCAAGAGGATCGTGACCCACAGAAGAGCAGCCACCAGACGTGCTTTTTGGGTGTAGCTAGAAATTGGATCACGCATTCAAGAGAGAAACAAAGTACGCAGGCAGTCATGCATCAGAGGAGGAGCAAAAATTGGTTCAAAAACGGAATAGTAAACGTGAGAACGAAGTAGACGCTTTGAAAGGAAGAGCATGCCCTTAGAAGAAGCTATGTTGAAGAAGCTAGGGGATCATCAGCCCAATTCGATCAACAAGAATTGTTCGTCAGGAACACCGACATGGAAATTTTACAGTTACGACCTTAATCCATTGCTGTATTCACCGTGTTTATTAGACCGCTGTCATCCTCAATACAGAGCTAGTCATTCTAGAACTTTCTGCAGTGGCGTAAAAGGCTGTCTATCATTAGACTCATCCCTCAACTTCTGCACAAATTCAGACGGGATGCGTAACACTGGCTGCCAATTTCGATCGACTCGTGCTCAAGCTCTCGTCCTATTCCCCAGCATTCCTTTTATTTTATTCATTTTTTATAAAACGATTTCGTGAACAAGGTCTGAGGGGTTTACGGGGGGAGACCTCCTTAAAGTAGAGGATAAGGTTCAAGCTGCAGCAGAAAGCCTGAACCTTGCCTTTTGTTTTATAGGGATCTATTCGCACAGCAGTCTGCTTTCGCATCCATTCGCTATGCTTATTTGATTTTTCCAATGGCGCCGTTCGAAGCCTGAATTCAATAAAGTCGCCTGGCCTTCTTTCAACTTTTGGACTTTTGGTAGTTCCTTCGTTTTCTATTAAACATAAACAATGTAAACAATACACTCGTGCACGCAATGATGCTGCCTCGGTAGAGAGACAGAAAGAAGATTACGGTTGAAAGCACAACAAGCGGAAAAGAAAATCGTGCAAACTGGCGAGGAATAACTAAGCAATTTCTGTCTCTATCAATACATTGACTTCGCCATTTGCTTTAGTCTGCTCTCCGCTCTCCATGTGCTCGTCCCTGAAGCTTCCTGCAGTCGACGCTCCCACGTTCTTAGCTACGAGTTCCCAAACAAATGTGGTCCAGTGCTTTCTGTGGTTCCCTCTCGGAAGCGCTGCCGAGGTAGCGAGCCGCTCGATTTGATTCAGTGTTAGGCTCTGTGGTGCGTCCAGAACATTTTACGAATCCGCTTTTCTTGTGTTCTATTAGGTGTTAGAATGGCCAAAAGGACGCAAATACAGGACCTGATCCAATTTGCCCAGCTTAAAAGTGTATTTGAGAGCGGACGCGAAAAGCGCGTCTGCCACAGCAACTACCGAGCTTTGTTTGAGTCGTGTACATAGCTTAATACAATCCCTATTTCTCGCTGAATCGTAAACTTACTTTACCTCCTTTTTTGGGATCATAGCCCCGCATGATTCCCTTTCTTGAAGGGCGTCATCATTCCATACTCTAAAGGAAATCTTTAACACTAGTGCCCACCCTGACGTGACCTCTGACGATGTGCTTTAGTATTCCCTTTGGTGGTGCTTGATAGCGCAGTCGAAGGAGGCGCTAGCTGTCTCGCACATGCGATTCCAGATTCCTGGCTCGGATTTCCCGCCCAGGCCAACTAAACCTTCCATTCCTCCGGGGCCAGCGAATATGTATGGGACTTGTGTAGGATGGGAAGAACACTGACCATCACCATCGGAAAAGAAAAAGAATCAAGTTGCCTCACGACATCCCAAGTGGAACGTCGTTCTTAACCTCTTCTATCCTCTTTCAGCACCTCACGACTGCTTTCCAAGGATCTTTAGGAGCCACCTTGCTGGGTGATCCGCTGATCCTCTCTAAAGGTGGCCATGGCACCCCCGGTGTTCTCCTTACTCTTCGACTGGATCGGGGCTGTCTTCATCACTTCCCTGACATCCTCGTTCTGCACTCTGCCCTCATTCGCACGCCTACTTCAGCATCGCCATCTCAGCGGTGTGCTCTCCAACGCTTTTCTGATCCTCAGCAGTCATTACCATAGGGTACAGTTCCGCACAGCTTGAATGCTTGGAGCCCATACAATCGTAGAAGATCCCAATGACTTCCCCCAGTTCTGATGTCTTTATCTGGCCTCTCACATTCTGTTCGCCCTTCCTTTCTTCCTAAGTCACTAGGGCGTTGAGTCTCTTCTCTACCTTTCCGATAACCTCTCTGTCCGTGCTGGGGCTCCGCTGTTATTGTTGCTGTTATACGAGATGAATTCTTTTATGTTTGAATGGATATTTTCATATCTTCTAGACGTATACAATAAATAAATAAATAAATAAATATTATACAGGTGCTAGGCTATGCCACCAAGAAATGCACTACATCCGTTTCGATGAAAACCAGCATATTCGTATAGCTGACAATGCTGCCACCTGGGGCCGGAATCATCAACGACTTACGTAACTTTAACGGAGAATTGTAAGCGAAAAGCTCAGACAACGCGGCTTATCAGCGGCTTATCAAACGATATAGTGAGCGATAAGCCGCGTTTTCTGAGCTTTTCGCTTGCAATTCTCCGTTAACGTTACCTAAGTCGTTGATGAATCCGGCCCCTGGGCAGCGTTCGCCACGTAGGGTAAAGACTGAGGAATAACAGAAGGTTTTCTAGTAGCAACGTTTTACCACATTTGCTTAAGCCTTGAGCGGCTGGTAGAGAAGCTATATGTTGTTACAGGATGTTTTGTTGCGGTCAAAACTCTTGCGCCAGGCGGGACTCGAACCCCCATCTTCTGCTTTCCGGGCAGCGATGTTCGCCTTACACCACCGGCGCTGTTTGATCGCACGAGTTTTGATCGCAACAAAACATCCTTAACAACACGTAGCCTCTCTACCAGCCGCTCAAGGCTTAAGCAAATGCGGTAAAATCGGTTCCATGCTGATATCAGCGGCCGGCCCATCCCTGTGTCATGGGTGGGTGCTGACAGACCTGGAGGATATCGCAGATGTTACGTGCGGTCAAACAGCGCCGGTGGTCTAGGGCGAACATCGCTGCCCGGAGAGCAGAAGATGCGGGTTCGAGTCCCGCCTGGCGCAAGAGTTTCTAGTGGATTCACGACAACGCTAGGCAACGGGAAGTTACGAGGAAGTAAAGAGTAAATTCATCTGCAATCAGTTTCTTTGCATGAGCGTCGTATTTTACTGTTACGTGAAATTGCGTTCTCTGCAATGGCTTACGCTTTTTAGCTAACAAGTGAGCTTCTTTGTAAGTGTGGGGTAATGGTCTGAGTGACCTTAAAAAATCGTAAGGCTTGCTTCGCCAAAACTGGGAACACGACCTTTAAAAAGGTCGTGTTCCCAGTTTTGGCGAAATAAGCCTTACAATATCGAACATCATCAAGGGTTCTATCGAGGTACTCATCAGTTCTTTTCACGCACAAATGACGTGAGTCTTGCAGACTTTCGGATTTATCCAGCTGTATTTAGAGATCTTCGCGCCGGCTATTTTTGTGTGTATTCGTACTTTCATATGTGTTTAGGCACTAGAGCTGAAAGGGGCACGAAGCCCCAGTGTAAATATAGAATGGCGTTGAATCGGTGGGTGATGGCCGGACGTGAAATCCGCTTCGCTATCGTCTTTCATGTTATCGCATTCTGTTTGCGGGCTGCGATCGCCGAGAGGGTCGTCTTCACCGTCGTCGTCGTCCTCGCTCTCGTCGAGCATGAGTTCGAGGTGGGAGAAGAGGTCTGTCGAGGTCTGCGAGCCGGCCGAGTCGGGCGGCCAGCGGCTGCTGTTCATTGGATTACTCCTTCGGCTCCCTGACGCCTCGGCGGTCGTGCTCCTCGCTGAGACTCTTCAGCCCCTGCGGCCGAGCAGCACACGGACGTCGGGAGCTGCAGCGCAGCTAATCGCCCCTGCGGCGGCCGCGTCATCGCCACTCGTTGTTCTCATTTCGTCGTTGCCGACGAGTGTCGTCCCTTCGCGCCGTGACACCGGCTTCCGAAGACGCCTCCTTCTGTCGGCAAGCGCCAACTGCTCTGAAAAACCACACCCAAGAAGTGGCTGTTGACACTGCAACCCCCTCGATGTTCGTCGCCGACTCACTGTTCACTGTCCGTGGATCGGTCTGCCAACACCGTTAGCGCCTGGCCATGCCAGCCGCCTACGGATGAGAATGTGGACACCCTTGCTTCCGCTGGGTTTCTTGTGACTCGAAAGACGTTAAGAGCGAAAGTGCTCCATTCCAAAGCATCGCCAACACAACCAGGCCTCCAAGAAACCAACTAACAGCTCCCCAGATGAACTCTATTACCGTCTCCTGATATCCAGATATGTGCCAAAACATCCTAGTGGATGGATGTTGGCCAAGTATGGGGAAGGCGTCGAATTTCACGCAGACGGTGTTCCTCTCCCAGCGTTGGAGGGCACCCGGCGTTTTTTTGACATTCCGCATAATCCAGCCGCCAACGGCTGTTCCTCCAGGGGCTGCCGCACGGACACGCTAAAGCCAGGTTGATCTTCGACGAACTGGCTAATGCGATCGCTTGTCTCAAATTTGTTAAGCGTTTTCGTGGTGTTGGCAATGATTCCTCCCTCCCTGATTGCTAATGGGCTTAAGTGACCCTTTATACGAGTTCAGGCTCACTAGACTAATAAGGACAAAAGGCTCTCAAATGTTCTCTAGCCTACAGCTTCGTCTCTCCGTTAGCGTGTTCTTGTTATAGCCGCTGACCAGGATCCACCTTCTATTCGGCTTACGCCTTAGCGAGTTTTGCCTTCTTCAGAACCTGAAATAGTCCGAAGCACCTTTACGGGCATTTACATCTACATACATATTCGAGGCTCTGAAGGAGGCGAAACTCGCCGAAGCGTAAGGCGAATGAAAAAGTGGATAACAATCCTCATCAACGGCTGGAACGCGAAAACATTTACAGTTTAACAACGCGACGCCAAGCTTCATCGAAAGTCGAACATGGACAGCTCTTCGTGTTTCCTCCAGAACCTCAGCATTGCTGCAGTGTCACTGTTGCTCACTGTGGGTGACGTGCCTCAACGGTTCTTTCGATCTTCATCCTCTCCATTTCGTGTGAATCTCGCGAGTAACACGTTGTATTGCTTATTTTTTCTGTTTTTCTGGATCGTTGTTTTCGTTGCTTTCCTCCAGTTATTAGGTGTGGCGCTATGGTTATGTGCATTCATTGCTTGCACTTCATTTGACAGGATACAGCTCTGTCCTACTCAATAGATTCTTTCATCTCTGGGGCCGGATTCGTCAACGACTCATAGCGATTTAACGGAATCCCTCATAGCGCGGCTTATCAAGCGATATGGCGAAATGCTTCACCGAATCGCTTGATAAGCCGCACAATCAGGGATTTCGGCTGGTTTAATTCGTTAAACTGCTGCAGGTCGTTGACGAATCCGGCCCTGGTTGTGAGGAGTTTCTTTTGTACATGTGATCAGTCTCAGTCTAAGATTGTATCCACGTTTTGTATTCACTCCCCGACGTCGGAAAGGAGCTGGATCTCGAGTGTGCCTCGAATCGGTTCAAGATTCGGGTTCCACTCTGTCAAGCAACTGCTCTAACCGTCCATTCTCTTCGAATTTGTAGCAGACTTGCCTTTTTGTCGAGAATAAAGCGGTGGTCAGCTCGATCCCATCTGCTGTCGGAAGAAAGCAAGAGTTTTATAAATTAATGACCCATTCTGCCCCTATGATATTCCGAAAGCGTGGAATGCGTAACGCACCCCACGTAAGGAGCGATTGATGCCGACCTTCATCCTTCACTTTTTGTGTCACTTCAAAAGAATACTGCTTGACATTTGTAAGGCTGTTGGGCAGTATTGGTATTGCTCTCTATTTTTTAAATATTCTTTTCGATGTCTTCTTCAATTTCGGTCATCCTTGTGGCAAATTTGAATCATAATGTAGTTGAAAGCGTCCGTCAATCCGCTGTTGTGGTGGATGTCATCTGAAAACAGACGCAAGGAAACGAAGGGTAGAGGCCGACGTTAACCACTCCCGTTTCGAGATGTGCGTCATTTTGCACTTGTATGTAATATCATGAAGATAAGCTCAGGTATTTGGCCCATCCAATGGCCTATGGTAGCCAGCTGGCAGACAATTCAGTGTCCTTTGGAGATGCGCCCGACTCCAACTCACCAACCCGCCAATCTCTGATAGGTTGAACGGCTCATTTAGTTGGTTTGGTTGCTCATCGAACTTCAGATCGTCCTGGACTTTCCGCTGAGGCAGCGCCTCTACCGCCTGCCGTATAAAAGTTGGTAGATTTAAGCGTAATCGAAGATAATTCAAAGCAACGATACGCCTAATGACGACGTGCTCATTAACCTAGTCTCACCTCCTTGATAGCTCGAAGAAAATGACAGTTTTTGACTACAGGCTGATGCTCGTTGTGCGAAACGTACAAGTGAGTTCTACTCTCTTTATATAGTCAAAAGTGTAGCGTTGCTCCAGATGTACGTTTTAATCTCTCTACGACTTTCTAGTTGCACTTTAAGTGCTCTAAGAGAGCCTTTAGCTGTGCTGTGTAGAGAACTTACCCGCTCTCGAATACTGCTCTTCACAGACTGTATATACCTTGATCTGATCCTGTTATGCTTCATTTTTGAATTCGGAAGGAACATAAAGGTCAGTGTAGATTTCTTGGCTGAAGGACGAACCTCAAACGGGCTCTTTTCCTAAGATGTGAACACATTAGATGGTCACTTCTCCGAAGGAGGTAGAAAAAATTGGGTAACTCCCTGAAGGCTGTTGTAGTGTCTTTAAATTTGAGGAAGACAAATGCTACCAGATCTACGCTGACGGTCGCTTTAGACGGCGCTACGCGCTTCCGCGCGAGTTTTTAAGGTATGACTGAGGGAAACGATGGGAACTATGCCTCTCACCAGTTTGCTTTCGCATCTGCAACACCTTACCGATTTCACAAAAGTAGCTTTTCTCATTGAACTGGACACTTTCCGGCTCCACTGCATTGGCAAGCGCAAAGTGTGGTAAACCAAGTGTGCCTATGGCTTTTGCATTCGCACAGAGGAACGTGCCAAAATTCTTATTTTTTCTCTGATTTAAAAATTGTTCGTTTTTTGGAAGTTTTACAAATTATTACGCATACGCATGCGATGAGATGACCTCGTCATTCATGTTTGATTCATGTTTCATTCATGTTTTTGTTTGATGACGTCGTCATATGCTTTTTTTCCTTTCAAATTCACTTCAATGTTTGGTCGTTCCTTGAGCAGTTATGAGAAAGGGAAACACTAGCCGCTTTTCCCCAAACACACTACGAAAATCTTCAGTCCGTTTTGCTTGTGCCCTGGAAAGAATATCCTCCGAAGAACGAAACCTCCACTCTGATGTGCTCCGCAGCAAATCATGGCAGAACGAGGTCCAGCCGTCATCCACCCTCATGAAGTAGGGCCAACGACCGTATCTACAACGATCTTATCTTACGTTGGTGATTTGTGGTAAATGGGAAACGATTTCTCATCGAAAAAGTTCGGCGGGTAATGATGCACCTCGGCGAACATTGCCCGGAGATACTCGGCCAACTCCTCTCACTCAGTCTCTCATAGGAAATTGCTCGCTAGAATGAGTTCCACATAACATTTAGTAGGACAAGCTCCGGCTCTAGGCCTTGCTCACTCTATTTTTAGGAGCAATTCGCTACATCTCATCAGTGTAGCACATCGACTCTAGTGCTCGTTTTTGATTTACTCGCCTGTTTCTTTGGAATTTACCTCTATCGAAACCTTTTGAATCACTAAACGACCTTGTACCGCTCTGTTTTTTAGATATTTTTATTTTTCTTTTATTTATTTATTACTGACTTATTCACTAAGTCACTGGCCTATGGAAATGGGAGCTGTTTGTTCAGAAAAGCTAGCAAACACAAAAATCTTTACTGTGTATAATCGATCTTAACAAAAACTCTAATGCATTTCACGCAACGCTAGTATCATAGGCGCATGAAGAGAAGCAGCTCAGAAAGACCACATTAGCGAGGCGTTAGAAGTCATTACCCTCATCAGAATTCTATTCAGAATGCACCGCCCTTCTCTTCCCCAACCGCCGTTTTCATCGACTTCCTCTATCATCACTCATGACTGCTGCAGTGCTGGTCTGTCCCAGAAGGACTGTTTCTGTTCTTCAATTCTTCCTTACTTTCGTGATCCTGTTTCACTGACCGAACCAACTGCAGATCAGAACGTGCAGGGAATGCGTGAGCGAAAGCAAAACATCTGGAGCGAATAAGGTTATCTGAGCTGGAGACGTTTAGCTGTGCAGTCAGCAGGCAGCGCTGCTTGCGAACATTGATCTCGAGTTCGATTCTGCACCTAGGCCATATTTCTCTCTGAATTCTATGCCAACTATCACCCTCAAATAAGTGTGCATTGGGCACCCATACGAATCGCATTCACTTCTCGCTCACTAAGGAGGGCAGCGAATTTCCGGCGGAACCTTTCAAAATGGCCTATTCAGGGTTGTAAACGATTTCTTTAGGAGTACGGTAATGGTCTTCAAATTTGTCGGAAGTGTAGTGTCCATCGAATGCTCTGGTTTTTTCAAATCAGATCTCTCACCACCGTATGAAAAGCAGTGTGTAAAAGCTCCTCTTAACAAAGCAGTCTGAGGTCCAACTCCGCCTCTACAATGACCTGCAGGTTTAGGCTATCTGCACAACTCTATCCTTGTTGACTAGCCGATGCTGGAGGCGAAAAGCTCGGTTGGCCTTGTAGCGAATCCAATCCTAAAGGGGATTGCTTATAAGCACGAACACTGCGCCTCCTGCAAACTGGCCATTCCGTCCGACGTGCTTGTTCACTTAGCTGGGTTCTCCTTTTTGCTTTATTTCTATTGCTTCAAATTCCGTAAAGAATGCACCGATCCAAGTTTGCCGTGAAGCTCCGCGGTAAGCTGTCGTTAATTCCGTTGCTTTCATTTTTCGGATTCCTAGTCGGCTCTCTGCAAAAACTCTCTTCACCCAACCGATGGTGCATAGAAGGTTCTTCGAAACCAAAGTACCTTGCCTTAAAATGTGCTTCCGCTCGGTCGCCTTCTTATTCGTTAGTTACGTTTAATGTAACAAAATAATTAATCGAAGTTAAATTCCATCTGCCAAAGGTTAGCTGGCCTTTGTTGACGCATCCTGAGAATATGTGCTGTTTGCCATTGTTTCGGTTTCGTTTCTCAGAGTTGGTCCAAGTGAAGAGCCATATTACGCTACGCACCATATTTGTTCCAAGCAGAGATTGACACACTCCGACCAAGGGAGAAAAGGAGTTTTCATGCTTGTGGAGCCAGCTCTCGTCGACTTTTGAACAACTGCCACACCCTGGCTATTTTTGGAGTCAAATATTTTCCACATGTTACTTTCTCAACTGTGACCGATTTCAACAATAAACTGGCCTTTATCGAGGTGTTGAACGGCTAACGCACGTTGTATGCAAGTGTGGGACGAGCTCTCAAAGAATGCAAGAGAAGAGCAGGCAGCTTGAGCACAGCGTGAACCCCTTTGAAATGTTCTCAGCAAAATCGACGGAGGCCAGCAGTTGAAGGACTTCTACAGGAGCAGACCTCCTAACGAAGGCGGGTTCTCCGCTACCTGAGTCACGTCAACGCGAAGCGAGCGAATTCTTGGACATTCTTGTCGAAGGCTGCGTGAAAAATAGGCGAGTGTACAACGAATCCTCCCAATTCAAGTCGTACAATTTGAACTATGCTAGTCTACACCGCTTGTGAAGCTTCACGAAGCATAGTTGGTACCGTTAAAAAGTAGTTTTCATAGCGGCAATCGCGGACATTTTAAGCTCTCTGAACGATGGCTATGTTCTATCTCAATATTCGTTTAATTAATTTTTTATTGTCTCACTTCATTAATTTATTTGATGATCTTCGATCTGCTTGTTTTCAATATGATTCACATGCGAATAATGAAAAATTTAGAGAACGAATTCGGTGCATTGTTGTGTGGTCGAGTAGCAAGTTCTCAGAAAAAAAAACTCCGCAGAACTTCCGTAAAACTTCTGCAGATAAGAAATGTTGATCTCATCGCTGGTTTTGTAGAAAATTCTGTGCAGATAGCATGAATGCTCAACGCAAGTTGAATTTTACTTAACAATAGACGAAAAACAATAACACAATACGCTGAGAACTTTCCGGACAACCTAATGTAATGTAGAAATTTTTAAACATTATTTGAACTTTTCTCAGATGGATTTAAGCAGTGACAGATCAACACGATCCAGTGAGCCCTTACTCCAATGTTTGATTTTCATTTTCTTTGCTGCTGAAGTTTCTCTTCACTTCAAGCTGCTGCTACACTTTCTTATCGCGCCTTTCTTCGTTTCGTTTCTCTTTTTTTTCGCAGAATGCTGCTATCCGGTTCTTTAGATTCGGTTATGAAGAGGCTATCGCTATCTCGCCTACCGTAATGAAAACTGTTACATAATATTTATTATACAATATTAGGGAGTAAATCAATAAAGGTGATTCAAATTTCAAGGCAAGGGTCAGGCTCAGCATTTTCATAGCGTCCGCTGTCGCTAATTTGTTAATGGTGGTCCAAGGACAAGGAAATCTTCTGCGTACGAACTCGCTTAGTTGCATGACCTCTTGTTTCCTCAAGCCGTGCATGGTCCTCGTTTTTGCACTCTTTTTGTGTTCGCGCGCCACTAAAATTTCTTTGCCGCCCTTCCTTTTCCAGAATGGGCCACTCGCCCTTCCTAAAAGTGGATCTTCACTTGAATTCGCGTGATTTCGGAAGGCTTGAACGGCAAAAGTGCGTGCTCTCTTAGACGTCCGTGAACTCGAACGTGATTTCCTTCGCCAGACGTCGCGGCATCATTTGATTTGATGAACCAGTGCTTTGGGGCTCTTCGAATCTTTGCTGAGAAATCAAGCGCATCGAAGCCCTACACTTTTTCAGGTATCGGAATGTTACCTAGACAAATTGGAAGGAACTAGTCGATCAGGGACGATTTCCTAGTCGAGTGGGATGGGGCACCCTTCACACATTTTATACTGAAGTTGAATTATTATGAACGTGAATTATTTCGGAACTTGCCACTTGGAGAGGTACTGTTACTGAATTCTTGTGAGCGGTTAACTTAGCTGGCGATGGCAAAGAACCTTACAAACACATCATCGAACTCTCCGGGCTGTCGCTCGTCTATTACAGCTGCGACAAAGTCATCGTCAACAGTTACTACAAGTGATGCAATTGGACAACTGCAGTCGTTAATGGGCAGAGGGAAAGTTCCGATATACGTGAAGCAAGTCATGGAGCTTTTGATTGAAACGAGAGAAGAAATGAAAGAAATCAGCAGAAGGAACTCTGAGCTACTGAAAGAAGTCCATCTTTTGAGGGAAGAAAATAGTTCTTTGAGGGAAAAGCTTGCTAACTTTGAAAGGCAAAGTTCCGCGGTGGTAACAAATCAACTACGTTCTCAACCTGCTCCAGTTTTATCGACAGATGATCATGAAAGAGAAAGATCTATTGTTCTTCTTCATGTTCCAGAATCAGCTTCGTCTGTTTCTTCTGAGAGATTAGCCCATGACTTTGCTAAAGTCGTAGAATTGCTTAACTGTCTTAACATAGAATGCACTCCTTTATCTGTCTACCGCATGGGGCGACCAGTACAAGATAGGCCTCGTCTGATAAAGGTCGTACTACCATGCAGCAGATTCCAACGGATGGCACTGAGACGTGCTCATCGCCTACGTTTCTCTCCCACTCTTAGGGGCACTTTCGTGCGCCCTTCATTAACATGGGAGGAGAGAATGCGAAGGAGGGAGCAACGTCTTTCCACAGGAGGACTGGGAAATGATACCTCCTTGCGAGCAACTCAAGCTCGCGATGGTTTTCGTTCCCCAGTTCCCTCCGCAAACGAAACTGCCAGCTCAACGCCGCACAATAGGATTCCCTCGGAAAACTATTGAGCGGTCACCGGGCTGGCTGTTTCTGCTTACTAGCTAACATTCGATCACTTGTAAGAAATTGTAATGCGCTGTTTATGGAACTACGTATTCATGATTATGGAGTTGTTCTATTAACTGAAACATGGCTTACTAGTGAAAATGAGCTGAGACCTCTTCTGGGTATCGTCAGTAACCATTATTTGGAAATTAGATGTGATCGACTCTCTAAAAAAGGCGGTGGTTTATTACTTTTGGTGAAAAATTCACTATGGTACACTGAAGTGTTCAGTGAGTCCGTGGCAAATAGTTATGAGATCTTAGTTTGCGATTTGATGCAAGAGGATATAACGTTTCGGGTTATCTGCGTATATAGAACACCTAACTGTGGTGTCGTAGGAACACGCCTACTAGCGAAAGCTATTAGCGATTTTTCTGCGAACAGTCAAACAACGGTTTTATTGGGTGATTTTAATCTGCCAGACTTAATGTCACATTGTAACGGTTATGCATCTAAAATCCTTTCTGAAGTTTTCGAATCACACAGATTCAAACAGTATGTACAATTTCCCACACGAGGAAACTCTGTTTTGGACCTTGTTCTCTGTAACAAATCAAACTTTGTTAGAGAAGTGCATGTTGCCCCTCCTATTGGCACAAGTGATCATGCCACAGTTACGTTCCATTTAGACTTCAAACCTAAGAACAAGGAATCCAAATGGGTGCAGGATTTCAAATGCGCTGACTATCAACAGATTGAGGCGTATCTAGCCAGCATTGATTGGATCGGTGTAATGAATTCTAGTAGCTCGGCTGATCAATTATATGAAATGTTGCTTGCAATCCTTCACCATACAATCGATCTGTATGTGCCCATACGTATAACCAATGAAGATGAAAAAGGATATCCAACCTATATCATAAGATTGAACAAACGTCGTTCTTACGCCTGGAGGAAGGCTCGTGCCTCTGGTAGTAGTCATGACTGGTCACTGTATGAGTCGTTATCCACCAAACTTAGTAGAGCCGTTTATCGTTACAACCTTTACATAGAAAGAAAAATGACAGAAACAAGGGATAAAACAGCCTTCTATAATTTTATAAGATCACGTATAGGGAATAGCAATGATATCCCCAGT
This sequence comes from Heligmosomoides polygyrus polygyrus, assembly GCA_947396885.1. Lineage (NCBI taxonomy): Eukaryota > Metazoa > Nematoda > Chromadorea > Rhabditida > Heligmosomidae > Heligmosomoides > Heligmosomoides polygyrus. Next base: position 30,668,090 of record OX377203.1, on the reverse strand, counting down.
TTGTTGAAAGACAGTGGTGAACTGGCTTCGACAGAGAAAGAAAAAGCGGATTTATTAGGGGAAGTATTTCAAAAGGTCTTCAACAAGAGAAATACTTGCTCAGATAGTATGACATGCAATGATAGAGATGATCTTCCGCATTTTCCGAGAATGAGCAGTACCTTGTGGTTTCATAAGGACGAAATCATCGACATTCTATCTAAGTGGCCATCGTCTTCCTCAGTTTCTCCTGACTTTATCCCTCTTAGTTTTATTAAAAAAATCATCTATTATATAGCTTACCCTTTGGAGCATATATTTAACCTGAGTTATACTAGAGCTGAGGTGCCTGCTAGATGGAAACATGCATTCGTAACTCCTATTTACAAAAAAGCTCTGCGGTCTGATCCCAGAAATTACAGGCCAATCAGCATAACATCCATATTTGCGCGAACCTTTGAGAAGATACTCAAGAAACATATATTAATTCATCTTGAAGATCACAATATAATTTCGGATAATCAATACGGCTTCCTCAAAGGAAGATCAGTCGAAATCGCCCTTCTTACCTCTCTTAATGACTGGACGAGGGCGCTAGAAGAAAGAAAGCGTACGGACGTTATATATTTTGATTTCGCAAAAGCTTTCGATAAGGTCTTGGTGAACAATCTGTTGGTTAAAATGGAAGCGGTAGGAATCCACCCTATGATTATATGTTGGGTAAAGCAATTTTTATCTGGCAGAACATATCAAGTTGGCATTAAGGGTCAGTTTTCGAAAGTGTTTTCCACGTATAGCGGAGTTCCTCAAGGAGCGGTGTTATCGCCAATCTTATTTTTACTGTACACCTACGAACTTCCGACCTATCTTACCAATCTGGGTGTCACCTGTAAAATGTACGCAGATGATGTGAAGGTTTACAAAAAAATTGTAGACACTTCTGATGAACTATCCCTTCAGTCCGCGATAAATTACATCTCCAATTGGGCAGAAAAGTGGGGTCTACCACTTGCACATGAAAAAACATGCTTTCTAACAATAGGATCTAAAAGACAGCCACAGTTCCTAACATACAGTATTAATTGTCAGGTTCTAAGCAATATAAAAGAAGCCCGCGATCTGGGATTCATCATAACGTCCAATCTATGCTTTTCACAGCACTGCAGACTTCTCGTTAAAAAGGCCGGCTACCGTATATATAACCTCTTTCGAGCTCTAAAGTCAAATCAACCAGAAATTTATATCCGAGCTTATAAAACATATGTGAGGCCAATTGTTGAATCGGGAATCACGGTATTCAATCCAACTAAGAGGAAAGATATCAAGCTTTTGGAAAGTGTTCAAAATAGCTTCACTAGAAAACTTATGATGAGATGCTTTTCAATGAACTACGATCAGATTCCACATGCTTCTCAAAGATCAGTCTTACTTGGCCTACCGTCGCTCGAGAATAGAAGAAAAGCAGCAGATCGTGTCATGATGTTCAAGATCATTAGCAACAAATTATCCGTTAACCCAACCGATTTCTTTGATGGCGCTCTGACGAGATCCGTAAGAGGAAAGCTTAAGCTTCGAGTTTCAGTTGCCAAAACTCGAGTCAGATCTGATTTTCTAACATACAGAACACTTGGTGATTTCAATCTGCTGCTAGGTAAATACGAAGACATGACGAGGTTATCTGTACAGGTCTGCAAAAGGTTTTCCACACCTTAAGCATTATAAATATTGCGCAGTCAGTAGACACTTATTATGTCATCGAATTTAATGTGCATATGACTCATTCTTTCGTGTTTTGTTGAGTTGTGTATGTACAGTTTTTTTTGTGTTCCCTCATTCTTTAAACAAGACTGTAGTCTTTGTTTAAATAAATAAATAAAAAATAAAATAAAAAGTTGCAGCCCCTTGTCGCTTCTACCAACAGCGATGAGCGGCTTGCTGATCTGCTTCACCCTGGATTAGGTTGGTCTGCGATTTGATGAAAACGATGTACCTGTACTTCGACTGAAGCCGACGGTGCTGAAAAGCCCAGCAAATATCCTATCGCAGACAGACATCACAAGGCAGCAGACGCCACGGTTGCAGACCTCCCGAGGCGTCGTCATGCTCTCACGCCATATCGTACACAGCCTCTCTCCCCCGTCTCGGAGAAGGCTAAATTAGTCTCCATAAGTTTCCCTGCTTCAGTTTGTACAACGCCACATCGTAGCACGTCTTCAGGGTTGTATTCAGTGGGCAAACCGGGATATCTAACAACAGTCATTGAATGTCGCGCACCGCCTACGCCTCGTCAAAAGTGTTTGCAATAAAAATCGGCTCAGGTTCATTTACTATGCAGCTTTGCTTTTGTGGAGGTAATTTCACAGAAAACATTTCGAGAAGGCGTGTAGCTCATACGCTTACAGCCACTCGTTATAGCCTTATCCAAAGGTTTTGCAAGGAAATGTGAATGACAGGAATATGTCTGAGTGTCGTAGCTTTTAAGAAATCCGTTAAATTCTTGATGCCACTTACAACCCACTTTGTTGGCTGGTCAGTGTCTAAGCATGCACGGTGAAGGCAATACTTCTTTTAGCGACAGCCTTTTCATATTGCTCCCATAACTACGCCTGACCACTGAAGTACAATAGAAGAGCTTCTTCTGTATCCGTGGCTTGTAAATCCCTAACATTGGTAAATCTCTTTTGAACTATTCTATCGCCAATTCCCCTTACCTTACCCCCAATCGACTAACGTTTCAACACTATTCTTGATGTCTGGGTGCCATCGTGATGCTAGGCTTAGGGAGACTTGTCCGCAAGGCTGAATGCACTTTGAAGCCCGTTTTCAATGAACAAAACCAGACCCACTAGGATGCTCCACACCTATCAAACGAGACTCATACCTTTTCTACCATGACCACGCTTCTAGAGACTGTAATCGATTCGTAATTTAAGCCCAAGAGAAACTCGAAACATCGTTAGAGAAACTGGATGCCGACCCAACCTTGTTCGTCATTCCTCGCATTTTTACTAGATAACAGGCAAATGAGCTGCATATGAGTTGTATGTGCTAGTCAGTTCGAGAGCTTTTCCCACAGTTTAAGCTGTCCCTTTTAAATGTTGAACCCTCACTTCAACTCTAGAAATGATAGCATAATTTTGGCAGAAGTGCAAAGGTGAGCCTATGAGCGTTTATCAAAAGCTCAACGACCGGCTACTGGCCCTACCCTCTTAAAGGAGATGAACTGTACCGCACTGCTCCACCATTTTCCTGTTCGTCCTCGATTTCCAACCTCAGATTTGCCTGTTCCATCGACTCCGACTCCGGCGAAAGCAGTTTCCCGACGCCGTTCCGCTTTCTTTGTTCTTCGTGCTCAGCTATTTATTCGCTCATCAACGCTTCCTCCTCCTCAGCGTGGCATTTATCTCCGGGTTTCTCGCACCCAGATCGATGCCTCGAGTCCATCCGCGTCATGTGTGAGCTGTAGCTCATCCTAACAGCTCGTCGTTATGCGTCCGAATTTCAGATGAGCAGCAGCACCGCTGAGTTCCACTGCCGGCATGCTGAGTGAACGCAACGCGTCCACGTCGCTCTCCTCCTTGGCCGCCTCATGGTTCGGCGACGACGCAGTGCAGGCAGCTGGCGACGTCGGCGACACGCTGTCGCCCGCCCTCGTTGCCGACGACTCGCTGCGGCCGTTTATGGAGTCGCTCACGCTCGCCGCCATCCTGTTGCTTCTGATTCTGTCCTGCGTGATCGGCAACGTGTTCGTCATCGTCGCCATAGCGTGGGACCGCGACCTACGCGGTCGGCCGCAGTACTACCTGATATTCTCGCTCGCCGTAGCTGATCTCATCGTGAGTTCATACTTTCCTACGTTGTCGCCATTTCCGGCTGACTTCTGCTCGTTGTTCGAGCGCGCGATTTGACGCAGTTGCTGACTAATCCCGTGGGACACAGGAGCTTATAATGGCTGTCCTGATTCCATCTGCATTGGCGGCGGCGACATCGCGCGGCGCTGAAAAACGAGCCTTCGAAGACACTCAGGGTGCTCTTTGACCGCGAAACACCGGCTTACGTCTGCAGTGTGAATTAGGCACTGGAGGAGCACTAAATCGAGTCATCGCCAATGCTACTGTAATCAGATTCCTGCTAGCGCGCCGACAGCGACAAAAACGCCGGCGTTCATTTGATTAGAGCCTCATTTCCACGAAACAACGACAGCCTGAGTAGTCGCAGAAGCTGATTAGCTCCACGGCTATGTGCTCAGAAGTAAAACTTTGGCGTACAAGATTGAGACAGCTCTGTGAAAGTATTTAATATGAGCTCTGGTGTCCCAGAACTACCATAGTTCAGTCAAAGTTCAGCTTCGCAATGGATGGTTTTATTGGTTTTCATAGAGGCTTATGATTAGTATTACTAACCTGTGATCAGATCTGCTCCTCATTCAATTTTCGTAACTCAGGCAGGTGTAAAGGGCACAGATTGTAGGATGAGTTCAAGTGCTGTTCCAATACGATGGTAATCTTCGCCTAGATTGCAAAATTAGCTTCCCATTACAGACCTTGAATTTGCCGGATTTCAAGGCTCTATGCGAAAAAGGCAGGAAAAACTCAGAATCTCTCACCATTTTGATTATAGAAACTGCACATATGATCCTCACGACTCCAAGATCGTGCATCTTCTAAGTCGTTTTCATGAGAGCAACTCTGCTTATCTCTGCTTATTAATACACCTATTAATACAGAAACGGAAAGAAAATGATCTCTCTCAGTGGCCGCAGCTTCAGAGGATCCAATCTCGACGCGCGAACTGAAGGAGTAACAGCGGTGCAGAATGCTGTGAAGGCTGAAGTTTTGCCGCTGTTTCTATAGGCCTTTTGTTGTAATATCTGTGTTTAATATCGGACGACGAGCCTGGATTAATTTAAGAATTAAAGGAGTGTATCGCCGTTAATCATTCATTCATGAGCACCCTACGTATCCAACTCGTTCGTAATGTCGCTGATGGAGACACTTTAACCGACCACCACTTCCTCTGAGTAGCTTGTCCTCACAAGTTTGGAATTCCTCCTTAGCCGGAGTGCTTGATTAACCCGTGGTGAAAAATCGAACCCAAGGCTCTCATTCTCACCTTCTGCTACGTTTGCCAACGGCCCCCGCAACCCTCCTTCACTTTAGTTTTTCTCGATGGAATTTGTCTAGAACGTGCCGCTACCTCGAACAATCCTATCCCGAAGGAAGCTTATGCTTGAAGAGGTGACCCAAGGCTTGTTTTGTCCATCAATATGGCGTATTGAAGAACTTCCACACATGAGAATTTATAGATTATATTTATATTTATTTATACACCGCAAAGAGTCTGCCTTAAAATTATAAATAGAATGAAGAAAGAAAACAATAATGATCAGATTCAGCTATGAAAATCCCTCAAGCCCAACATATATGTATGTAGAGCAAACGGATTAATCATCAATACATAATTACCGGTGGTGATAGCGAAATTTATAGCGCTACCCGTTTCTAATGGCTTAGAGATGAAGAAGTTCTGCTCGCGAATTTTTTAGAAGAACTACTGCCCTGCCTGATTGTGAGTTTTCCTGACGGTAGTGTTCACCATCTAATACACGTTAAGTCCATTACAGTTGTTTTGGATCTGCAGTTCAGAGGCAGATCTCACTGATGCGATTTTTAGTTTTTCCCTGCCGGGTAGGATACAGACATGCGGCACCGCCAGTAGTAGAAAAGCATACGCATCGTGGCCAAAAACAGGCGGTGCGAGTCCCGCCGTGTACAACATTTTTGGTCGCCATAAAGCGTCCCTATCACAATTGTCGATTTTTTTTTGAAAAATTGAAAGTTGATGTGGAAGATATAGGATTTCGTGTTTAGCATCTAATATGTTTCCCCTCTTACTCGTTTAGCATCTAATATGTCCCCCTACTTTTGGAGCATACCATCACTAGGCTCTCGCAACCTCTCGCAACTCATATGAATGGCTTCTGAAAATCCTGCTTCAGTGTCCAACGTTGCCGTTTCAATCATACATTGTTGCCTGGTTTTCTTTCTTTTCCTTTTTTAGTTGCACAGCCTATTTTATGTTGTTCTCACATGCAGTGCGCGTCTTTGAGACGCCGTTAAATAAATAAATAAACACGCATAAACTGGAGGTTTGTCCCAATACACGTGGAGTTACTTTCGTTGCTCCGACGGACCGATTTAAAGATTAGCCAATGTATCACTATCACACGTGTACACATGCTCTTAGAATTCTATGGCATAAGCGCCACTCAAAGATCGCCAAGCGGATCACGTGGGCCTCTTGGCGTATGCATCTGAGCGCAACCGTCATCAATTAGTCATTTCCTATGTCACATCGGAGTCACGCACTCCGACGATGATGCACGAAACGAGCTGGAAAATCGCCTCGTTCGCCGCCAGATTTGAGCCGAGCGCTTAAAACGCGATTTGGTTCTACGAAGAGTGTTTAAAAGCTTCAAAATTGCGTCCACACTCAGTAAGGTTTGTTTGCCATCGAGCAGGCTTACAGTAGCAGCATAACTCACCGATGATGACAATGGGGCCAGTAATTTCCATACTGACAATGCCGAGAATCTGATTCTCGGTGAGGTAAGAAGTATGGCCACCTTCGCACAATTTTTCGCTCCGAAATAATATGAATTCTGCCACGACACCGCGTGAGAAAAGGTGGACAGAAGCGAGAAATTTTTTGTATTTCTTCTACCATGAGATGTGTCGTGAATCTGAATTGTAAATGCGATTCCTCAGTTTGTTAATGGCGAAGTGACAATTATGTATCGCAGAATCCCTTGAAAGATCTAGCTGTCATCCTTTACCTACTGCCAATTATGTGTTTCGTGCTTTTCAAAATGGTGACTGCTTCAGAAAGGGTACTAATACTAGCATTAAGCCTTCAGTTTAACACAAACTGTATGGGCAGACGTACAGGCGTTGGTCAGGAATACTTTGGTTCGAATGTGGTCTGGAGCCAAAGCTCCGAGCATCAGCTGCACTAGCCTCTAAATAATAAAGCAGTAATTCTTACACCTTCGCTTCTGTGACACCTCATTTCCGAATCGCAGGGAACTATTGCACTAACGGCAGTTCGCTGCAGCTTGAACTGTGCAGCAGGCTTCTGGCAAGCTCTGAGTTGCGTCAAAAATGCACTACGGCCCTTTGAAGATCCTTGCAGTACAAATTTATAAGACCTTTTATATGTAAAGATGTCAGAGCAAGAAATACACGCTGGCCACTCGATGGAATGGGAGCGCTCTCAGTATAATGTGGGAGGTATATACTTTCATGGAATACAAATAGTCAGGACGATGTTGCTTTGCTTGTGGTACCTTTGTCGCATACTACTCTAGCAGCATACAAATTCTGCCTTGTCGTATTCAAAATGAACACAGATTCGGAAAATCTATGCGCTCGAGATGTGTCTGTTTGCCCTGCCTAAAAGCTTTCATTCCGTTAACTTGTAACTTCGAGACCTACGAACTTAGCTGTAAGTAGCAGAAGGAATAGAATTATGCGAACGCATGAGCTTTAATAGCTTCAATAAAGTGTGTCTAAGAAACTTTCTCAATTAAACCGACGACGCGAATTCCTTTACTATTTTTGGGATCTCCGTAGCTCCGGAGTGAAACCTATCTCTAAAAGTAGGTATGTGGGGAAGTAAAGGTCACTTCTGCTTGCTGGGCTGACGTCACTGACCGAGTAGCAGCTCAGCCCTGCCACAGGAGTGATTTTCTAATGCAATTTCGGCGCCATAAACACCCTTCATAGAGCAACATACGTGAGCCAGACGACGGTGACGCTAGGCCAGAGTCTTTCGATAGCTCGTTGGCAAGCGGGTTATGTGTCGTCAGCAAAACACGCATTGGCCTTCTTAAATGGTTTTACTGTCTTTGAAATACGTAACAACAGGATTATCCGAGCAAGCGGCTTGGCCGTCAATATAGCTTGTCTGAATGGAATTCGGTTCTCGCTCTATGTACGGACATGGCTGATTAAGAGGCTACGCAGTTGTTGCAACTGCTGATTATAAAAAAGGGACAAACGACGACGTTACTCAATCCCTGTTGGAACGCGCCACGCATTCTACCTCTACGGGATGTCGTAAAGGCGACTTGAATGCTGGTCTGGCCTATACAACGACTTGCGATGGCCACCCGATAGTCAGATCAGCGCTTCGCCCTTCCTATAAAAGTCTGGCATCAATTCTCTGACCCTGAAGGGATGAAAGGCTTGGTAGGCCTGCGCGATAAATCCGAACCAGGAACCTATCGGGTATCGGGCGCACGCGACAGCCGGTACCTCCTCTGACTGCGCTACCCGCGCTCAACTACTGATCAACTCGCAACGGGAGAATTGGTACTGTTCAATTTTTCTTAGCACAATAGTCAGCCCCGTTCTGTATTGTTTCATCGTGAATCTGAAAACCTCCTGACACACTACATGCTAGTGGCTAATAACTTAAATGCCGATGTTGTAGAAAGAGGTAGAGGTTTCTGTACCAATTAGCTGACGCCGAATTAATAGAACGCTTTTTTGCCTGTAGTGGATACGAATCAGGAACTTTCATTCCAAGTATAGAAGACAGCCGCTCCTCCTCCGATAGCTCTAGCACACGCCCGTTTGCTACCTGGAGACCATCCAACTCTCTCCGCAGAACGCTGTATATATGTCGAAATAGGGTGCTTGAAGCACAATCGGAGGAGCTGCCGGCTATTGCCCTACACCCGATACCAGTTTCTCAGTTCGGATTTTCCGCCCAAGCTGACCAAACCTTCGATCCTTCGGGGGTCTGTGAATTAGTATCAGACTTGTAAGGATCTAGCGCTGACTTGTTCATCGGCTGGCCATTGGTCAAATACGCATTCAGAATCGCCTCCACGACACTGCGTAGAAATAGAATTCGTGGCGCATCCCAAAACGGATGAAGCAACGCCGTCCTTTATGCTTTGTTCTTCATGTCGGGATACATGGTGCATTCCAGTTTGGAATTGGGAAGCCCGACTTTCACCCCTCACTCTCTACACGTATTCTTTGCACTCTTTCTCATTCGACAGATTTTCACTTTTGTGAGATTTGCCATTAATCGCTTCTATTTTCACTACTTCTAGCTAGCTGAGTTTACGTTAGATGGAAAACCAGTTCGCTGACGCTCAAGGTCACAGATGTCTTCAGAATGCTTTCATGTTAGCACCTACATATAAACAGAATGCCTGATACATGACAGAGGGCGATACTACTCCCTTTACCTTTCGTGTTGTTTATTATTTTGCACGCCCACACTTCCTTTTCCTAAAAAGAATTCTGACGTTATTTGAGCTTTATACGAGTACCATAGGCATCCAATGAGTGGCACATTACCACGCTCTAAAGGACGTTGCGTATTGGTACCGTACCGCTTGCACTTTATGAGAACACATGAGATTTCTCGGGCAATATTGGTGTTGTACTTTAAGCCAAACATTGCTATGATTACTTCTATGGAAAGTGTCCCCTCCAACTCTAGAATTGCTCCAGAAGACTCCTTTCCAAATTGAACTTCTATGCAACTGAATCCGAGTTGAGTGCAGGGTGTGGTGTTGAGCTCTTCTGCACAACTACTCATGGTAATTTTCTCCTGTTCGCTTCATCAGGAGGCATTGATTACACGTCAGACTATGCAGGGAGGAACGGGACAAGAGCAGTTGTCCGAGGAAGGAAACGGCTGCGGAGAGGCAGTCTTTAGAGAGGAAACTCACGGTGAGTAGGGGAAGAGCAGCCGGCACCGGTTCAGCTCGTCTCCTACCCTCTCTCTCTACCCTCCCGGGTTGTCATCCCCTTGAGGTCGAATCGAATTTCTCGCCACCCGGTCAACTCCGTGCGTTCACTGGCGAGGCTCGTGGCTCGGACATCGGATTACGCTAACATGATTTGCTGATATCGCCCTCTGAATGTCAGAAAATTCTTGCGAGATGCCAAGCGGACGTCATTGGTGCATCGGCACGAAGTTCGGCGGCAGCAACAATTGCGCGGGATATTTTGGGGAGCGTCAGCTGCAGAGGAACAGAAGGAGGCGAGTTGTTTCTGCCTCGGGACGAAGAGCTTATCATTTGCATTACTTCTCTCGTAACAGGCACAGTTCCATTTTTGACATCTCTTGCCACATGTCATTTTTATAAAAGGATAAAAACATAAAGCGGTTACTCAATCCCGTTTGGGATGCGCCACGCATTTTACTTCTACGAAATGTCGTATAGGCACTTGAATGCATATTTGGTCATTCAATGACTGCCGATGACCAGCCGACGAACAAGTCAGCACTTTTTCCCTCCCAGACGGGTCCGTTACCAATTCAACAACCCCGGAGGGATGGAAAGCGTGGTTGGCCTGGGCGGGAGATTCGAACCAGGAACCTGGTAACGGGTGCAGGCGACAGCTGGCACCTCATCGACTGGTCTCCACGCGCCTTTTTTTTAACTGCTAACTTTTTCTTGCTGCGTTTGCGGGACACCTTATATACAGAGTGTCCCTAAAGGCGTATAGATTAGTACTGAAATTTCCCATCTCCCTAGCAACAGAAAAGTTTTGTAGCTTGTTTCAAATAGCAAATCAGCAACGAAACTTTTCGTGTGCAAAATATTGACACTGCATCATAGGTCATGTAGGATTTCTGAGCGTGTACTTTATTGATAGCTGAAAGCCTTTTACCTTGAGGTTTCATAAAGTAGATTGCTTGATCAAAAGTTTATCCTGATAGTAGACTTTACTTGGCTAATTTTGTGTGCAAAATGTTCGGCCTGTACCTGTGCTTTACACAGAAGTCGGATGCCGTATTAGTTGCCGTTCACAAAAGAGCTTTTGTTTTTTTATTGTTACAGGATGTTTTGTTGCGATCAAAACTCTTGCGCCAGGCGGGACTCGAACCCGCACCTTCTGCTTTCCGGGCAGCGATGTTCGCCCTACACCACCGACGCTGTTCGGCCGCAAGTAAGGCCAGGGGCGTACATCCATCGCCGCGTTGCCATCGCGGCGCCCAGTTCATGACCATTCCGCCGCATGCGGTCAAATAGTCAAAGGAAACTTCGCTGCGGCTGCCGCAACAATGGCGGTCGGCATGCGCGAAGGCTTCCCGCGCCCATCGTGGGCATGGCATACTTTTTCGCACCGCGCGCGGTGTTTAGCGTTGGTCCTGGACGGATCTCCGTCGCGCTCCCTTGCAGAGCAATCGGCGATGCGACGAGCACAGAGAAGTTCAAATTCTTTCGCGTTTAATTTGTGATTTTTTTTGTGAAACTTATCTTCAACATAGGGAACACCTCCGTTTTGGGGCTGGGTCTAATACTCTTCCTCAGATCCAGAAGGTCTGGCTGTCATAACTCTTTGAGTGTGTGTTTGCCGTGCACAATTGCTTGCACTTACTACTCAAAAGTTAGTATTTTATCCATCCCAGATAATTCCACATTGAAGTATCTTGGATTTTGGGATGCTATCGAGCAGCAACAACAATAACGGTTCATAGCATGTGTGGGGCATATGTGAAGTTTGTTTGGCTGGATGTCTCCTGCCTCCCTCTTATTTCCAGAGACCTCGGAGGAATCGCCCTTCCAAGGACTATTCTATTTTTCAACTGCTCTAATTGAAAAAAGAGCTAAGCGCAGAGTAAGGCTGATAAATAAGACAATCCAACCGACCCCTTGGAAACGGGTAAAAGGCGGGTATGTTGCTGTACGTTTGTCTTCCTATGGATGGGCAGAGAACCCGCTAGAGCGTCGTTAATATGGCGACTGCAAAATGTCAAAAAAGCACTACTAAAATGTCTTTAAATGGCCTATAAATTAACAGTGCTTTAAGCCCTGATCGGTTGTTGAAATTAGTGCAATTTAAAACGGATTTTGATTTTTGTTGTTTGTTCGTGATCCGCTTTCCGTTATCCGGTTTTCAAAATTTCATTATCCGCTCATCCCTCGTCAGCACCCACCCCTGATACAGGGATGGGCCGGCCGCTGATATCAGTATGGAACCGGTTAAGCTGAAGACCTTACTAGTAACAGTGTTTTTGATTGAAACACCTCTAAACTCTTGCCTCGCAGAATAGTATCGGGCACTGTACTCGGTTTAGCTAAACACTCGTTTATCTGTGCCTCCGATCCCATTATGGTATCTTCGTCGCGAGCATGGCGGCTCGTCGCGGGTAGGCTTTCGGTCTCTAATTGATTACCGCTGGAATAAGTCTATATACGTGTCAACTTCTTCAAGAAGGAGGTGCCTATCAAGAAACCCACATGTCAGCCTTGTGTCGTGAACCTAAATCCTGTGAGAGACAGGTGTTTTGTTCTTCCTTACTATCTCAAATGCACACCACTCTTGAAAGGTCTTCACGCTTCTTAGCGCACAATATCCAACGGAGCTACTTCTGTACTATGTAAGGTAAGGTAACGAATTCGCTCAGTTCAAAGTCAAGGGGACAATACCAGAGGGCGTCTGCCAGAGGGCTGATGCAGACATCCTGAACCGGGAGGGGCCGGTTCCGTGTGAAAAGACCTATGGAGTGCCTTTGCAGTGTCATTGGACCGCACCCGTAACCGCTTGGATGCAGCGAAACGTCACAAGTGCTCTGAGATATCCTCGCGTCGCGTCGGACGTTCTGAAGCATCCTGACTGACAGCTATTTCTATGTCAACGGAGAAGGGGAACCTACGCGCTTGCTCAGGAATGTGAAAGCGACGGATGGAATGCACGTAGTGCTCGACCAGGGGGATGCCAAATGACCGATATACACCATCTGACGTGACTACGCATCCAATTCTACAGGATGTCGCGGAAATTTTGAATGTTCACTTGAAGCATTCCGATTCCTCGTAGGCACATTTGTCAATTCGCGACCCTTGACAGTGGAGTACTCGACTAGTCTGAGCGGGGTCGGAACTTGGAAACCATACATACGTGGTACAAAAGTAGATCGATGCCTCGTCCAACAACACATGTTGCTGAGGGATCAAAATCCTCATCTAGTTAACTTCGAGAACATGAGGAATTGACAGTACTCCAAAAACCTTATAAGGATTTGGAATCAATTGTGCAGCGGGACGTCGCGTCATAAAGTCGACATCCAGAATGTCTCATGCATTCCGCTCTACAGTACAGTGTCTCATAGTGCGCCTGAGAACGTTATTCACGTTACAACTCATAACAGGCATATTTTAGGCAGCTGATAAAACTATCTGGTACTGGCTGCAAGCATTTCTGGCCACGTTCATTGCAAGCTTCAAAATAGGAGAAAACCTGATTGGACTGCACGTGAAACCTGGGAACCGACAGCTTCAACTGGTCTTGCCACATCCGACTTCTAGTGTTCAATATTCTGATCCAATTTTCTCTCATTTTTTACAATATAGCTTTCTCTTGGGTGCATGGTAGCGCAGACGGAGGAGGAGCCTGCTGTTCCCTGCTCATGATTCCCGGTTTTTGAACCGATTGGGCCGCCCAGGGTGGACAAAATTTTCCACCTCTCCCGGGTCGGCGAATTGGTACCAGATTTACCAGAGTAGGGCAAAAAACTAACTTGTTCATTACATGACAGTTATCGAAAAGGCCCAATGCGCATTCAAATTGTCTCCCGCAGAGGAAGAATGTGCGGCGCATCCCGAATGGTTCGTCTAACGCCGCCCTTTATTCAACAAAATAACACAGCTGGCTGGTGTAGGATGTAGGTGAATGACTTTGGTTTGTTTTCTGTCCATTGCCGTCAGTGAGTATGGAAGAAATGCCGCCTGAACATACCTCAGCTGTAGTTAGCCTGAGGTTGGCATCCCACTGTCAGCTTTTCGAGGGAGCTTCGAGCGGTTGCTCCTAGGGCGCTTGGCCGGCCACACTTCGACACCTCGTCCGCTAATTAGGCGAGAATTCGCGAACGCACAAAAACGTCGCCGGACCGGATTTGCACTTTAATGGCGCGCGTCTCACGATATTACATGGAAAATTCATCAATGCCGCTGCAGCGAGCCTCTGCGACGTCTACTAATCAGCCGCGAGAATGCACCTCCCACGCGCGGGGAGCTCTGGCAAAAGCGGAGCCTGGAGGTAGAGAATGTGCAGGGCGGGATGCTCACTTCTACAGCCAGCCATGTGAACACACTTGCTACTCCGGCAGTTAGTAGGTCCTTGGCTTGCCATGTCAACGCAAAGTCGAGGTGGCCGGGATGCGCCATGCGTTCAACTTCAATCTCTTGTTTCCAAAGAAAACCAGCTAACGGTGACAGCCGATATAATCAGCACGCACAGCAACTGAACGAAAACCGAAGCCACAGAATGTTTACGTGGCTAAGGCGCAAGAGCGAAAAGAAGCTCAGATAACGCGGTTTGTCGCTCACCATACTGCTTGATAAGCCGCTGATAAGCCGCGTTATCTGAGCTTTTCGCTTACCATTCGCCATTAAAGTTACGTAAGTCGTTGGTGAATCCGGCCCCTGAAGTGTTGCAGCTGCCTGTGTCGCAAGCGCACGGTCTAATCGGCAGCCGTTCTCGCTTTTTCCCTCGAATGCATCGGTCCTCTGTCAGCGATAGTTGGCCTTGGTCGCATCTGAGGCTGGTGAACTTCGTTCGCTGCGACTGGCGAACGCCTTCGCCATTATGCGCTGCTTCCGCTCGATCACAAACCATTGACCATCCAATGACTGAGGGAATCTCGTCCCGAAGGTCGCTTGCCCTTCGACGAATTCAATCAGCTACACTTGTCCTGCACCCGACGGGTATGCATATGGGCTTTTTCCAGGAATTTTGATTGATTTATTCTTCTTTTACTATTGTGGAAAAACGGGGAGGTGAAATGGCCAAAGGCGAAAAGGCTAGGAAAATGAACAAATGAACTGATGCGTGAAGAAAAGTAGTACGTTGCGAGGCAGAACGAGCTCACAAAAAGGCGACATAATGAGTGCTGCTAGCTTCTTGCTTTCCAATGCCTTCTTCCACTGCAGAAAACGACCTCGCGAGTGTTCACTGTCTTCTATGAATACATAGCGTATTCAAGATTTGTGAGGGAACCAAGAAAGAACATTCAAATCGCCTCCACAACATTCCGTTGAAGTAGAATGCGTGGCGCATCTCAAAAGGGATTTTGTAACGCTACGCTTTATCCTTTATCCTTTTATTTTTCATCCCAGGAGTAATGCAATCGCAAATGCGCGACTCTCGCGATTACTTCGAATCGAGGCCTAAGATTCGAATCCAGCCAGCCCAGGAAAACCAGGCTCTATATCCCTAGTTCGGGTTAATTGGTCTGGACGGCTTTGGGGAGAACATAACGACGTTATAATCTGTTGGCCACTGCATTTTTGGCCAAACACGCACACAAATTTCTCTCATTTCGAATGAAGTGAAGCGCAGCTTTGACTTCACCATGGGTTCAACGAAAACCTGTTGTGCTAGTTGGGAACACAACAATCCTAGGTATCTTGTTCTAGTTCTGTGAGCACTAGTTCTGTGAGCAATGCAGTACAAGTCCGTTCTCTTCTATACTGCTAATAAGCTCTCGAACATCATGTGATTCTGGGATTTAGTGCCGTCAGAGTGCCGCTTGGCGTTGCGCCTTGTGTGTACCCGAATCAGTTTAAGGTTTGCTCCCAGCTCAGAGCAGCTGAGATCTTATCTTTGCGTCTCCGGTGGTTCGATATCAGAGGTATTCTTGTAGGGGAAACTCAGCTCAAAAAACTTAACTCATTATAAAACAAACAGACGTTAAAGATGCAAGGTTTTGCAGCAGCTGGCCACCGCGGGTCACTCACTGTCTAGGCCAACTAGCATTGAAATTGAATGGATACCTCGTAGAAGTGGAATAGATAGTGAAGCAGCACATCACCCAGTCGGATTAACTTCCATCCTTTGCTCTATTACTAGCTATTTTTTAATTTTTAGAATGTCCATAAAATACAGTGTTCTCGTACTTCACTTTTTACTCCGCTTACAGAATACTGACCTGTTTAGAGTTTATGAATTTCCCCAGATTACCTTCTGTAACCATTACATAGATCCACTGAATTTTACGGAGTATTTTAAAAGCAGATGAGACCAGTTTCGCTCACTTGCGCGGCTGCTTGAGAGCACATCTGAGCGAGCCATTTTTAGCGAGCGCGAACTGATTTAATGGGCAGCGTAGTCTGCAGCTTCGATAGGTCCTTTTCTGGAAGAAAACCTTGTTTGCCTTTGGAACAGGGAACAGAACGGCCCCTGCGACACTACGGTACTTCCTTAGATCGCTGTGCCGTTTGACGTAAAGCAATTACCCCAGGCGTTTCCGTGATGAAAGGCGATTTCATCCAAAAAACTTCACCTGAATTGATTCCTGGGCGCTTTCCTCCAAAATAACCTCGAGCCAACCTTTATTGTTGTTGTGGTTGTGCGGCGAGGAGTCTACTCGAATTAACCGCGTGTTGATGTGCCTTCCCTGAAAGCGCCCACATCCGGCCGCTATTTTCGGATGTCTTCCGCCGTTGGAGCTGTGAGCTGCCCAAATTTGCGCGGTTCGTCGGGAATGCTCCTGGCGGAACGTTCAGCGGTGCCAATTAGACGAGCTGTTTTATCGCTTCGATGGAAAAACTGGACAGAAGCTGTCTAATACAGACAGCGGTTTGGTGCCGAACTAGCGATGCTCAGCGTTCTCGGGTCGCTCTTCGTGATAAGGAATGGGGGCAGGCAATAGTCGCTGTGGAGAATGAGAAGCGGTTTTCACAGTCTTCATCTGTCCAAGTTGAGCGGAGTGGCTTATGCATGGGTTGTTTCAAACATTTGGAAAGCTGTAGGCTAGGTGTAGTTCAAAAAATTCAAGGATGAGTTAATTTCTGGGACGCACCGCTTCTTGTACTTCTTCGCGGTGTTGTGCTTCGCGTTCTTCAGATCCATTTCTTCTGCGTACAACGGCTCCAGGGAAAAGAATCCTTCGTGTTTTAGTTCCCTGCGCATTCGGCACCGTCAGTCGAGAGCGCCAAACTCATGCATCATGAATTGCCTTTATGTTCCATTCCTGTCGATATTGTTGACCTATTTATATTGTGCCAAAAGGGTTGGATAAAGGAGATTTTCATAGTTCTTTGATTAGTTTACCCACCCATCCTACCTCCTACTTCTCCTACCCATTCCCTGGATTTACTCAACCAGAACGAGCAACGTCTCTATTTGCTCCTGTCCCATGCCAGAGTACCTCAGAGGATCCACCTCGCTCGAGGAACACAAACAGCGTCGTATTTGTCATGCAGTCTTTTAAGGGGCTGCTCAGTCAACGCATTGGTAGTCATTCTGATGTACTTCAGACAGAATGCAGTCAGATACGGTAGAAGTTCAGCCAGTGTCCGTGAAATTTATTTCATGAGGGACCCGTCTTAGAAGGAGATTGAGTGGTGCACTGCAAAACGACTTGAACAATACCTCTTCTTTTCTACTTTTTATCCCGAAGATGGCTGGACGGGCATAGCATAATGTTATCCATGTCAGCATACATAGTAGCATCAATCAGTGTCTTGGTAAAGGATTACTTGGCCAAAACGGAGTTGATGTGTTGATTTCGTGTTGTTGATTTTTGAACTTCCATCATTTATTTTAATCGTTTATGATTACTGCACTTCATCTGTTGTATTTGACCTTGTTAATCTAAACCCTCTATATTCAGCGCCTAATTAAAAATTAAGCGTAACTGGTTCCGAGAACGTCTGCGGCGCTATGACGTCTCAGGCGTCAAATTGCATTTCTTTCTGGCGAACCACACACGCAGTGTGAATGACGTCCATACTTTAAAGCCGCGTCAAATGGTACGTGGTATCAGATTTTCGGAATGGTCTCTGGCAGTGAAACGCTCGTCCTCAACACGTGGACTGGGTTTGCTACATAGCTCTCAGTTCTGATAGCAACAAGCGTTGTGGAAGGTTTTTTTTTCGGTCTGATCGGATGTGCGGAAAGGGGTTCAAACTTATGCGTTCGGGACCTGGCTCAGTGAAACTTAACGAGGATCAGACTTGGTTCGTTTTCTTTGTAGCGTCTGTTGATGCTCCTTGTTTTGGCGCTGAGTTGCGCTGCATGCTACCCGTCTAGGTATTTAGCTTACAACAGCTTCCTTTTATATGATCGAGGCGGTATGAGAATGCTTATTCGGTGCATAGGTCATTTAAGTGCCTAGAAGGAGTTACAGCTTACCCATCTCGAAAGCCACGTAGTACAGAAGTCGAAGAAGGCGCCCGCTGTTATCCTTTTTCTCCGCTCCAGAAATAGTAAGGTCTGTGATGATGTCATGGGAGACTGCGGCCCACCTCCGGCTCTATCTGTTAGCAAAACGAACTGGCACACAAAACCGCAAGTAAGAAAGCAAGTCTCGAGCTGGTCACCATCGACGATCCTTGCAATAACCACATCTTGTCCCCCCCCCCCCCCAAAATTTCCTGTCCAGTCATCGACTGATCAACATGGAGGAGGAAGAGTTTGATCAGATCAATCCCTTCTTTTGATGCGCCACGCATTCCTCGTTTCCGGGATGTTTTTGAGGTAAGGATACATAACATGGTAATGAATGACGGAGGCAAGATAACGAGTTGTGGCTACGGACTAGTCATGGCGATAATGGAAG
This sequence comes from Heligmosomoides polygyrus polygyrus, assembly GCA_947396885.1. Classification (NCBI taxonomy): domain Eukaryota; kingdom Metazoa; phylum Nematoda; class Chromadorea; order Rhabditida; family Heligmosomidae; genus Heligmosomoides; species Heligmosomoides polygyrus. The sequence continues at coordinate 30,649,514 of OX377203.1, read as the reverse complement.
GCTACTCGAGGCTGGTTTCTAAAACGTCTTTCCTCGGCTAATGGTGGACTATCAGTAGAGTGGGGAACATCACTAGGTGACCGTCGAGTAGTCTTCAGCCCTGCCCTGCGTTCTAGCCAGCCAGGATGTGGTTTTCAGATGGTCAGTTTCTCGTAGCACTGGGACAGCTTACTGTCGTTAAACTCGTTGAGGAGACAGCTTGTATTTACCTTAGTTCTGCTTTCCACCCCGGTATCTATCAGTGCTCAGATCGTATATCGTTTTTAGGCCCCTGTTATACTCCCGCGGGAGCATCCGCGGGACGTCCGCGGACAATGGCTGCACCGCTGACCGCGGGCGTGACGGGGCGCGGCGATTGGCCGGCTCGGGGACCCCGGCACGATTTCCGCCCATCCGCGGAAGCTCCCGTGGGAGTATAACAGGGGCCTTAGTCAGGTGTCTGCCCTACCGTTACCTAGTGCCTTACATTACCCTTTTTGACTCAGTTGCTTGTTTTCGGCTGTCCTCGGCAGACGAATCGCGCCAAATTTTGTTCATGCCTGTTCATCACAGGCCGTCATTACGATTGCATTAGTTAATCCTAGTTAAGCGACAGTTTCTCGCAATTCCGAAGGACGTCCCAAGTGATTGCAGCCGAAGATGAACACCCATTTGCCCTTCTCCTTAATTTTCTATAATCCTTTTCACCCAATGTTATAATGAATAGGTTGTTCTTCCTTGCTCCTTGTTTTGAGTTCTTTGGAGGATGAGCCTTCAAAGTCATCCCTTTACTAAACTCAGACTCCTTCTCTATATTTTACCACAATGACTTGCAGACCAGAACCGCAGGCTTTGCGCTGTGGCAGCTCTTCAGCAAACCACTCCAGCCTTCATTATGATAAAAAAAAAACTGGAGGCCTCAAAGTTTTCTCCTCGAAATCGTTCGAATGCACAAAGTGCAATCGTCTCGAGAAGCCTTCAAAAACGTGTATTCAGCGGTGCGAGTTCACAGAAGCAGAGTCTCTATCACGTAGCCTTCGCTTTTCTTTTTCGATGACAGCATGCAGTTCTTTGCTCTCAGGTCTTCATTTGGAATTATCGAGTACGGCTCATTCAGAGCGATTCCTTTTCAAGAGAAATCTTTCCGAAGGCCACAAATGCTTTTGCAAAGTTGAAGAGGTTTCTACGAACACGACTGCAGTAGTGGACTTGCGTGTGGTCAGAGGAGAAGCTAGTTTGTGCAACCACAATGTGACAATGTTGGGGCGTGGCACTTTGTGCATTTATGCGCGACGGCTTACAGTGCCCTGCATGCCTGGTATCAGGCGAAGTTAGTGTGCAAGAGCGCTAAAAGTCAATGATGAAAGAAGTTCATATGCTGAAAAGGGTCGGTCTTCCTAACATTGTTCTGCTCCATTGCAGGTCGGGCTGATCGTGACGCCACTTGGCGCCTGGTCGACGGTCGCTGGCGCGTGGCGCTTCGGCGTCACCCTATGCGACATCTGGATTTCGGTCGATGTGATCGTCTGCACAGCGTCCATACTTCACCTGGTCGCCATTGCCCTTGACAGGTAACCAGTTTGAGACGCTTCTCAACGAATGGTAATGAGAAGAATGTCAAAGCCAGAACCTCAGCACGAACATTATGCAGTACACTGAATAATTAGTTCTCTAATAGATTCACAAAAATTCAGGCCCTGGTGGGCATTCGCGTGTTATCCTGATCTCATTTTACTCAGCGTTTTCTTTTGTTTGATGCCTTGAAGCTCTCTCCATGAAGGTTGCCTTATTTTTCAAGCCATTGACCGCCCTGCTTTATAATGATCCCACTAACCTCAAAGGATCAACGAACTAATACAGAACCGTCTTTTGAATAGACGCCGCAAAGACCGCGTTTTTGCAGTTTTTGCTTCTTTTTGATAAAACTCGCCTAGAAGTCACCCTTTTAAAAAAACGAAGGGCATATTTGAGCTCAGGAGTTCGAGCTATCGTTTGGTATACACATTTCATAGGAAGCCATGAAAATGTCCGAAATTGAAAACATGCGCTCCATTGCGAAGGGCGGTTGCGGACGAGTTGTCGGTCGCAAGCCGTCGAAGACCGCTGCATGCTCACAAATCCTCTAATTTGAGGTTTTTTTTTCGGAAATGGTTGGTACCGTTCCACTGAACTCTTCGAGATCTACACAAAAACGCATACAGCCTTACCAAACCACCACATATTCGCAGTGGGTGGCCAGGACGAATGAATGGAGCATGCCCTTTGCGATTGGAGTCCATCGCCATGGAGCGCAAGTTTTCAACTTCGGACATTTTCATGGCTCCATATTAAATATGTATGCCAAACGATAGAGCTGGAGCTTCTGAGCTCAAATATGCCCTTGGTTTTCCAAATGGTGACTCCTAGGCGACTTTCGAGTTTTTTTTTTCAAAAAGACGCAAAAATCGCAAAATCGCGGTTTTTGCGGCGTTTCAAAAGACACGCCCGGTGCTGTAGTCCAACCTCGAAGCAGAAGCTCACGAAGTATTGCTTCAATAGCCCTTTTCCAATGTAGGATGATAGCTCCGTTCAAGGCGCCTCGTTCCCTCCTTGATTGCGAGTAAGGAAGCACAGTGTTGAAGGGTTGTAGGGTTAAGCTGTTTGACCTCCTTTCGGACGAGCGGACGAATGAGCAATCAAAATCGTGTACATGTCGCGAATGTGGACAGCATTGGGAGGGTGGAGCACTCCAGCGGCGCCTTAACCAGCTCTGCTCAGCTCAGCGACGCGGTCGCATCGGTAGCGATGCCGTATCGCTCGAAAGTATGAGGCCTATGTCATACCTTCGCTCACCCCGAGCGAAGGCGACGAACAGAGCGATGAGCAAAGTGTCTTCGCTAGCGTGAAGCTAGCGAATAGGCGCGCAGTTAATAGCGTTGTGTGCAGCTGCGTCGTAGCATCGCTACCGATGCTGCCCGACGCTCTGCTCAGCTCAGCGACGCGGTCGCATCGGTAGCGATGCCGTATCACTCGAAAGTATGACACCCCGCCAGCGAGGCTTCGCTAGCGGTGGATCGGACAACTGCTACAGGCGTCTGCCCCTCCACAACGTCTGATACCGTCCCTTCCCCAATTATGTTAGTTGTCCATCGCCTTCGCTAGCGAAGAGCGATGGTATGACATAGGCCTTAGGGCGACCGTGCCTTCTCCCCGACTGATACGCCTATTACATACAGCCTTATTAGCTGGAGCATCTCCTTCACCTGATGCTGCCCATATTTGCGACAAGGTCCCAAAATCGATTTTTGAAATTTCGGATAATTGAGCGATCGAATAGTTCAGCTCGACTCTATGACTTTTCGAGTAACCGAGGAAATAAAAAATTTGTTCGAAAATATACTGAGCAGACGGCTTCGAAAGTCAAACTCCATTGAAGTTTGATTGCGCTCCATGACATGATTCTCCGGTGCAGCCGGATTTCCTCATTGCAGAGGAATTCGAATATTACGCATGCAGTCTTTCAACAGTACACGGCCTGATGTGCGAATTGGAACAAAGATCGATCAACGGCGATTTACGATTTTCCATCAATCGAGCAGGAAATCGGTTGAATTTCCTCGAACGTTCTTCGAACACGTTGTAGAGCTCTAGTTCTTACATGTTATACGTAATACTTCGTGTCCCTTCGTTCAATATGCATGTAAATCGTAAAAAAAGGGAATGAGCGTCTTTTATGCACCAGCATCTCACCGGCAATTGGCTGCCCTTTAAGTCTTAGCTAAGCGCAACCACTGAAAGGTCCCCGGGAACAGTGACGAGCAGCAAAGCTAATTCATTTAGGGCTTGCGCCTCTCTTAGTATGCACTTATCCCGAGGCGTTATGGCTACAGCCCAGCGTGAACTCAACTTGTGTTTTCTTAATAGCTCTGTCGTGGAAAACGGCGCACATCCGTATAAGCTCAACACTCATGAAATTTCCACGTCCAACCGATGTCTCCGAGGAGTGTCTTGAGGTATGAGAACGAGGGGCCGAGTGTGATCCTAACCCATCACTACTTATCACCTTCGCCACTTCTTCAGCGCCCTTGAGTGCTTGTCACGCTGTCCAAAGTGGTGGCCCATTCGTCACCCAGTTCTTTCATTTTGCCACCCAGCCGATGGTGAGTGATGCGAGACCTCGCTTTCGTTGACAGCGAATGTGCCTTCGGAGAATTTCGCGCCTTTCATCAGCATAATCCTAGTCAGACAACGGGCAGCTAAAAGACACGAGGAGACGCTAGCCGGGGCGGATGCACCTCGGCGCCTCTTCTTGGTATTCATAGGCGGAAATGCGCATCACTGATGGTTAATATCCACGAGAAAGCGATCTCGAAAACAAGGCCAATCTAGCCGCTAATGTGTTTGTGCCGATGGCGGACGCTTCTATTCTATGAAGCTGGAAAATAAAATCCGCTTTTCAATGCAGCCTCTTTGTTCGTTCGAAATCCTTTTCACTATCTAATGAAGTAATCGCTAATCGCTAAGTTCAGCAAAATGTTATCGACTATAGAACCCTTTCGGGACGAGGCATTCAGACTCTAGACATTTGCGCTCAAGTCGGTTATTAGAATTTCGAGGAGAACAAAGGGACAAGAAGAGAGGATCGACTTAAGACCTCCTCCTAGCACGCCCTCAGAGGGCTGAATTCGATTTTACCTTCCTTGAGCTTATAGAGCTATGGCGAAATAGGACAAAAGAGAAGCACGACCTAATTGGACTAACACCTCGTAGCTAACAGCATTAGTTCTTCCTTGGAAGGTCAGAGTATGGCGCTTCCACTCCTCACTTCTTTGAACGCGACGAAGCGGATTAATTATAACGAACGTCAATGTAAGAGCTGACTTGTTCTATTCAATTGACGCATGGATTCAATTTCACATTGTCTAACATAGGCAAGCGAGAATTTCCAGAATTCCACCGGTTGCTCCAACATTCTGCTCTTTCTTCATGTTAGGGTTGCCAGTTGATCCTTAACCGGGTAAAATGCCTCTAGCTAATCCTCTATGAAAACGTTCCATCATTAGGGCTTGGTTAACTAAATGCAAATGCTACACTCATTCATTCGTTGATGGACGCAACTGAAGTGCGCATAAAACAGCTTGTTTGAGCACAGTCATCAATGCGAAGTAGTTGCTGTCTTCTAAGGACAATTAGACGCTTACAAGGTAAACACAAAATTGGAAGAATAGCGTCAACGGAAGGGAACGAAAAACGTCGGCAGACCTAGCAAATGCCATCGTAAAAAAAAGCAAGCGAGCCAACTCAGATTGTTAGGAATAGCACGAGCAAATGGACACCTTTAACTAAAAGAACCTCCGAGATGCTGACTTTTTGAACGAACAAACTGAAGGCGCTCAGTTTTGTTTTTGTCTCAATAAAGTGCTTTAAATAGTATGGGCAAGCAGAAATCCCTTTGACAGAGAAAGTTTCGGATCTGCTTTTGTTTAAGTAACGCCAATGCTGATGTTATGCACTCCGTCCCTTGTTCTGGAAGGCGTAGGTTGTGCTGGCTTAAGAGCAGTGTTACCAGTAAAAATTTTAAAGGAGGTGATGATCATTTCTCTTTCCTTTACTTTCCAGACTTTATGTTCTTGAAAGTTTGGACAGAAAATCTCGAGTTGCTATAAAATTCATCTACTCTCCGCCACACCACGAACGCCCTCGATCATTCAAAGCTACCGTGATAAGCTGCTTCTTGCCCTCTGGGACGGAAGTTGATACAAGAAAACTTTACAAGAAACTGTTCAATTCTGAAGTGAACGCTAGGGCTGAGCAAACCGACGCGAGACTTACATACTGAGGCTTTTCATGTAGAGCGGTTAAGAGCATCGTTGGTCGTTTTACTGTTTAGGAATTTATTTCCTAAAATCAGCACTCTAGTAAGGCGTGCTTGTTGTCGTTGCTATTTGATCCAGTAGGAGAACCCATAGTATGTACTTAAAATCAGCGCTATTTCAAGGCTCTGACATTCGAGCTCACGTAGTTTGTCTCTTCATCGCTATTGCAATTTAAGCTCGTAGCGATAACAGTCATTTGTAATGGACTTCCAGGAACGAGGAGACCGCTGGGAAACAAGTATCATAAAAGAGTAGCAAGAGAGTCCCAATCGCTCAAAGAACGCAGTTCTTTTATTTATCCTATTGTCATATCTTCCGCATCCTTCAGTTCGCTGACCGCTTCAGGTACTGGTCGGTGACGGACATCAGCTATGTGCAGAATCGTACGCCGAAGCGGATCGTCATCATGCTGGCCGTGATCTGGATGACGTCGTTGCTCATCAGTCTGGCGCCGTTCGCCGGCTGGAAGGACGACGGCTTCAGGGATCGAGTGTTGCGTCAGCACGTGTGCCTTATCAGCCAGCAAATTAGCTATCAGGTACGTATATCGGGACCGGTGGAGCTCATCTGAAGGTCATCCGGCTAATCCTGTCGTTGAATGTGTGACTCGTGGTCAGAAATAGATGAACTTTCCTCATTACGACAACGCATAGGCCACACGATTCCGAGAGAGTGAGAGCATGTACTGCTTCCGTGTTCCTCCGACAGTTATGTTTCACCACGAGACTGCTCAGATTAGCTGAAACAACCAAGGAACCTCTTAAAACCGTGATAGGGTCGATGAAACGTCAGGTCCAACTATTATTTTTAACAAAGAAATAGAAAAGGCTCACGATTAAGGTACGTCAAGATGTATCGGTGTCCTAGCTTGCTGCAATTTTGAATTTATTGACGATGTCGCTATATTTCACCTGGCGAATACTTCGTTCATTAACTTTGTGAAAGGAAATAAGTGGAAGGCTTGATATTAATTACAGTAGCTGAATTAAAAACTGCAGTCTAGTAAGCATGTACTATTATTATTCTATATTACTGCTAAAGATTGCCCTGAGTCGTTCTTATTTTTCTTTTCTTTGACACTATAAGCGCTCTATAAGTGTACATTTAGTTTTGTTCTCAAGGTGAGCTAATACAGGAGGAAACATTTCCTTTTGAATTAGTTTCTAGTTCAAAATAGCGTAAGCCTATGTCTCATGCCAAACCTGAGCGGCGTACGAGAACTAATCTTGTCACCCTAATCGAGTTCTTGACGTGTTAATGAAAAGCTGATAAAGGTTCTTGCTTGGGTGTTTCCAGAGTATTAGGCTAGGCCCAAATTTCCATAGAATGTCTCGTCCTTCTTCGTGCCAGTTAACTCTTAGTCGGTATGCAGACAGAATGAGACAGAACAGCGGACTTCACAGAAGTTATACATATAATTAGAGCTGCTTATCATGAAACCTTGTTCCCATTCTGGTATGACGTTTCTGGAAAACGCAGAATTTGGCGAAGTTCCGAGGCAGCGCTTCCCGGATTTGTTGTCTAATGACCAGAACTTCGAAGTACAACCGAGAATGAACTAGACTGCTGAAATTAACTTCGTAAGTCCCGAAGGGATACGGTATGCAATTAGAGTTGCATATATGGATGAAAAAACTGTTGAATTGACCTCGTCAGCGTCCGCTGAGGGATACGGTAGAGAATGAGCTGGATATCTTCCGAACTCCGCAGTTGAGTACATCTAAGATTTCGTTTTCCGTGGGGCGATAAAGAGAAGAGGTTAAATGTCGACGTTTGCCAATCCGCTTTGGAAAGCGCCTCACATTCAACCTCTACCTAGCAGATCCTCTTGTTCGTCAGGCTTGCGAAATTCGGTATTAGTTAGGCGAAGACGGTGGTGGCCAACTACAGCTGCCGGATTAACCCGAATTTTGTATTTTTTAGGTAACCCATGCAACATATAAGGTAGAGTGTAGAGCGCGTATCACATGCACAGCCTCATTACTATTATTTAAGCTGCACCGTTTTCAAGTCAAATTAGACATTTTTAAACCAAATTGGATACTCTTCTATGCAAGCATGACTTTTAGAGGTCTAAGACAAATTTTTCAAATGAAGAGTGTCTTTAAGTTTAGACTAGAGACTCCTCAATAAATTTTTTGTTCAGGAAAATTTAATATGACTTTTTGATATTTTTTAATTCAACTCTCCAGTAAGTGAATGTACCGTTTGAAATTTTTAAAAAATTCTCAAGGAAAAACCGTTTTAGTGCTAATTTTATACCACAGAAAGGCAGCAGTTTTATCAAGTTAAAACGAGAGATCGCTCTATACATTCGTCTAAAACGTCGTGGTTTTCAATTGATTTACAGCAAGAATTCTATTTGCATGACTTACAATACCGCCCGCGTCGCGCGGTCAAAAAGACGGTTTGCGACGGAAAAATCCGTCGCAAATCGTCGCATGTTCAGAACTCCTTTAATTTTATGTTCTCTGAGAAACTGTTGGCACCATTTGATTCTTCTGCTCGAGATCTACACAAGCGTATATAAAGCTTTCGCCGTGGGTGGTCTAAAAAATGACTGCCGCAGGCTTTTGCGATTAGAGCACCTTATTTTCCAGGACGTGCATGTGACGTGCAGTGCTTTCGGAGTATCAAAAGCATAGCGTACGTTATCAGTGCTCTGTCATGCTTGTAATGCTTTGAGAGTGCGCCGTGCAAAATGTGTTTAGGATTGAACCTATCAATCGAGAGGAAGAAAGTAGAAAGTGTTCACTCCGTTTCTACCTTCCCTTACTGGAAAATGCAAAGCCTTTAAGACTATTTCGAACCGTTTGGAGAATTTTATCAGAAATTTTGAGCTATCCTACTTGGAAATTGCTCTAATCTGTCCCGGCAAGACTTAAATGTGCACCGTGTGCAATGCGTATAGAGATGAACCTATCAATCGAGTGGGTTCGACAACAGGTAGAATGAGTGTTTGCGGAGTTCTATCATAAATTTCTAGTCGCCCTACTAAGAAATTGCTCTAAGGCTGTCCAGCTAGCCTTTGGACTGCGCCGTGAACAATGCATATAGAATCGAACCTTTCAATGGAGGGGCGACCGCTTGCAAACTGCACGCACGGGCGTGTTCGGAGCGCAATAACTCTTTCAAGTTCAAATCGTTTCGGCTGCAACTCATAACTGTTGTAGGCAATAAAATGTTCTAGTAGTACACCAAAGTAAAACGACGTAGCTTAGGAAGAAGCAATGTTACAGGGGTGCGAAAATGCAGGTGAGGCTTGTGTAACGAATTTTTTTCCAAGTTCGGTGGACCACTACGGGAAGACCCGGCGAGCAAACGCCTTGAAATGCGCATGCAAACAGAGTGCTAAAGACTTCACGATGACGTGCTCGGAACTCCTCAGCTTCCTAAACTGCCTTAGCCTCAGCATGAAAGGTGCCAACGATTGGTACCAATTTCGACCGATTTTGGAAACATTGATTTTTTGACAGATTCGCATCGAGGACGATGGCGCTCTTCGCCGAGCCTCCGCGGACGATAACGTTATCGAAAATAGATAACTTCGAAATTGGCCAAATTTTCTCGTCCAAAATCATCTAGGGGTTATTTGGGGCGCTGATTACGCATCCGACGTTCGTTTTTGAAAATTCCGCCGATTTCAGTAGGTTACTTCCGTTTGAAGGTGGCCGGGTCAGGATCATCAATCACCCTCAATTATCGGTATGGGCGGACTCCTGCCGTAATCGTCCAAATGAACTTCACGATCGTGTTCGGCACCCCGAATAAGTTCCCGTCCCTATACGAAGTTTGAGCAAAATCGATAATCCTCACCCGACCACCGTCAATTATTCAGAAGAAAATCCAAAACCTACCGAATCCGACGGAATTTTCAAAAACGGACGTCGGATTCGCAATCAGCGCCCCAAATAACCCCTATACGATTTTGTACGAGACAATTTGGCCGATTTCGAAAATATCGATTTGTTTTTTTTATCGAAAATATGACTCATCGTCCGCACAGGCTCTGTCTGGAGCGCCCGTCCTCGATGGGAAATTGTCAAAAAATCGATTTTTCTGAAATTGGTCGGGATTGACATCTTTCGATAGAGCTTTTCGTGGTGAAGCTAATTGTGTTATTGCGAGTGCCGAAAACTCAAAGGTGAGCGAATAATGGCGCAGTAAACTTGAAACGCTAAAACTCCGCCATCCTAAAATGGTAGCGGGTGCTAAGGCAGTCCAATCAGATAGGGAGTCGTGAGCATGTCATCGTAAAGAAACTTAAGCCTTCTGCTCGCCTGCGCATCTATAGGCCGTTAGCTCTCTGCGTATTCCGCAGGAGTCGAATGAACTCGGAAAAAATCGTGTCACACAAAGCTAACCTGCATTTTCGCAGCGCTGTAACTTTGTCTTATCATAAGCTACATCACTGTTTTTGGCACACTACTAGAACATTTTAATGCCTACAAAACCCACAAGCTGCAACCGGAAAGGTTCACACTTTACAGAGCTATCGCGCTCAGAAGACGCCGCGCGTGCAATTTAGGACAACAACGGTCGATGTTCTCCTCTCTCTTACTTGTCCACATTACAGTTTTTCCTTCTACCAATCACCTGTATCACCTGTCGTCCCGTTGATCATCGACTTGCTCGAGCGGGCGCCAGCAGCGTCTCCATTCGTCCCTGTTGCGTGCCAGAGTGGTCCAATGGATCCTCCTCGCTCGAGGGACACGAAGAGCGTCATATCGGTCGTTCAGGGCTTTCACGAAGAAGTCCGACCAACGCGTTGGTGGGCGTCCTGGTGTTCTTTTGACATCCCGCGGAATCCAATCTGTGATGACTCTCGTCCAGCGGGTGTCTGCGAATCGCATTACGTGGCCGGCCCACCTAATTTTCGACGACTTGGCCCATGCGACAGCGTCTCTGATCTTCGAACGTCGGCGAAGCTCGGAACTGTCCAAACAAACAACAAACATGTCCCAATTCCAAGATATCGATTTTTAATGACGTCAACGTCCGTCTGCCGCGGCCTCGAGCAGCATCGTCCTCGATGCGAAACTGTCAAAAAATCAGTGTTCCCAAACTGGGTCGGAATCGGACCCATTCGATAGCGCTTTTCATGCTGAACAGAACGGTACCATTGCGAGTGTCGCACACTCAAATCTGGGCGAGTAAGAGCGCAAGAAACTTTAACCGCTGTCATCCGCCGCTTTAAACTGGCAGCTGAGGCTTAGGCAGTTTAGGAAAATGAGGAGCTATGAGCATGTCATCGTAAAGCACCTTAAGCGCTCTGTTTGGATGCGCATATCAAGGCCGTTCGCTCGTCGGGTCTTCCTGCAGTGGTCCACCGAAATCAGAAAAAAATTCGTCTCACAAGCCTCACCTGCATTTTCGCACCCTTGTAACATTGCCTCCTCCTAAGCTACACCGTTCTACTTCAGTTCACTAGTAGTCCGCTTTACTCCCTATAAGAATCACGAGTTGCAGCCGAAACGATTTGGAGTTGAAAGAGTTATTGCGCTCCGAACACGCCCACGCGTGTAATTTGCAAGCGGTCGCCTCTCGATTGAAAGGTTCGATTCTATATGCATTGTTCACGGCGCACCCCAAAGGCTAGCTGGACAGAGCAATTCCTTAGTAGGGCGACTAGAAATTTATGATAGAACTCCGCAAACACTCATTCTACCTGTTGTCGAACCCACTCGATTGATAGGTTCATCTCTATACGCATTGCACACGGTGCACACTTGAGTCTCACAGGAACAGAATGGAGCAATTCCCGAGTAGGGCGGCTGAAATTTTCTGATAAAATTCTCCAAATGGTGTAGGATAGTCTTGAAGGCTTTACATTTTCCATTAAGCGAAGATAGAAACCCAATGGACATTCTTCCGCCCATTCAATTGAGGTTCGATCCTATATACGTTGAGCACACTCTCGGAACATTGCAGGCATGACAGAGCACTGACAACGCACGCCATGCTTGAGATACTCCGAAAACACTTCACGTCACATGCACTTCCTGGAAAATAAGGTGCTCTGATCGCAAAATCCTGTTGCAGTTATTTTTTAGGCCACCAACGGCGAAGGCGTGGTGATCTGATAAAGTTGTATATATGCTGGTGTAGAACTCTAAGAGACGAATAGAACGGTTTTAACAGTTTCTCAAACAACTTGAAATTAAAGGAGTTATGAGCATGCGACGGTTTGCGACGGTTTTTTTCCGTCGCAAACCGTCTTTTTGACGCGCGACGCGGACGGTATTGTATGCACTTTTCAGCGGTAGAGCAAAAGCTATTACAAGGACTTCCTCCCCCCCCCCTCTTCCCTTCGTTGTTCCACTTAAGCAACATTTGAACTATCTAAAATCGCAGGGAGCAAGAAGGGTGTATGGAGGACCTCCTATTTTATCATGGAAAAAATGGCAGTCTTTCCGTACCCTGGAGTTTCATTTCAAATCAAATCTTTTCCTTCTTCTCTAATTTCACACGATGACACTGCTTCTGCACCAATGCCTCTCACCCGTCTCTTGCTAAGCAACTGGCCATTATACACTGGAACCAAATGAATCATTTTCAGGTAGATCCAGATCCGCTCGGATACATCCGATCCAAATCAAAAAACTCGGGTCCGCAAGATCACCCTTATCCGAACCATCCCAAAATCCGGGATCCCAGAAATTATCGTTTTCGAAACATCAATCCGGAGTACACAAAATCGACCTTATCCGAATCATGCAAAAATCCGAGATCCGCGAAATAGGCATTCTTCGCAACATTCCATAAACCGAAGGTTTTTGGATCGGATCCAATGTGTACTAGCCATCAACTAGCCAAAGGTTTCGTTCCCTCTTGCTGTTTCAGTGGAGGTGAAACCGTTTTGCACCTGATTTCGAACCACGAAAGTGCGGTTTGCGGCATCGATGTTACTACTAAATAATCAGTGCCGTTGGCGTAAGAGATGCTACATTCTAAAAGGGATCGAACGGCGCCTTGCTCAGTCGTCTCTATCCCTTGTTCTCTAAGGGACTTTATCCACAGCATTTTCGAAAACAGTGCCGTGTTCCTCGTCGAGTGCCTGAGGGCAGCGATCTTGACCTAGAGGTCGAGGAGCCGTCGCTTCATTGTTTAGCATGGAATTAGGGCGGCTGGCGGCTCGACGGCTGGGGCAGGACGAATTCCGAGGGCCTTCCTCTGCACTTTGCGTGTACATGCACTTGTGCACCCTTTATCATCCTTATTAGAGCGAATAGCGGGGCGTCGGAGCATGCGCATATTAAAGGGGCGGGTCGAGGGTTGCCGTCGGGGTTTTAGAAAATTGGAGTTTTCGGCGAAAACGTCCTAACGAGCCGTGCTAGTGCACTCTTCCGCGATGTTCACGGCGAGGCACACGACGTTCTCATCCAGTCCCCACTGGAACTAACTTGGCGGAAATCATTGCTCCTTCGCAGAGTAAAGGAAGGGGAAAAGAAAAGCCTGGTGAGCACGGGAAGCATTTTCTACCGTTCCAGCTGCGTAATTCTCAATGGGAGCTCACTGCATGATGTTCGCGGGTGGTCCGGAACAATGAAGATTCGGCACAACTAGCTGGAACGAGCCTAACACCAACAACCCTTAAAAGATCCTTCTATGCAGTTCAGTTCATTCTGTGTCACGTTGTCCGTCACAACGAGGGGACCACAGCCAGTGAATGTCCTGAGCACTGCGGTGGGTGCAAGGCGGCCTTTCTTTGAGCTTTGTCAGCGAATTTATAACACATTTATTTATTTTTTTATTTATGTAGTCATCTCGGTAGACTGTCATCCAAGTTTACGATATATTAAGCGGTCATTCATCCGAGATTCAGAAGACGTATTTTCACGACAAGATAATTTTTGCACCCATTTCCGGAGCAAGCATTTCTGATGATGCGGCGGATAACATCCTGACTACGAACGTACTCTCTTCTCTCTCTCCGTCCTCTCCTGTTCGAGCTTACGCTTTCAGTATATCTTGCCATTCTTCAATATTTGTGAGACCTAAACCCCAAAATCGAAGCCCGTACAGGCAAACCACACAAGCACGATCGTTCTAGGACCAGTTCGAAATATAAACAAGGACTTCAAAGGCCAGGTGAAGCGCAAAAAGTCTGCTAACTTCAAGCCTAAATTTTCTGCCTGTCTCGTATAACTTCTGCAGATACTATTTTCATGTCGAAATGGACACTTTTCAAATCAAACTGGAAACTTTCCAAATCAAATTGGACTCGCTTCTATGTATATAGTCCCCGTTGTGGGCTTCAAAATTCATTCAGATAATATTTTTTCTAATGTAACTATTTTGCATCTTCGCCTTCCATCCCTCCAGGGTCGGTCAATTGGTACCATTTTTGTCTGGGACGGATAAAGCGCTGACTTGTTCATCGGCTGGTCACCGCATAGTATGGCCGAATATGCATTCAAATAAATAAATAAATAAATAAACTCACCTCCACGACATCCCTTAGAAATAGAATGCGTGACGCATCCCAAAAGGGATTGAGTAACGCCGTCCTTCATCCTTTCATCCTTCACTAGGAACTCCTTGAGTTGTACTACATAGACTATCAAGAAATCGTAAGTTCGAAGACGTCACAGTCAGCGTGGGTTTCCCCGTGTTCTGTGTCCCATAATAGAGTTTCACGTACGAATCCTCAAGTGTCACATTCGTTACGACAGCAGACGCCCGCCCAACGGGCAAAAACCCTCGTCAGGTGTTTTTCAGAGCAGACTCTTCGATTTCCATTTATAAGGGCGCCTGACGGTTGTGACATTCTTGACGGCCTTAATGAGGGCAAGCGTGCCCGCTCCGCTGCAGGAATTGAGGTAATCACTCGGAACGATGACCACACTGTCCGGCTGCAGGAAGCCGCGAATGATGGGGATGTGACCACAATGACTGGAGCGCCAATAGCCAGCTCAAAACGGAGGATCCTAGCCTCTGCTGATTCAGCTTGATTATCTCATCGGCTCGTCAGCTCATCAGCATCAGCTTCATCGTTTTTCATTCTTTCCCAGGAGAAAGAGATCCGTTTCCAAGGTATTAACTCAGATTTTCCTAAGGCGAATGTGTGGTGCACTTGCGCTTCAGAAGTGTGCGATGTCCGGCGGCGATAATCGGGTTAGTCTGCTCAAGCATAGCCTACCTTAGTGGAATGCAATCAACGCGACCCGAGCTTTCGCCTCCTCTCAAGCCGGCGAGACCAGGCGAGACCAGTTCCGGGATTCTTTGTGGGCTGCCAACTCAGTCCAGGAGGGGCAAATGTACGAGTCACGGTGCCCTTTTACAACGATGTAGGCAGAGGCTTCCTTCCACAAAAGCATTAGAAATCTATTCTAATCGGAAGGGACACATCTGATCTTGTCTACCACTCCTCCCCTGGTTGTTCCTGAACGTTCCTTTCGTGCCCCATCATGTAAGAGCCCTAGGGCAAGTTCAGGGAAACGGAAGGCATTGATGCGGCATGAGACTAAGGCACAGCTGCATCTTCAGGCTTGCCTCTCCCTGATAAAAAAGATCCTTATCTAGATCCCCTTATTCAAATGAAAGCAAAGGCACCCGGCTTATTGAGATCACGCGATTTGCGAGCTATTCCACCCAAGCTGAGCTATCTAACCTAGCCTGTTAAAGTATCTTATATATAGTCAAAATGGATATGGGTAAAGGTCAGCATTAATGAAGCTTTTTGAAGATGTGTAAAGTACCCTACTTCTACGAAATATCACGGAAGCAATTTTAATGTCTACTTTGCCTACTCAGTGTCTCGTGGTGGCCAGCAGATGGAGAAGTCGGTTTTTTATCGTTAGCAGAATACGTGTCGTATCAGCGGGATCCGAGCCATGGACTGATTCCGGACTCCGGCTGGCGCCTCTGCACCCAGCCCATAACTGTGTGATGTATCTGGCAAAATGCAAAATTGCAAGAAAAGTGTGGTCGGGAGTCAGTGGGTTCCCGCACTACAGCCCTTTCCCCGCACACTAGCTCCTTCGACATTGTAAGAATAGTTTTTTCGGACTGCGCCATAGCACCGTCTAAATTCAGAGGCATGTACGATTCCATGAGATTTTCAGCGCACCACTCTTATATTTCTATTTGTTTGAAATGAACCAATCCTTATGCAATCTATAGCCTGTGCAACAGTCCTTAATAATTATTTGCACTCATATGAAAAGAAGACGTTTCATCCTCACTTTTGCTTCAGGAATGAACAAGATGATGCCCTAGTTGACCAAGAAAATGGCGAGATGACTTTGTAGAACTCCAAAGTATCACTTCTCCGAAGCAGTTCATCGTTACTGCACACAGTGTCTGCTTCATTGTGACTAAAAGCCTTCGAAAGACTCGAGTAGTTTGCAGACTGAGGAGAAAACCAAGTGCAATTATTCATGCGATAGGAGGGCTGATTTGAGTAGGCTAAAGGATACTTGGAACTTTCTTATTATGCTTGTTTTTCAAGCGCCTCGTGGGTACTGTAGGCTTTGCAAAAAATGCGAGAGGAAAGTGAAAAAACAATGAGTGAAAAAATGCTTGCTAAACCGAGTCACGAAAGGAGAATGGATGGAGCGAAGCGACTCTGAGATATGAAGTAATATATGCACTTCGTATCTAGAAGCTATTATATCTGCTCTGCGACCCTTTCCTGGCCATTCTAGCGCTTGGCAAGCTATGGCTGAAGGCTTTTATAGAGAATAATGTAATGCTCAGTTGATTCCTGATCGACATCTAAGAGAGAGCGATAAAAGCAGAGAGTTTGTTTGTGACAACCACACCTTTAACAATAATATAGCTTGCCAGGCATCCACTTTCGAGTCCATGAACATAATCTACACTCTGTAACTAGTTGACTGTATTCGTCCTCATTGCTGCTTTGCAGGGCACAGCATTAGAAGGGATTCGGGAAGTGAAAAACGGAATTCGGTGAGAAGCCGAAGAAGCCCATCCCAACGCGCAAAACTCGGATTTGCGCAGGCTCCGCAAACCATAGCCGGGTTAATCTGTGGACACGAGAACACAAGGATTTCGCGCCGCTCGTTCAAGGCGAGTGCACTTGTTCGGCCCTCGAGCGCGAGACTTATGAGGCTTTCGACGTGGAACTGCAGGAATTGAAGGGACTGGGATATTTCTGTTAGTCTCCCCAACAGGGGATTGTAAAAGAGCAAAGCAACGGAGCGTTATTGTCCTACACTTGTGGAGTTTGAATTTGAATGAAGAAAAAGGTCACCATATCTGAGCGCATGTTCTGGAATTGAATCGATCAGCATTTCTAAGCTCTTCGTCCCGCAGTTCCGATTTCGAAATGAACAAAAAGCGAAATAAGCTTATAGAAAATGCCTTAAAGTGTCGCGAAGGCACGAAAGGGTGTACTCCCTAAAATGGGAAGAAGCGCTTAGTTAAACGGTTACATCCACCTCTATTTAATTTAAATTCGCTCGTGCCTAACCCAGCTAAAAAATCAGCAAGGTGAAAGGTTTAAAAACCTTACGAAATGAAAAGGATCGAAGAATGGCGTAAATCAATTCCTTGGTAAGATCTGCCATCTAGCTCTGCCAATTTTATTTAGGTTGAGTTGGTGTACACAATGAGCAGCCATGAACAGCCGATGGAAAAATCAGCTTTTTCCTTCTCCTGGATATGCCCGTTGTCAGACCTCGATCCTGAGGGATGGAACGCTTAGTTAGCCTAGGCGAGACCTGAATTAACTCAACTCAAGATGCACGTGCCACTTGCGACTGTGCCGAAACTTCCCTAGAGAGAATAGTCTGCCCCAAAATGCACTTCATCTGAAGTTGGTTGAAGACTGTGGTGAAGGTATGAAGTATTGTGCAAAGGACGGGCTTGGCGGTAGTTTGGCCCTTGCGGGACTGTAAAAAGCTTTCCGTGGTCGCGGACTCTATGTAGGAGCTGCGTACAATCTGGTTTGGAATGTCTACTGGATGAAGCTGCAACGAGCTGAAAAAAATGAAACGTCCTCAAATCGAAACGATTACCAACTTCCAATGCGCATCACTTGCCTTAAGACACCGTCTTAAAGAAAAGTAGAACGCAGCGCTAAACAAAACTGTTGTGTGGTCCTGAAATTTCACTTTCATGTAACGGTCCGTGTCACTTTGAGCTCACATCAGTCCTGTAGGATCGGCGTCTCAGTTTTCCGAGAACATCTCCACAATTTCTTAGAGAGTACTTCACATCTCATAGCCTTAAGGCAAATGTACTGATTCATTAGAAAAAACCTTCCAATAAATGCGGTTCTGAACGTAGATCGAGAAATTACAGTCACCGAAAGTGTGTATTTCATGGCTATTGCAAAATTGAGAAAGGTCATAGTCACCGAATCACTAACGTTTTTGCCAATTTCTGTTAAGGAGCTAGAATTCTGAAAGCATATCATGGAAGCACCTGTGTCTATCCGCATGACAAAGAACCCAATTACTCACGACAACCGTGTTGCAGGTGTTCTCGACAGCGACGGCGTTCTACATTCCGCTCATAGCAATCATATGCGTCTATTGGAGGATCATGAGAGCAGCGAAGAAAAGGTGAGCGAGCGCTTGTTTGAGGAGACTGCTGCGTTAGATCGGCGAAATCCCCTTTTGGAGAAACGGATACCGTTCCATGCTGCTGCTGGTTATATGCTTGAACCGATAGCTGAGGCCATCTGGAACGAACGAACGAGCGTATCACGATGTTGTACGACATGTGGCGCGGTTAGGCGAGGATCCGGCTCTCAGGTGCACCCGAGTCGATCCAAGGTTCACCCAACCAAAGCTTCGCTCCCTTTGAGGTTGTTGTGAATGTCTCTATAGATGAAAGTCTCTATAGAAAGGAGGGACCACTGTTGTTTTTTCGCCGGATGATCATCGCGGGCCACTGGTATAGCTGAAATGCAAACTATCCGACCTCGATTTGTTTGGGATACCGAAAATCAAAGACCGCAGTGCTCATTTTCGAGCCTAAAATTCATAGAAGGCTAATGCTTCGATTTTTGGTTTTTGACAAAAGCGAGACATGCAACTTCGGAAGAGTACTAACAACGCTACCCATAATCAACTTCTAAGATGGTATGATCAACATGATTGCATTCTTTGTGGCTCCGAGGCTAGGGTAGCTAACTTGACTAGTCTTCACATTAGAAAGAGGAGTACCGATCCCTTTTGTTGCTTAAAACTCCCTCTCACTAGACTGCTTTCCGCCGATCCAATTGAGCGTTTTGGTGCGTCTTTGACAGCAGACTCGATAAAAGAGCGGGCCTCAGACTCTTTTGGTCAGCTCCAAGCTCAAAACTGACCAGGGAAGGATACTAGGTGACCATGGGACTTTGAGATGACACATATCTCACTGGATGCGGCTTCGAGCGCTGACTCCAAATATATGTTTCGTTTCTGCTGTGCGCATCGGTGAACAGAGTTATGGACCATTTCCGTAGCAGGCTCCTTTGCCCTCTAGGTCCACGCAGAGTGGGCCAGTCACAAGAGGGTGAGCTCGAGTAGGGTTGAAGCGCTGCCGGCCGAGCAGTGGTGACGGAGGGATAGGCGCCTTTTATACTTGCGCCGCCCCGCGGCGCGACGTGATGTTCGGCATGGCTATCGATTTTTCGCGCCGCGAGGCGGCGCCGCATCGCTTCTATACTCCGCCGCCGCAAAACACCACACTTGACGGAATTTTGGGTTACGGTATTCGGCGAATCGCGCCGCTGAGGGAAAGGGCGCGGCGCGGCGCGATCACCCGCGGCAGACTCGATGTAGGGTGGGAGATTTCACCTTTTCGACCAAACTTCTCCTATTGAGAAGGGGGAGGGGGTATTTAGGGTGCTGATCACGAATCTGACATCGTTTTTTGGAATTTCAGACGATTACCAGGTTAGGATGATTAGGGAGTTTGGGCGAAATCGGTGACCATGACCTTAGCTCGTACCTTCTGTAACCTAGGAAGAGAATGGAGATTTGTAGACATTCACGAAGCTTCATATACCACGCTTAAGATATGATTAGTTCACAGTGACCCCAGAATAGCCATAAGAGAAAGAATTTTGAGTGGTTATCGACGATGAGTACCTTCCAGCAGTTTTACTTTTGGACCCGCACATATCGCAAAATAAGGAGTGGTTTAGTGCCGTTTGCATTGCAGGAGATTCGACTCAATACCACACTTACTAGTTTTAACCGTAGGTTGAGCGGACGACTTCGACTCCAGGCTTAAGAGAATAATCGTCGCTCCCCATAGGAATATCGCTAACATTGACAAGATGCATTGCGCTGATCAGCCAGGCGAATCCTTTCTGTTTTGCTCCCTCAATGACTCATGGACCGTTTCCGGAGCACGGGCCGTAGTGCGCAGAAGCTCGTGGCCGCGCGTCGCTGACGCTCCGCTTTCTAACTGCAATCGCGCAGCGGCGCGTCAAATTCGGGGCGCGGCGCGGCCAGTCGCGCCGCGCCCCAAATTTGACGCGCCGCGTCGCGGCGGGAGTATAAAAGGCGCCATAGAGGAGCGGCGTGGTGAGACGGGTGGTTTATAGTTCGAGTCCTCTGTGGTGCCGATTTTTGCACTTCCTAAAAAACATCTGCCACGATCAACCAAAGCTCTCTATGTCAAATTGCAACGGAAAAGGTCACCAGAAAGGACTTGTCTTCATACTGACAAATTCATACTGACACGAAGATACAATTTATCATGAATAGTTGCAAAAACATGGTGAGGAGCCAAACAATGCGTTACACTAGCAACTGTGAAATAACACTACGAATGTTCAAAACATAACAACTGTTGGCAATGCCCGCAGCGGATAAAAAATACATCAGTGCAGCCGCTGTAAGAGCAGTGCTCTGCGATGTCAGTAGGGAAACAGTATTGAATTGGTGTATCATACGTCCCTTGGTGACTGTGCAGGTATCCTGCAGTGTACCATGAATACGTGAGAAAAGTTCTGAATCTTGGGACAGAAAATTGAGTGTAAATCAGTGATACAATTCGAAGAATTGAGTCGCGGGAGTGAAGTGAGAACTTTATACCGTGTGTCAACACGTGAGAGGGAAACGTTTGTACATGCTTTTGAATGACAAGAAGAAATGTACGTCTAATGGTTGTATTTGTGATGTTGTTCCTGCCGGAATGTTCATCACTTTCACTCTATTAGGATCTACAAAAACTGATGAAATGGTTTCGCGATCCCTGAATATCCCTGAATAGCTTCCAGCTGTCAACCAAGAGCAGCGTTTGGGTGACGCTGATACCTTCTTCTCTTCTGATCCTCTTCTGATTCCGCACTGATACCTTCTTCATCCTCTGCCTCGATGCTCCCGCATTGCGCATCTCGCAAGATGGATGCGAAACTGCTGGCCACTTTCCTCTCTTGCCTTGTAGGAACGCGTAAGTATCGGAAGCACCGAACTCCTCCAAAAGACACACCAACACAACAGCTGGCAAGAACATAGTTCGAAAGATGATTCGGCAGTATTGTCCTAACCGACCCCGTGTGTCGAAAAAGAATTCGCCCAAGGGTGTTATTTAAGGCACTGGTCACCCACTTGTAAATATGGGTGGTGGGATCATGGTAGTCGGTTTCGCCCAAACGTCGCCATTTGACATAGAGAGCCTTGACTGATCGTGGCAAATCTTTTTTAGGAAGTGCAAAAATCCTACACCACAGGGGACTCGAACTATAAACCACCCGTCTCACCACGCCGCTCCTCTATCCCTCCGTCACCACCGCTTAGCCGGCACCGCAGTTTCATCCCTACCTGAGCTCGCTCTCTTGTGATTGGCCAGCTCTGCGTGGACCTAGAAGGCAAAGGAGCCTGCTACGAAAATGGTCCATAACTCCGTTCACAGATGCGCACAGCATAAACGGAACATATATTTGGAATCAACGTTCGAAGCCGCATCCAGTGATATACGTCTGATCTCAAAGTGGATGGCCACCTATGTAG
This sequence comes from Heligmosomoides polygyrus polygyrus, assembly GCA_947396885.1. Taxonomy (NCBI): domain Eukaryota; kingdom Metazoa; phylum Nematoda; class Chromadorea; order Rhabditida; family Heligmosomidae; genus Heligmosomoides; species Heligmosomoides polygyrus. Next base: position 30,627,760 of record OX377203.1, on the reverse strand, counting down.
TATCCTTCCCTTGTGAGTTCAAGCTTCTTGACTTTCAGGTAGATCATCCTCTTGATTTCGGTGAATATGATTTATCGGAGCCTAAAGAGTGAATTCGTAACATGTCAATGTCAACATGTCAAGAGACTACCTACGCCCAAGCATTTTTAGTGCGTTGCTGTTTTGACAGTAGATTACTAGGAATGCATTCAGTTATTGAATTATTCACTTTAATTCATCCCGTCTGAGAAACACGCCTTGAATCAACGGACAACGCTCTGTTTTAAAGAAAGGACAAAAAGCTAAAATTATTGATTCTTCGTATCTGCGCCACGAATTCTACTTCCACAATTCGCTGCCTTTCTGCGTGCATTCTTGGCCTGTATAATGACTTGCTGTCACCAAATAAGCACTCTTCAAGGGAGTGTTCGACCTAGCTTTGTAAATACCTTTTACCGCAACGAGTTAGTGCATAGTGACAAAGAGCTCCGGCTGTAGTATACATTGTTGAGACGGTCTCAAGTCTGAGAAATGTGCGGAGATCTCAACCAAAAGGCACTGAATTGCTGCAAAGTAAATAACTTGTCTGGGATAGTATCCTACTATATATAATCGAGAAGGGTCGTTTGTCTGTGTGAGTGAGTGTGTGTTTGTTTGCACAGAAATGCTGAGGGAGCGTGTTGGGAGAAAGTATGGGGAAAGGAGAGGCGGGGGGACGGGGGTTGTAGTTGTCAACTGTTGAAGTTGTCGACAGGCGTCCATGTTCAAACGACATGTCACCAATGTCGCACAAAGGAGGTGCGAGTTGGAAAGAAATGTCCCCCACCTCCTTGAACATGCGTACGGGTTCAGAAGAGGTGTCAGCGAGGTGGGTCAACAGGTGTCTGGGTTCAGAAAATGTGTCACCGATGTCCCACCAAGGAGTTCGGGTTGAGGAGAGGTGTCACCAATGGGATTCTGTGAAGGTGGGACCAGTAATGGGGGACCGGTGAAGAATGGGGTTCCAGTAAGGGGGACCTGTAAATGGTTGACCAATAAAGGATGGACCAGTGAAGGTGGGACCAGCAATAGGGACCGGTGAGGGGGATCCAGTGAAGGGGGACCGGTGAAGGAGGGGGAGGGAACCAGGTGAAGGGGGACCAGTGAGGGTGGGACCAGTAATGGGGATCGGTGAAGGATATGATGACCAGCGAAGAGGGGACCAGTAAAGGGAAGTCCAATGAAGGTGGGAGCAGTAGTAGGGTCCGACGAACGGGAAAGTGGGACCAGTGAAGGGTGAACCGGAAAAGGGCTGACAATGAATGGGAACCAGTGATATGGGAGCAGTTAAGGGGGGTCCAGTGAAGGTGACGGACCTGTTTTGCCCTATTCCGCTATACCATTCTATATAGCAAAACCAGTTTTCTAATGAATGAGAGAAGGTCTAAAGGGGAGAAGAAGACGTTCGGGGTGTTCTATGCTCCGGGTTTGGGGCGAAGCCCCAACCAGACGTTTGGCGTCCTGCAGGCCGCTGAACGTCTAGTTCTCAAGGATATGTGAAGTCTTTCTGTGATGTTTACTCTCTGCATATCGCTTGTTCTCGCAGGAGGTGACGTGAGCTATTGCATCGAATCCTTTGCTGGTCTAAGGATGAGGGAAAAGACGTAGAGGACGATTATTTCTTTTGAGAGGTGATTTGGATGATTTACCATTCAGATTCAAACGAGAGCGAGATCGACGTACGGTAATTCGTCCTCCGCCCGATCCCGCCAATGACAAACGAGCGCCGCTCATCATAAAGAAGCACAAAAAGGTTGGTCTGCCCTTTGGAGCTTGTCTGACGTATGACCGAAAAGAGGTGCAAGTGGCTCTCCCACACCAATGCAGTGGTGCCTATTTCTACCACAACAGTGAATACAGAAGCTGAACTCAACGCGCATAACAACTTACGATCGCCAGCCTGTGCTGGAAACCTCTTGTGTCTACTTTCCCTTCAAGCGAAAGAGCTGTTCTTCAGCCATACGCTTCACCTATCGCTCAAAGTCTTCCAAAGCATTTGTGGAACAACTGGTGTGAAAGTGGAAGCAAGCCCTCCTTGTGCAAACGTATTTCCTTCCGTCTTTTTTCCACCGAGAAGTGCATTTTACGGTCCTGAACTCCACAACCCCTCCAACTTGAACCACGATACAGTGTACAAGTCTGAAATTCCAAATTCAGGCTCGGTAATAGGAACAGCTTAGCTTTGTTTAACTACTTAACGTGCTTCACAGAAACGGTGCCGTAAAAACCGCCGTGAGGGAACTGACTCCTATAAGAAGCTATCTTCAAGTGTTCATGTGCGGTAACCTTCTCAAGTCAATTAAGTTCACGAATGGTATTCAAGAACACTCGGAAATTCATTAATAGTGTGCCATACGAGTTCTGATATGAGTTTTCTCTGTTTCAGATTTCATCACCGATAAGCTCTTTGACAAACGGCGAAAAAGCTGAAGATTACAAGCCCAAAAAGGTACGGTACATCTATGTTATTACCCAAGTTTCTCTGCCTTCTAATGCCCGTGATACTTTCGAAAATCTCAAAATTATGCCACCAGGAATTTAGAATTTTCACTTTCATGTGCACTGTCTCCTGGCATCTTCTAATATAAAACGATATTTATGCACTTGATCAACCTTACCATAGCTACGCTATTTAATTATGTAGATAATGGATTAATAAAATGGGTGTTAGGAAATTTTTAGTCAAATGTAGTGTTCTTTATCGCAAGGTTGCCATGATGTAAAACCTATGCAACGAAATAAGCGAGTGGGAAATCAAAAGCATCAGTGTATAGATAGAATGGATAATTGCATAAAAACTGAATACTTACTTTCTTTCACCGAGGATTAAAAATCCTTTTTTCAGTCGTTAGCCATTGAGTCCTCAACGTCGACTCAATCGGAAGAGGATCGCACCACCCATTGCTTACCCGAGCAAGAAACGAAACTCGATGAAGTCATACAGCAAGGTGAGTTCGACAGATACGACAGCTGTTATTCGCGTTCGATAATCGATTAGTCTCAGGAAACGGTAAGTCGCTGAGACCGATGATTGGTCGGAAAAAGAGGCGATCGAAAGAGACCGCTGAGACGAAACGGGAACGCAAGGCTTGGCGGACGCTGGCGATAATTACGGGTGAGTGACCTGTCTGAACATCGTAACATTTTCCACAAATATCTGTGATTCTTCAAAAGACGCCTTCTGCGACCTTCTCCCGTTAATTCGCTCCGACATGTTGGCTAGAAGCCCATATTGTCTACCACAGAACAGAGGGTTACTGTTTCTTTCCGTTTTCCTTCATCTTCCACTTCGTCAAAGGTCTGCTTTGATCGATCGTTTAGGTTGCGCAAAGTTTTCTACTTCTACATGTTGTATTGGGAAGGCAGTTGTACTAGCTTTCTGACAATCAGTGACTTTCGGAGACCGTCCAGTGGGCGACCTATACCTATTATCTTTCGCAAACACATCTGGATCATTTCAAAACGAACCTTTTTCACCTGCCACCTGTCGTCCCGTTGATCATCGATTGCTCAAGCGGGCGTTAGCAGCGAATCTATTCGTCCCTGTTGCGTGCCAGAGTGCTCCAATGAATCCCGCTCGCTCGAGGGGCACGAAGAACGTCATATCGTTCGATCAGGGCTTTCACGAGAATGTCCGAGCAACACTTTGGGGGACGTCCTGGTGTTCTCTTGACATCCCGTGGAATTCAGTCGGTGACGGCTGAATTCCACGGGATGTCGCCTCAACTTCGACCATACGACAGCCTTTCTGATTCACCCCGAAGAAAGTGAAATCTGGTTCCTCAGCTTAAGGCGGACCCGTAAATGTTCACTTTCCCCCGATGTTCATATCAGTGTTAATGCACCAAATTTCTGAAATTTTTCGTGCATTCCGATTTTTCCCTTTGAAATTATCCCCTATTGGGTTTGTGATCTCAAAATTTTCAGGTACATTCGTCGCCTGCTGGACGCCGTTCTTTCTTGTCTCTCTGTATCGGCCGATCTGTCGGTGTACGATACCACGAGCTGTGGAAACAGTGACTGCCTGGTTAGGTAAGTCAACAGTGCGATGCAGAGCACTGATCATAACCGTTTACGACGTTTTATGTGTGGGTTTCCAGGATACCTGAACTCGGCGCTGAATCCCATCATCTATACGGTGTTCTCGCAAGACTTTCGGGCAGCTTTCAAGAAGATCTTGAAGCGTCTCTGCCTACTCAAGGAGTACTAGGAGCCTGGTTGCCTCGCGACTGATCCCGTTGTCTTTCTGCCCACTGCGGCTTCGATCACAACGGCAACTGCTCTGCTGATCTGCAGATTTGAAAGCCTCAGCACAGCGACTCTGCTTCCGAAAACGCGCGCATTAGTGCGTTTGGCGAAGCTCTTTCAGCCAGTTCTGCAGAGGAAGAGGCATTCTAATTTACTGAGTGCCAAAGCATACAGTACGATCTCTTCGACGTTAGGATCGGGTTTGGCGCGAGCTTTATCTCTCATTGTACAGCACTTCTTCAATTTGCCCAAAGAAGTGCGCTTTGCTGATGGCTCCTATTAAGTTGTTTCCGACTCCATGAGTATTTTCTAGCATATCTCGTTTCTGACGTAGAAGCATTGCACCACTACTTTTTGTTCAATTCTTCAGCATCGATTTTATTAGCATTGGCGAGGAAGCGGATCCACAATGTGTACAATGTGAACTGGGATTATAACGGGTGACTATTTGTATTTGCAATGCGGTTTCGATAAATGTTTAACTCTGCAGTGTCGTACTCAACGTTGAATTTAAATCCAACAGAGCATCGTTTTGTTGCACAGTGTGTATTACAATCATGGATAAGGCAATACTAACTTTTCTCTTTTCCTTTGTCTGAAGCCGCTTCTGTTTCTACCATTTGTTGTGTGAAATTTGCCCACACAGCTATGTGATGGTAGGGACTTTTGGCAAAATTTGAGTTCAAGTCAATTCTACACAATAAAGAAAGGGTTTAGGACATCAAATGCAACATACTTTGTTATCATGGTGCATGAGGAAAACTAAGATTTCTTAAGACAGTTGGTTCCTGACACTTCATGTCCATGTCTGTCGTTTCGTAAAGCCCTCTCAACATTGCAGATTTTTTGAAAGAAGATGCTAATTCTGTGGTTCTGGGAGATTTTAATTTTCATACGATTTTTCTATTAACAGTTAATTGTCCTGAAGAAGAGCTTAAACTTCGTCAATAAATATTTGACTGCGCTTCAGTTTCGAGAAGACGAAGAAAACGATTGTGTATAGCCGGTGCTCCATGGCATGACGACCAGCCAGGTGACAATGTCACTAAAAATCAATGAGTTATTTGCACTGGTAAAGGCGCTAAAGTCTTTTAGAATTGAATTCAGCTCAGTGTTTTAACCTTCCCAGAAATATCTGGTGCCAATTCACCGACCCCGCCGAGATAGAAGACTTGGATGCCTGGACGGGAAACACGAACCAACAACTTGCAGTATGCTGCACACGTGCCTGCTCCGCCTGCGCTCCAATTTTAATTGTAATTTCTTAAATAGGCTCTATGGGATTATCAAGGTCCATTCGGAGCAGTCGGTAAGAAGCCCGCTCCTTTAATGCTCTCCTAATCGTTTCAAGTTCGGTACGTTCTTAGCTCTACCCCGCTCCCCGTTTTTAGTGAGGTTTACTTAGAAAGACTGGTACCAAGTTCTCATCACACTGTGAAAGCAAGGCTTGGAGGTATTCGGAACTCGCTTAGAGGTATTCGGAACTCCTTTGGCGCAATCGAGCCCAGAGCCTGGAGAGAAAGGAGGTGTATTCCTCGAAGAATGTTTTCAAGTCGCACCAGTTTCCTAATGAGAAAGCGAGACGAATAACGAGTAAGGCAGCCAATGAGTCTCATTCACGAACTTTTTCCCCAGGAAGACTTCCCTTTCTCTCATCCCTAATTAACTTTTTAAACTGTTGTGCCTTGAAAGAATCCTTCGGCCAGCAACTCTTTCATTCCAGGCTCGCCATGTAAGAGATATTAGGTTGGTAACTACATTCGTGGACTCTCAAGCTTCTTCAGCAAAAGTATTTATTAAAAAATAAATAACAACGAACTTCTACCGAAGTAAGGTCAGTTGAAATGCAGAACCTCTTCCCATTTATCAGGTGGCTGGCATGTAATACGGCCGTAGAATTCTTTCGGATTTGAGGCGAAAAATCCTTGGAGGTGCATTTTGACCTGGTCCGCATTGGTAAATCTTCTTTCAACCAAGGAGTGCTGCAGCGAGCGGCAAAGGTGGCAGTCACTCGGCACATGGTCTGGGCTGTAACGTGGATGAGCTAGACGTTCCCAGCCAAGGTCTTCGATTTTTTGAAGAGTCCGGTTCGCGACGTGTGGTCTGACGTTATCCTGCTGAGGGATAATGCCACTTCTGAAGAGCTGTCGAAATGATTCTGGCGGAGTTCAGCCTGCACGTGATCAAGTCAAGACGAGTAATCGGCATCAATGCTAGAACCACTCTTGATTAGTTTCCAGAAGATGACGCCTTCCCGATACCACCAAACGGAGAGCATCACCTTCTTCTTGTAGGGGTCAGGCTTAGGCGTTGGTAGCGGCTTCTGTTTTGCTCTAAGCCACTGGTTAGAACGCTGACGATTATCCGTTAGAATCCACTTTTCATCTGTGCTACCTGTCGGTGGTGAAGTGGTTTTTGCTTGTGACGATGCAACAATTCTTTCGCGGCATCCACACGCTTCTCCCTCTGCGATAGGGTCAAGTTGTGAGGCACCTATTTACCGAGTTTTACAGAAAAGCCAAAGCTGTGCAGAATCTTCTCAATAGAGGTATGTGAGCGCCTGAAGTCAAGCGCCAGCATACGGCTTGTCAAGCTAGGATTTCCTTCGATGGCGCTAGTTACAGCTCGCCTATGAAGTGCAGTTGGTCGTCCGATGCGTCGCTTGTCTTCAGTTTCAACGTTGCACTTACGGACCCCTTGAACAATTTGAACACGTTGAAGAACTCCTGCAACTCCACATATGTTTTGTCCGACTTCAGTTGCAGTCTGGCCGAGCTGGTACTCATGAAGAGGGCGTTCGCGAAGAGCGGCTCTGTGTCCTTTGATTTCAGACTCAAAAACTTCCCACTGAATCGGAATGGGAGGACAACAAGAGTAGTTTCGAAAAGTGCAGACTAAGTGGTTTCAAACAGTGGAAAGAGGAAGAGAACTGATGCACAAATAAGCTGCTAATGTTTGCTAGAAGAAGTGACTACGAGTGAGTGAAAGCATTTAGTTGCCAACCTAATAGTTATGCTGAATCGTCAAGTCTGTCGCGGGTCTCAGAGCTTGGAGAACCTATGCATGCCAGGAATCAGCGGCATTCAAACGAGAGATCATCTCGGCAAATACTGGCTTGTCAATGAACTGAAGACCAACTGCTGAAGACCACTGCATCGGTTAATAACATAGGGAGGGGTAGAACAGCCCAATCGTGGTTGGTCCTCGAAGGAAGTGCGTTCCGGTCGGATGTTCTGGCACAAACGACGAACTGTGGATTCGGAAACGATACCCTCTTTGGACGCAGAGCGGATGTTGGGGACAGCGGTTGACAATCCATGACGTTGTAAAGACCCAAAGTAGACAAAGTTTCGCAGATGGCTTTGATCAGAGGTCCTGTACCTCTTGTCTTCCTTGTTTGTGGACACTTAATAGAATTCAAAGACGATTCAAACAGCACATGCCTCCTTTTAAATCACTGGGTAATTCGGAGACCTCTTGTGAGACGTCTTCTCGCCCTTCGCTGCACATAGAAAAGCCCACATTTTTGTAAAATTGCTCTTGCAATGAAATCCACATATGCAGAATATTAGAACATAGCAATCATTTTAATTCCAAGCTCGTCAAAATGCAGCAGCTGACAGGCAAGCAATAGTTAAACAGAAATAGGTGATGCATGAAGACCTGAAGTCGAAGTCTCTGATACCCGGTTAAGGCTGGCAAGTATCTGTCATTCACAGAAACAAATGAAAACGTATAAGAGACAACAAAGAAGACATAACAGCTGGAAAGCACAGCACCTCGAATTAAGCACGGTGTATGAAGGCAAGACTAAACAATTCACAGGAGAACAGATATACGGAAACAGGCGTGTGGGAGGAGCAACATGATATGGTACCCTGAGGACTGTCGCCGACCCTGCCCTAACGTCACTTAGCTGATTAAACCAGTCTGGTTGCTGACTTACGAAATTATGGAGACGCAGAACACAGCAGCAATTGAAATTCGCTATGTAACTATTAAGGCGAGCCCTTCGCGTAACACTGCACTTAAGAGTGAGCCCTCCTGTGGGGCTGAGAGAAATCATGAAATCATTTCTTGCAGCTCATTGGTAGAGCAAATCTTGTTCTGAAGAATATCGCCTAGATGATGAGTTAAGGAGCAGGTCTCCAATTACAATGGGCGAAGCCGTTCTGGAATACGTGCACTCCACAGTAGGCTGCGTAGTGCCACGTCTAAAGTGTCCTGTTCAACAAAAAAGATTGGCTGACTGACCATGCTTTTTGTAAAGTACGTTGTCCGTAAACACTGATGTTATATACACCGCCCGCCTCCTTGTGGAGAAGCCTCGTAAGAAACAGAACCCGTTGCATATAGCCTTTCTCGAATTGGAGAAGGTTTTCGATCGCGTACCACGAGAGATTATATGGTACGCCTTGCGACAACAACGACAAGAACTCATATAGGGTGGGTGCGGATGGTCTATTCTTGCCCAAAGAGTCGAGTACAAGCTGCAGCTGGATCCTCATTGGAATTTCCCATCTCTGCAGGGTCTGCGCTTTCCCCACTCTCCTTTGTTGTCGTCGTGGTGGTCATTACACGAGATCTTCAGAAGCCTGTCCCATGGACACTGCTCTATGCTGATAACGTGATGCTCGCTTGCGAAGATGAAGATGATCTTGTGCTGCAGGTGCAGGCTTGGTGCAACCGCCTGGCGATGTTCGGACTCAAATTGAACTACCATAATTGAGGACCGAATACCTAACGACTGACGTAAACGAGTCCGGCTCCATTAAGATTGACGGCATTGAGCTTGCACGCACTTTGGTGTTTAAATACCTGGGATCAGCAATAGCGTCTGACGGCGGTCTGATGGTTGAAGTGAACTCACGCGTGAGTACAGCTTGGTTCCAAGTGGCGTTCGCTGTATGGCGTGCTCTGCGACAGGAAGATACCAGAGCACCTGAAGTCTAAGATCTACAGAGCAGTTGTCCGGCCAGTAGCGATGTACGGCGCTGAGTGTTGGCCTACGACCAAGGAAGTTGAAATGCGCCTCAGCTTCATGGAGACGAAGATGCTGCGCTGGACGGCTGGAGTCACGCGCATGGACCGCATCCGAAACGATGTCATTCGGCAGAAGTTTGGTGTTGCGCCGATAGCTGACAAGATGAGCAAAACTCGCTTGCGATGGTACGGCCACGTTTTGTGTGAAAAGGAAGACAGCGTCCGCAAGATAGGCCTTGAGTTGGGAGCGGCGACGCCCGAAGCAGCGCTGGTCCGACACTTAGACATGGACGTGAAAGTAAGTAAGTGACGTCCACCCTACAATATCTTTTCAAGTGTTGCTTCCAAGGATACCTGGAGCTGAACTGAAGCAACGTTATCCAGTTCACTTCCCCCGTTTCAGATGTTAAGGCCACAAACTGCCGCTAAAGTTCGAAAGATAACGCCAGCAGAGCTGAGTGAGTGTATCTTTCCACATATGGTATACGACTACTGCAGTAATCCTCATTCGCTATCCCTAAGCAGCCGACGTGAGGAAGAGCTTTGAGAGTTTGAACTTCCAGTCCCCTGGGTATCGTAGGAAGAACATGAAAAGATGAAATGACCCGAACGGTTGATGATGCAGAACCTAGCGGCACAAGAACAACACTAACAATAAGCACTTAATCTGAGCGAAGATTCGTAGCCCAGCTGAGCGGCACCCACGTAGGCTTAGTTTCTAGATCGTTGATGAGGCGAAGCAGCTGAGCGCAGCTCTCTTCGAGATCCTTATTCAGTATCGTGGCGTCCAACAAATGACCGTATCTGAATCGGCAACGAAGAGTAGTGGAGACGAAGGATGGAGAACCACGAGCGACTCACTGCTTATGTAACGACGCGCTGCTTTCGATGATTTGGTCGATTTCTGCATCTGTGAACATCCGAACGCCGCTGGACTTCTTCGGCGTCGACGACGAGGTGCGAGATGACGAGTCCATCGATCGAGTTTTCTGAAACTGCGCTTTTGTAAGAAAAATTGGAAGATTTCGTTCTATGAGGCTGACAATGCTGTATGCTATTCCACGGTCTACCTCTGCTCTGCTATAAGCCGCAACGTATGCAGGGCAGTCCACAGGGAGCTTCAAGTTCAAAAACTGATCCAGTGTTAACTGCGCTGCTTGTTCCTTCAGGGCTTTCAAACTGGAGCCTTGTCGAGGAGGATAAAACGTTGATTAGGTCACTTTTGCAAGTCATTGTATAGGCTAAATATGCGTTCTTGACGTCCCCAGGACACTATTCGAAGTAGCACGCGTGGTTCCCTCCAGGGGAGATTGCTCAGTCTAGCAATGGGGACCACATTACATATCATACCTCTTATAATGGATCACACGCACTTCCCCTATATCGTTTACTACACACGAACTGCTACTCCGCCAGTCTACCCTTCTGTCCACTCACGTAAAGACAATAGCAGTTGGACGGAATCCCTACATGGAAATACGACCTATTAAGCTCTGCGATGACGCTCAGTCCCTAGAAGGTCAGGCGTAGCGCTGCCATACAGCGGACCCACACCAGTTCTTGCTCAATTTGTACGCAGACCAGCTGAGCTTACGCGCCTCACCTCATATACTCGCTCTTACATCCACTGAATCACCGCATTATTAGCGCAAACAACTCCTATATAGCTGTACAAGCCTTGTAACATTTCATCGACCTTAGAGTGATATAAGGCGAGGTTGGCCAGAGTGGAAAACCCGAACCAAGAATCTCAATTCCGAGGAAAGGCGACAGCTGGCGTTTCCTCCGACTGCGGTACCATGCGGCCCGCTCAATAGGTTAATATTAGGTTGTTCCATATATCCTCGCCGTTTTTTTCAACGATTCATTGCGGATTTCGCCGGCGGTCTCTTACATAGCGCTATAGCTTTCGAAAGAAAATAGTTTGCTCTATCAGAGCATTTATTGCATTCCTTTTGTCAGAACACGTGAAACGTATTAGTCCCATTTGTTCACTTCAAGAACACGTGTTAGTCCCATTTGTTCACTTGTACTCTATTGCTTTTTAGGCCATCAAATTGGAAAGTCCGAAGGAGAAGATTTATTTCTACCGACAGCTCCTGCTCTGTGGTAGGACTTTTTTGCTCGGTGCTATATGTCGTTCGAAAGAGAATGTCTTGCTCTATAAGAATTTGTGTCGCGTTTATTGGCTCATGCTGATTTCTGTCGAATATCACCAAAATTCCAAAAAGAGAACAATCGTCTTCACCAACAACTCCTTCTCCTTGTTCAGTTGCTGATATTCAACAGAAATCAGCAAGAGCTAATAAACGCGACACAAATTCTTATTGAGCAAGACATCCTCTTCCGAACGTCATATAACACCTAGCAAAAAAGCCCAACCACAGAATAGAGCTGTCGGTAAAAGTTCGGACGGAAAAGTCGGACGTCCCAATTTGATGACCTAAAAATCAATAAAGGACAAATGAGCAAATAGGACGAACACGTATTCTTGTAGTACAGCACATTGCCTTCCGAATGCTATGAAAAGCTGCGCAAAAAAATCCCAAACATAAACGAAAGAAGCAACTGCGCAGATGGCCACTTTTCCACTTTTCACTTTAATGACCTAAAAATTGACAAAATTCAGGATGAAAAGATGAAATGGAAATGCAATATATGTTCAGATAGAGCAAATCAGTCTCTTTCGAAAGCTGTATAGCGCTATGCAATAGACCGCCGACGAAATCCGCAATGAATCGTTGAAAAAACGAGGGGACTTATGGGACAACCTAATATTATATGTATAACCATCCATCAGAGCCGCCTGTCGGCCGCACTGGTGGTTTCGCCGTAGAAGTAGCTTCTCATCATCAACTGTAGCTGCCTTCTATGTCATAGTTACGCGGGAAGAACACCTTTACTATGTCGAGTGGGGCAAGTTAGAAAGGGTCACGAAGAGAGGCTGCTATCCTAGAGATAATTAATTCTACTCAGGATTGAGCCCACCAACTACAAATCTACACGAAATTGTTCCGCTAATATAGTGACGGCACGCTGAAAAAAATCCAACGTTTTTAAATGCTATGAAATGTTCAGAGAACCATCATTTCATTATAACCGCGCGATGATATTAAAATGCTTATAGAGACTACAAATACAAAACATTCATCGACTACCCTTCAGCGACCTCGATTACCCCAGGCGGCCTGAAGTTTCGGACAACCTGAATGACATCCACAAAAATCGACAATTTAATCAATATCGATTGATGGCGATCGATACTTCGCAAACGAGCCTCAAATTCGTGTTCAGCAACCCCAGGACTAAAGTTTCAGTCCGCTGCCGATCGCCATCAATCGTTGAGTACCGTGATCCCACCCCAGTTATGACGGATGGACGGACTGAAACAGCGCACATACATACTACTCCTTTATATGTATACAGTAGGGTACCCGTCTATAGGATTGGTCAAGCGATCAAATTTGCTCGAACTTATGGAATTTCAACGTAGTCGACCGCTTAAGGGCGGAATCAGGTGAATAGAGTTCCTGTTGAACTAAATTACAAAACGAAACAAGAATGACCGTCAACCGATCAATGTCGGTTATGATAGGCCGCAACGACGACAGGCTGCTGGCAATCAGATTAAAAGCTGAGGTTGTCTTAACCTCTCCGTCGGTCTCCTTAGTAATCACTAAATCAGTATTAGGTTTCACCCCCATATCGTGTAGGTTCTTCGGACGCGTATTTAAGGTATAAGCGGAGAGAGACAGCTACTGTCACAAGTGCAAAGGTGAATAAATACTGCTTGGTCCCCCCCCCCCCCCCCCCCCGAGGGAAGGCATTGGAGGAGACGGAATCTAACCGAAACCAGTTTATGAGAAAATCCGCACCGTCCCATTGCATTGCGCTTTCTGTGTATCCGAAAACAGAGTAACAGCTGTGTGTCATCGAGAGTTTACAAGGAGTTTACAAGCAGACACTTAGTGGTATGTAAGGTGACCTCTTGACCGTCAGCCCAGCGTACTTCTAACAGAACTGTCATAGAGAATAGAAGACTAGCATACGGCGTAAGACTCCGCTTATTGTTGTGACGATTAGCCGTTGTATGGTGGCGCATGGGCTCCAAAACCTACCACAAAAAAGCCGTCACGCTGGCAAGCTGTAAATGCAACTTGGGAGAAAGACTACGAAAAAAAAAAACTTTCCCGAACCAGCATATCGAGGCGAACCGCCTATAACTAAATCGCAAATGCTTTGGTATCTTCACTGCATCAGTGTTTGTAGTCTCACATACCTTGAAAGCAGCCTTGTCCGGTGGTTGTACGAAGATGATGAATGGCATAAATTCCGAAGTCCGCAACAACTGCAGGGCCAGCGGGTGCGGAGTGATGAGCGGCGTGCCGCGATTCTTTGCGTCACGCACTGAGCATAAAGCTGTTCCGTATAAATTTCCTGCAAGTAAGCCGTTGAAGTGCACAACTTTCGGGCAGAAACAATGCAAACAAAGCAAATCAAGCCAGCACTCGCGGCTGAAACACATTGCATACCTCTATACTCTCCAAATTCTAGCATCTGCCCCGAGAAGATCATCTTCTCCATCACTGGCCTCTCGACGAAATAATAGTCAACACCTTCTGCTTCTCCAGGCCTGTTGAAAGCCTTTTTTTGCAAAGTACTCAATTCTCCCTTGGCAGCTACTCAATGGGAGCTGTGTCTAGCCTCTTTCACTGGTATGCCCAGGGTGTGGAATACCAGTGGAAGAGAATAGATGTATTCAGCTTTCCATGGAACTTCGGGAAGAGGCCTAGGCCTTTTGAAAGAGCTTGAAACGCTGATCACAAATATACCCTCCAAATTTGCTAAATGGATCTCCTAAGCGAGTACTGGACGACGAAGTTCGAGTGGTCGGCTGCATGTAGCCTGCGCTGATGAAGCGATGGGTGGAGCGTGGCGTAATCAGCGCAGCTATTAGCAAGATCGTGAGTTGCGGCGGCGGTGCAGTGGTTGCGTTCTCGGCTTGCTAGAAGGCGGTGACAGGTTTGGTCCCCATCGGTGCTGGTGTTTTTGTATTTTCTGACTTATCCTCAGAGACACCCTATATCCTCATTTCCAATACATTTTTGAACAACCGCCTGGCAACAACCAGCATATACCTCTTCCGAGCTCTTCGAAGAATGATAGCAAATTTGATTATCACTATGGTAAGTCTAAATCTAATGTTAGACCCCTAATCAGCGCCCAAAATAACCCACATGTACAAAGTATGGGCGAAATTGGTGCTTATGACCTCATCACCCTCATTAATTCATATACACACCTTAACCTACCTATTTGGGACGCTTATCACTAATCTGGCATTTTTTTAGTAACTTCCGCCCTCCTATGGCAGGCTAAAGTAGATATGAATAAGTGAGGGTCATGAGGTAAGCACCAATCTCGCTCAAACTTTTGGCAATGTGGCACTGATCACGAGTCTAGTATCAGATTTTGACTTACTGTGATATTCAAAATTTGTTATCGTTCGCTTCAATAAGCTTGGAAAAGGTATATGATAGTTGTTGCAGGCGTTTGTTCAAAAATTTGATGGAACTGAGGATAAAGGCCGTCTCTGACGACAAGTCAGCAAATGCAAAAACACCAGCCTCAATGGGGACCAAACCTGTCACCCTCTTCCTGCAAGACGTGAACACTACCACTGCACCGCCGCCGCACCTGCCGACCATTTGATTACGCAACGCTCCGGCCCATCGCTTCATCAGCGCAGGCCGCATGCACTCGACAACTCGAAATTTCACTGGCCAGTACTCGTTTAGGAGAACCACTCAGCAAATTTGGAGGGTATATTTGTGATCAGTGTTTCAAGCTCTTTCAAATGGCATAGGTCTCTTCCCGAAGTTTCATGGAAAGCTGAACACATTTACTGGTAAGAATCCAACTAAAGCTTACCTCCTTGCTCTCGTGGTATGAGGAATGGTAGTGGAGAACCGTTGCGGAAATCGCGCCAACAGCCGACGCTTCATCTCGTTCCTGAGCAAATGTTTTTTTTGCAAAAGCTACCAAATCTAAATGCAGAAATATGTATAAAGACCGTGTTAACCATCAGCTTTGTGGAGCTCGGAGAGACCGAAATCTTGGTTGGATTGGGCCAGACTCGAAGCTTGACCCATGACTTGCGGTTTATGCGAGAGCCCGTGTCTCCTCTGACTGCCCTACCAGCCCACTCGCGTTTGAATGGAGGTTGTAAATTCGCACAAGAATACAGTGCTGCGACAAATCCTACCACCAGGCGGGACTCGAGCCAACTTCTATGAAGGCCTCCACTTTAACCGGTTCCATGCTGATATGAACAGCAGCCCCATCCCGACATCACGAGTGAGTGCTGACAGGTCTAGTTTCTCGAATACATGGGTGATTCTATTGATAAAAACCGCTGTGGAGCAATGGACAACTATCCTGTCCTAATATCAAAGGCTACAGGTTCGAATCCCATTCGGCGCCAGAGTTATAATTGTAACCAAACATCCTTACGAGCGCTTATGTTTCTGGAAACAGCTAAAGGAGAACAAACTGAGTCATCGAATAGAAGTTTTGACTGCATATTATGATACCTCCCAACGCCAGGTGGTCCCAGCAGCACAATCAGCCTTCTTGATTCACTTCGTGGAGTGACGCGGCACACGGATTCGTAAATCAGGTGTTCTGCCTAAAACAGCTAGTTCATAAATAAACAGAAAAAGCAAAGAAAATAAAAAAAGAGCAAAAGAAAAGTGGAAGAAAAGTGTGAGAGGAATCGTGGAACAATGCCAGAAAATATGCAGATTTGTGAAAAAATACAATGCTCCCCAACCCAAACAGGGAAACAGGTTAAAATCTGGTCAAAAACATATGCTCATAGGCTTATGTTCATTTTGTTTCCCTGTTGTTCCATTTTTTGTTTTCTTCATGAGGCTTGTTCATTCAAGAGTGTCGACCCCGATACACAATGAAATCAATAAAACTAATCCAAAAGTGAAACCAAGAAGTCTGTGACAAAGTGAATGAAAGGCAAGGAAACGTTAGCAATGAAACCGAGGTAACAATGCCACAAACAAAAATGAATTAAATTATAAACTCCGCTACGTGCATTTTAAACGTATTATAACTCAATGAAAAATGAGGAGAACGAAGAACTTGACCGATGGCAGACCGAACTCTGGAGGAGGAAAACTTTGACCTGACCTGTGCATTAACCGATGAGGTTGAATATGCATGAAAATCATTAACACTCTCAAAAAATACAGAGGTTAAGCAAAGCAGCAGGTCTGAATTTCCCTCAAAACATTTGCTTACATATCAGCATCAACTTAAAACATCAAGAATAAAGGACGGAGCTAATCAACCCCTTTTGAGGTGCGTCACGCATTCTACTCCTATGGGATGTCGGGGAGGCGATTTGAATTCATATTTGGCCCATGCAACGATTATCGATGGCCAACCGATGAACAACAATTCAGTGTTTATTCTTTCCAGACAAGTCCGGTATTATTCAACGAGCCCGGAGAGATGGAAGGCCTGGTTGGCCAGAGCGGGAAACCCAAACCAGGAACCTGGAATCAGGTGCAGCCGACATCCGGCGCCTCCATCGATCATTGTGGACAAAGGCGGACCACTGAACACTCCATCGACTGTGATACAATGCCGTTAGCTTGAAACATGATATTTGGCAATCCATTTTGGACCTCTTTCCCAAATGGAACCCAAGTTTCGGAATCTATCCTAATTGGAGGGGTTATAAAAGCGAACGAATAAGTAGCGCGCCCGCTCCCTGCCAGGAAGGGGAAGCTCCTTTCTTAGGATAGTTCAGTGTTCCGCCTTAGTCCACAATGATTACTTGCGGTTTTGCTGCCGTTGTCAGTTAGTATCAAGGGCGCACAGATACGTCCACACTAAGCACCGCGGCAGAAATTGAAAGAACCGTTTCAAAAGGAAAGAAATATGTCACGTCGATTCACTACAAACAGCTTTGCTCTACTGTGATGAAATTTCTGACGTGACTGGTAGGCTATCCTTTATCCTTCCTATCAAAGAGACACAGCTATGTACATAGACGTGTCTCCACTGAAAAGAAAAACCAATCAAAACGTCAAGAGCTACCTCAGGATTGCTCTTTGATCTACTGGACCCACGACCATCTGCGTGCTTCTGATCGTGCTCAGCTGTGACCTTTGCCAGTTGGAGGGCTTCGGACGGTATCAGACCTATCCGTGACGATGCTGTAAGAATACCATAGAGCACAGTATACTATAGAAGCACAGCACAGCACAACATGTGTCGAAAATAAGACTTACCTTTGATATCTTCACAGTTGGCGAAAGCTCCGTTCCCAACACGCCGCGCCTGAAACGCGATAATCCGACATCATTCTTCGAACAATTTTGGGGGAGAATATTCTACAAGATCTACTCACCTGCCACCAGTGATCATCATTACAGGCTAGCAGTTCTAGGATATCTCCTTTGTTAAAGGATAACGCCACCTCTGGACACGGATGCCGATCGTCGCTCTTGCCGTTGTACTCGTACTGTAAATAGAGAAAAGGATGAAGGTCTTTGCTTACCAACTTGTGGTAAGAAGTTCCACGCGCTCTGTTTAATGAATGCTCTTTCAATGCGCATTTGACCTTCGCAATGAAATGCATAGCCATGAGATGGACAAATCGGTATTTTACGCTTCTCAGACAAGGCTTGTTGACCTGATCTGGACCGAGCCCTGTTCTAAGGTGAACGTAGCAGACACGTCCTGTTCGTTGCACTACACTTACCTATTGTAGACAGGTACTAGAACTAACATATCGTCGATGTGCTCTAGGCGCCTTCCATCGTAGTTCCGTCGGACAAAAGAAGGAAGATTTACTCCTTCCCACGTCACTTTCTGTAGACGAACTTGACAATTACATGAGGTGTCAGCTATGAGTGATCTCCTTGTAACGCTTCAAGATGAACAGGGTTGAAAACTACTCCGCTCATTGACTCAAGTGAGCGTGAGCTCATTATTGAAGTAATTCTAGGATTTTCGAGTTCGCCTTCACAGCAGTTAATCGAGTAAATTTTATGCTCTGTAACTCCTCATGCAAGCGACCCTACTATCCAGTTGACAGATGCCGCACATCTCAATAAAAGGTCTGTTACACACGAGTTCTTAAACTTTCACTTGCTACGAGTACACGCTATGTCTCGAGTTGCAGCGCATTAAAACATCTTGATTAGTTGCAGTGAAGACGAAGATTTTGTCACCGACCTCTGAAATCCCAGAATTATTTTGAAGATGCACGCACCGTCACTTCGTGTTAATGAGCGCAGGAGCTTTCAACTAGCTCAAGTTGGAGGACTACAAAGAGAGCATGCGATGGTGACACCGCACGTATTCGTGAAGTTGGACCACAGAAAGTGAAGAGGGAAGGAGTATTGAACGCTGATCATGATTAACCTCTCAAAGTGGGAAAAACGCAACTACGTTGGCTGGCGAAGACGCCTCACAAGAAATTTACATATCGATCGGACAGCCATTATCGATTGATTTTGTTGGGGCTATTGTTCAGAGTTTGTTTGCTTGAAGCAAAAATCACCCAAAAATGACAGTTGATGGATAAATTTCCCAATAGGTAAAAGTATCGGCTAGTCAGTTTCTATTTATGAGACAAAGCATTAGCGGGAATCAGACCTTCCGCTAGACCTGCCGTCAACAGGTAGAACAGATAAACGCGCACCAGTACAGGACGTTTCCTTCATGACAAATGGAATACTTTGAGCTTCCTTAACCAACCTGAGCACGCATGTACACATGCGGAGCGCCGTTGTCAGCACGAGCAGACAGATCAGCTGGGACCAACTTCAGCGTGACAGTGCCGTGATCTACGCGATTCAAAATACGCGCCACATCGTCCACCGAGAGCTGCGTCGTCGGTAGGCTATTTACCTCCAAAATCCTATCGCCCTCCTGCAAACCAGCCATGTTATAGTAACAGTAGGGTAACAACAGAAAAATCCTTCGACGCACCTGAATGCAGCCACTTCGAGCCGCCACACCACCTGCTATTACTCGAGCGATGAAGATCTTTCCGCGGTCGCTCTTTATCGTTGCGCCAACAGTCTCGTCCCTTTTCACGATTCGTACCTAAGACCAACGTTCGGTAAGGCGAAGTATCACTAATCGATAGTGCAAAAATAAGTGCTAGGGACTCACAACTTTAACAACAATGCCTTCATCTTCATCAACCTCGAACGGAATGGCCGGCAGTTTCGGGAGGTACTTATTCGTCACTATATCCTCGGCGCTGATCATTAAACCCTGCAGAAGGAAAACGTTCTAAGTTGTAACTAAAAAATGCTAAATCTAATGTTTAAAAAAAACTTGAGGAGGACTAAGAAGAGGCGGTTAGTGGGACAACTCTGGGCTAGAAAGACAAATTGAATGGACAAAGCTGTCGCCAGATGTATAGCAGAAAAAAATTGAAAAAGAACCTCACATTGCACTATGCAACGGCCTCTAATATCTCTACATCTTTAGAGCCAGACAAAAGCCGCAATCACAATGCAAATCGAGCGCCAGGTTAACCTAGTGAGAGAAAAAAAAGCAAATAGAAAAGAAAGAACGACTCAAAATGAAAAATGAAAGATAAGCATCCTACCCGGACATGAGGTCGGTTAAGGAGTGCGATTAGTTGTTGTACGGCGGCCGATTTTATTCCCGTCGACTCCCAGCCATTGATAAACGTGTCACAAAGCGAAGTCGTCTCTGCAGCTCTGTAATGAGAAGACCAGTGAAGCACTAGGCCATCAGGCAATGAGCTAGCAAGGTTGCAAAGAAGAGCACTTCAGAGCGGCACAGAACATACTTCGCACTGATTTCTAGTCACTTTATCGACATCTGGAATAATCAGTAGATGACTACTGAGTTGTGGGTCTAGCCTATAACCGATTTTCAATACCATAATGCAATGGCCAGTCAGTAAGGAACTCCACATACGATGGAAGCTGAAAAAGCAATATCGCAGCTACGACGATGAGATCGCAAAAAAATTAAGAACATGTCATGAAGACGGCGTGCGCATCGTTGCTCCTACCATAATCGTGGCAGCCAATCATGTGCCATCTCTGTACTGCTAAGCCAGTGCCTGATTGGCTGCCGCGGATACGGCAGGAGCAACGACGCGTTCCCGCACCATCTCCCCCTCCCCCTCCCTCCTGTGCTTCTCGCGACATGTAACGATTTTGTTCATGCTAGAGTGTTCATCATCTAACTCTTTCAACCTCGTCAAGGTGTTCACCCCCGCTTCTTGACTCATCATATGCGTAAGACTGGTCATGGATCTTTCACGAGTCAGTAGAGACGGTTAGAGAACCTTACTCGTCAAAACAACAACATAACTACTTGCTCGGAAAGTTCGGCCAGCGTACGTGGTGCACCGGGCTAGAGCGCCTGAAGAACTTCGCAGTTTTCGTTTGAGTTGAGAAGGGAGTTTAAACCAACACATCAGCTACCCCAAAAGGTTACTCGTCTCTCAGGTTACATGACTATGTCGTATAATTGAACGAATTCACCAATTGTTCAAAATGGATGGTTCCCTGAGCTTCATATTCTCTCTTCGATTTATGTGACTGCTTGAAGCTCGAAGTTGATGTTTATTGGTGACAACGTTTCGGGCATAAGCCCTGCTTCAGGTCTGGATACAATAATGCTACTTAGCACATACACACAGTAAAGCGGCAAGAAATACGGACCTAGGATCCACGACGGATTAAAGGGGGAGGGAAGGGCCAAGGTCTTCTTGGACGTTGGTTGGCCGGAATTCACCAATGACACAATGCATTCACCTCATGAAAAAATACTGTGATCATGTCCACTTACTCAAACTTGACTCTTTGTTCATGATGTTAAAAGATTCTTGGAAAAGGGCGAATTGAGCAGCTTTTGAAGAATACACTCGAGGCTTCCTAAGTAGCACGGTAAGATAGTATTTACAAGTTCACGCAGTAAGTTCACTCAATAAAACGGAACTGTATGCTGACATTTATAGAGCTAAAAATAATGCCTGGACTTCTACCATTCAAGCTATGAAGTGTTCGATGTTCACACTCCACTAATTTGATATACTTCACATTATAGATCATAGTATGTCCCCTAGAGGGACAGAAACTCGTAGGTGGCACAAATCTTTCCTTCCTTTCCTAGAACCACACTGTATGCTTACCTATAAAGCTCTTAGAGACCTATTCCCCAAGCACTCGAAGCCTTCAGCATCTATGAACACGAAATAATTGAAGCACTAGGCGTGAAAATTTTAATGAAGCACCAACCGAATGAGCACTAGACTACTACTTTCAGACTCTGGCAGCAGTACCTAGCATTGCTCCTTAATTAAAGTAATTCGTATTGATTTATATTCGTCGTCCTACTTAGTCCGTGCAGAGCTTGCAGTTTTCTGTTGGCGCCCTGAAGAGTTGTTTGTTGTAATTTAAAGTGGGTATTTTACAAGAAAACATGACTAGAAATTTTAGTAAAACAATCCTTTACAATTTTACAACAGTTTGGCTATTTTCGAAAGGAGTACTGACAGTGCTAAACGTAAAGTTGTCGCAGCTAAACTAGCTTGAATCACCAAAAAGCATTCTTCTTTAGACTAACAGCAGAGCAATAGTCAAAAGAAAACTAGAAAACAAGCTCTTTTCGAAAAATCGCTGGTATCTCACCGGCAAATCATAACAGTTGTAGTCCTCGCTGAAGCTGTTACACAGTTTATTATCTAACGAGCTAACGAAACTGCCTCGGGGTCCACCGGTATCCGCCAAACGATGAAATGGATCCATAGTTTAAGTTTATGACCAGCACATCTCGTGTTGGCAGCCGTTCCGTACTATAGTTCCATAGCCCCCTCATTAAGGTAGTTAACACTTCACTGCGATGAGTATTAAGGTGATCCTGTGCGCAGTGGATCGCCCACATACCCTTTTAACTCAACATTGGTTTAGTGTCCAGTTGACAGGAAAAGACTTTGTTGAAGAGATAAATCGAACTTGGCACAACCAAATGCACTCTGTTGACACTGGCCATTTACCAAAAAGCGCTTTGTTGCAAACAAGCTTTGAAGCACGGGCAAACATTGTAGACGACAAGTATTTAAACGTATTTCATAGCCCCACAAATGAGTAAAATCACAAGCAGATGCTAAGTTGCTAAAAGCTCCTTATCCTTCCATAAAAAACTGAACGCTTGCCAAAAAGTTGACGAAAAAAATGATAGAAAGAATAAAACATAAATGCGAAGAATTAAGCCGTAATAGTACTCACAATCTATCGAACTTCAGTCCTCCAGAAGTGGCAAGCTCGTGAAGCCCACGTGCGATATTCTTCTGGCTCTCTGTCAAAGCGTTGGCGGAATTCGTCCTCCTTCCATATTCCTCGAAGAGCGACTGAATGATCTCTTCGAACTTCTCGACAAAATCGCTAGAATCTTTGCTCGAGTTCTTTCCCTCCCCATGACTCATTCTCGCTTACGCGTCTCATTAAAACGTCTTCATCTGAAAATCAACAGCATACTTTCTCGACCTGTGCAACAGCGCAGAATAGCGTACACGTTCGACGGAAGTGATGCCAACAACTAGTTCTTCACGACTGGGATGACTGGCTTTTCAAAAGAATACAACAGCTTTTAAGCTTTAATTTAATTTGTGACCTCAGACGGAGGCGGGGCATCAAATGAGCCAACGATCTTCTAGTGACAGCACAAAGCAGCTTCACTGAAAAGGTTAAAACTAATGACGTCACTTAGAGAGGAATGACGCGATGGGTTGACAATCGCTACTTGTTCTAAGAGAACCGATCGGAACTAATCAATACAGCGTGATAAATCGCACGAACGCCAACTCTAATAAATCGTGAGAGTGCAAACGTTTCTACGGCGCGCTTCCAGGACCGAGGCATTCGAGGGGAGCACCCAATAAATCACCGCTTTTTCTCTTTTCACACTCTAGGAACAAATAAACCGACATCAGCAAAAAGAAGAGTCTGTAGCTAGCGCTCAACAAATCAACTAGCCCACAAAATGCACATGCCGACCAAATTCCTGAGACCTCTGTTAAAACGTGGGAATAGAGAAGTTCGATTCTTTTAACCATCGCGCGGTATGAGAAAGGACATACGAAAGATTAGCTCAGCCTGAAGCATGAAAATCTCTTGCAATATCTGCAGACCGGTCAAAGGTCGCAGAACTTTCACAAGCTAAACCTTCATGATGGAATTCATAATGGAAAACTGCAGGGAACCATAAGAATTATTGCTTAAAAGCATCGCTTGACTCATACATACCCGTTCAATAGAAGCATATATTTTGGTACTATTGTACTTAGTGTACCGCACTAAATCTTGTTCAAATGGGTCTACTGGGGGTAATCTGCCATGAGAAGAACGAATATCAAAGTCGTTTTTTGCGGAAATGCCGTATAAGCCCGTTATATTAAGCTTGAATCGCCCAAGACCTTGCGAAATAGCGCACGCTAGGAAGAGACGCAGAGTGCGCGCCTCCTACCGATGTGCACTATATCGCCGTCTTTAGACTGCAGCACAGCTTAGCCAGGGCAGAAATCTCGAAAAGCCATGAAAGCTGTTGTGTGCTCTCCTCCGCGTCAGCAGAGGAGAGCACAAGATCGGACAGGGGAAGGGACTCCGGGGTGTGGGCCCACCAGCCCATGTTAAAATCGCCATCATCCTAGAGTTCCCTCCCTTGCCCAATTCGGAAGAAAATAAGACCCGAATCTGTAAAGAAAAGAGGGGATACGACTATATCTACATTCGCTGTGTGTATCTACTTGCCACGCCTGCACGCTGCCGGCATGCTGTGGTAACCCCCCCCCCCTAGGACCCTAGGAGACGGCCGCGAATACGTGCTGGTAGGGGGAGAAGTCTGCGTCTCTTACCAGCGCGCGCTATTTCGCAAGGCCTTGGACGATTCAAGCTTAATGTAGCGGGCTTATAAGGCATTCCCGCAAAAAAACGACTATGATATTCGTTCTTCCCATGGCAGATTACCCCAAGTAGACCTATTTTCAACAAGATTTAGTGCGGTACATTAAGTACAATAGTGCCTATATTTTAAACCACGAACCTTCCGCTCTAGCGTCTTCGGACTTGCTGAAGGATCTCATGTCCTTTGTTGCAGTGACACATCCGCACATCCCGATTGGTGGATGAGATCTCGAGCCACATGCGCCGCGGCGCTGCCCCGAGGCTGGCAGACGCGGCAGCACATCTTAAGGGTTCAAGCCTCAAAAGTCTCGAACACGCTGGCTAGCTTCCTGAAGTCCTTTGCCCACACGACAGAGCCGAACTGAATTCCAGTGAAAACATCAGCCCAAAAGCAAATTTAGAAGTGTGCGGCGGTGTGTACTTGCAACGGCCTCACGCTGTCACTGAAAGCATCCGCCAAGAACTTGGTGGTGCAAGCCAGGAAGATCAAGTACGACGTCATAGGACTGGCCGAGATCAGAAGACACCTCCCCCTACAAGGACTCCAGAAAAGAACTGTCCCTCGGAACATGCGACAGCAGAGCAGCAGGCGCTGTTGGTGCTCTCGTCAACAGGCACTTGGCCATGACCATCGATTCGTACGAGTCTCTGACAAGCCGAATCAGACGTATGCGGCTGAAGGAATGTGGCTCCGTACCTGCCTCGTCGGATACGCACCAATATCCAACTAGGACGAAGAAGAAAAGAGCTGGAGAAGTTCTATAACGAAGATCACGCCTCCCACTAGGTGAGCGTCGGCGACGCCAAGATCGACCGCGAAGGTGGCATGAACAACTTCACATAGGGGTCCACAGTTTGGAGTGGAACGAGTAAGGCGAAAGTCTACCTGAGTTCTTGTAGACGGAGACCATCCATGGAAACTCGTAGTTTTAAAGCCTCCTGCTCTGAGAATCCCAGACACCTTCCAACTTTCGAAGTAAAACTTATGATTTAAAAGAATTACAAAATAGATCAACCAAGCCGATCATCCTCGTAGCGCTGCCGTGATCGTAAATTACGTGGATCATACGAATGAACAAAAGAAATTCGCACAAATACTTTATTTTATTTATTTGTAACTTTTTAAAATGAACCCACACTTTAAAACAACTACAAATAGCTGCTTTGAAATATCTATGATTCAAAATCTCAGTTCCTTTTCTTCCTCCTCCATTCTTCAATTCCTCTTTCTTCCTTATCACCTCCTCCGATTACAAGAAAGAAACAGAATTACGACCATATTCAAAGTCAGGATGGAGAAGAGTAGGAGTTATTCGTATCCGATTTTCAGCTTTTGAAAAGTAAGCAGCACTGGAGACCACTGGGCCTTCACAATGATGGTAAAAAAAATACTCACACAAAGCTTCAGTTCAAGCTTAAGACCATTCTGTCCCTAAGAACAGTGGTCACATTTGCTACGAAGTATCACGTCAAAAATGTAATAAAACGGTCTTGGGATGCTGCAGAGTCGCAGCTATACTGCCGAAATCCACTGCTGTCGAAATTCTCATAGTAGTTTCCTTTTCAAAAGCAAAGAAAAGTTATGACGTTTGCGATTTCTCCTCCGATATATCCCTTCTACACACAAAAAATCGCTCTTAACAGATACATGAGTGATTAGTCTCATAGCGGAAAGATAGCAAAGAAGTACCATCCCGGATGATGAAATGGGGTTCGAAGGAGCAGCAGTATAGATGTGTTCCACCTTGCAAGACTTCAAAGAAACCAAAGGTAAGGCCCCAGGTACCCGCATTCTCGAGTTGCTTCTTTAGCATGTTATGCTGACTCCCCCCCCCCCCCCCCCAAGAGCCGAAGAAACAGCGCCGAACACACTTCTGCATAAAAAAGCAGCATAGCTGGCATGGCGGCCTGGACAAGATGTAACTGACAACCTGACAATGCGTTTGAGTGAAGACGTACTGGCGTGTGGACAACGAACGAGCGGTAGGTGGAAGAAAGCGGCGAAAAAGTTGATGGCAGCTGAGCACGAGGGAGGCACGGCGCTTGAAAAGTCACCGCGGGAACCAAGAATCAATGAAGCAGTAATGAGTCGGATGATTCTGGCCGAGAGCAAATGGCGTCGAACCGGAGGAGGAGCGCCAACTGCGGTTGACTCGGAGACAAACAGCTCTACGGCTCGGCCCGCTGTCCACTCGAAACCGCGGCCGCTCTGATGAGCTTCGTCGCATGTGCTCGTCTGCATTGACGCGAAGCAACGCCTCGATTAAGAAATCGGCTGCCGGTGATTGCTTGCGAAGGCAAAAGATCGCCTCGGGCAGGGTTCCGAACGTCTGTCGGAAAACGGCAACGAGGACCTGGTGACAAAAAAAGCCACAGGTCTTCAATATCTCACTAGGAGGTTGTCCCAACGGTAGGTATTAACGGCGGAGGTCGGCGCGTAAGCCTCAGAAATATGAATATGCTGGTAACTCGACTCTAGTACTGCAAAGACAAAGGTTTCAGCCGATCAAAGATTGGGTACAGTAGCCCTTCGCAGTAAGGGGCTTGTCTCGCCTTGGTCGACAGCCGGGGGCAAGGATACGGACTCCAATGAAAGGGCCGAGGGTCCGAATCCACTTTTTAGGACTGGGTTTTGCATGGCTATAAGGAATATTGGATTCAATAGCAATATTACCGAATTTTACGGCTTTTTCCCTTTTATTGTAGAACAAGTGCTCCGTCACGCCTATCGGCGTGCTTCGCACTTGCGCGCTTCGCGCGATGTTGCAGTATCAAGAAGCTAAGGACAATCACATCGAGCTAGCTGCTCTACTTGTACAGCTTTTTTTCATACCTAGGAGTACAAAAGGCTCGCAGCAATGTCCCCTCAACGATCCACCCTTAGCGGACGTCTTCTGCACACCTTCTGAATCCTCAGTCACATTGGAAGACGTCTTCGGCACGTCTACCTGACCCACAAACACGTTGAGCGACGTCTTTGCCACGGCTTCTGAGTCCCAGGCACGTCATGCGACGTATTCCGCACGTCTTCCGAATCCTTTGGCACGTAGAAGACGTCTGGGTATTTTCGGCTATTTTCGCGCCACATGATTTGATCAGTATCGATTGACGGTGATCGATACTGCAAAAACGAAGTTCAGATTCGTGTTGTTCGACCTCGCCTACCCCCAGGGCTGAAGTTTCCAGGCAGGTAGAAGACATCTGGGTATTTTCCGCTATTTCTGTGACCCACAATTTGGCCAATATCGATCCATGGCAATCGATACCTCAGAAACAAACTTCAGATTCGTGTTTAGCGACCTCGACTGCCTCAGAGTCGAAGTTCCCAGGCAGGGAAAAGACGTCTGGGCATTTTTCGCTATTTTTGTGTCGTAATTGCCCCCCCCCCCGCTAATTTTTGCGGCGCCGCCGATCGATAGGATGATTCATCGCTTAGCGCGTTATTATGATATAAAGCGTTACTCGACCGATTCCTTTACGGGTTTTTTCTGAAACCCGTTTTATGTGCCAGTGCTATGAGAATCTAAATTGTACCATAACCATAAATTTGCTAAAAACTGAAGATATCGAAGAGCTTGAAAAGTTATGGAAACAAATCAATGTCGGCTATTGATATCTGAAGCATTCTAACAGATCGAGCGCAGTCGTTTGTATTTTGGATTCCATTTCCTCTTTGTTAGCTACTTCGCTAACCCAACTTATATTCTGGCACGGCAGAAACTCATGGATTTATGCCTCAATGGTTCTTAACTCGCTTGTATGACCTGTTAAATAATCTTCAGCACTTTTCCTTCATTAAACGACTCACCAGGAGACTATCTCAACTGTAGGTCTCAACGGCCCAAGTGTTGTGTATGGACACAATCGACTCCCTCTCTGGAAAACAACAAAATGTAAATATGTCGATCCCAACACAATTCTGCGCAGATTTAGGGGCGATCGAAGTTGGGCCGTTAGCGGTGGTAGCCCTCTGCCTGCACGCGGAGGGCAGGCTCAAGTTGGCTGGAAATAGCGATTGTGGGCATTACGCCGTCCCTCTACCCACTACGCAACCATTGCTCGCTCGCCATCGCTGTTTCCAGCCAACTTGAGTCCGCCCTCCGCCTGCAGGCATAGGGCTAACGCCGCCAACGGCCCAACTTCTGTGGTCCCTAACTCTGCGCAGAGTTTTATTGGGGTCGAGATATTTGCATTTTGTTGTTTCCCAGGGAGAGGCGATTCTGCCCATATACAACACTTAGGTCGTTCCAACCTACCGTTGAGATAGTTTCCTGGTGGGCGGTAGTGGGACCGGATTTATCAGCAATTAAACCCGTGGGTATGCGAGGTATAAGGTGTGTAGATATAGAGATAAGTAAGAGGCAATGACGCAGGCTTCATCGTGGTTACCTCTACCCCTTATACCAGTGGGTTAGTCGTTGATGAATCCGGCCCCTGGACGAGTTCTCGTGCCGTGTGCAGGCGATCATCCTAGGGCCAAGAAATGCTCGAATCAGTTACCAAGAAATGACTGGACGTTTATCAACCTTCATTTCGCTGATGGGCACTATATGATATGGTGGGAAATCATCGGCGAACATTTCTTAAGGGTATGCTTTCGTATTCAGCAGGAATCTATGGAAGTTGTATTGAAAAAGGAGACGAATGCTAGGAATGGGAGGTAACTATAATACGGCCATGGAGGTGGAAATAATAGAAAACCTCTGTTTTCCCAAAGACACGGCCAAGATGACTGCAAGTTTCGCTCTTCGATTGTTACCACCGGTGGGATTGACACGCGCTTCCCTTTTTGCTTCAACTAGAGAAGTGTCTATGGCCCAGACTACCTGTTATATCTGTTTTGAGGAACTGTCTGCCATGCATCTGTACAGACTGCTTCATTTTCAGAGTTTTATGGTGGGAATTCCATTTAAGCGGAGTTCTGCAATAGGTAGTTGAACGATTTTCTAAAATCGCTTTAACGAACCATTTTCACAGCAGAAATCTCAATCGCCTGAGGCTGGCCCCCAAAACTTAGTTCGAAAGTTACAAGAGCAGCTGAAAATTAGATAGACTACTTCTCCAAATAACAGTGGAGTGGTTGTTTTGCGCTCTGAAGCAACGTTTAAAACGCTTTGTAGCCAACGCTTTCCTTCTGTGCTGGCGCCACCGCGCAACGTTGTAACTGCGAGGAGCACGACAACAGAATCTTTATCAAATTCGAATAAAAAAAATCCTAATCGTTTAGTGATGAAGAAGGCCCTTTTCTGTTCCCACCTGCAGGTAAAAAAGAAACATAAAATATGGATCTATTTAAGAACGTCGAAAACCAGTTTCAGCAGAAGTATCGTCCCGCGATTAATCGGGACTCGAAACGTCTGCCTTTCCCTTGATGTAACCTAAGAATCATAGGCCCACATGGAGTTACATCGACAGATAGGTCTTAATTGCGTGTAAACATTGCATATTTACCTCCGCACCTCCGCTGAACACTTCGCCACGTGCACGTCACTCCCAGCAAATGTTTCTGTACAGACATAATAAGAAGAAGCAAGCACAGGGAAATCAAGAGTGGAAATCTGCACTTTCTCGGTTTTCAGCTTCAGGGACCATTTTCTAGCACTCTCCGCGGCTACTTCTACTAAAAACTCTACTTATCCACATCCTACCTCTACTATCTGAAAGGAACGCTTACTACTTACATGCCCACCCTCGACGGAGTCACGGAACAGCTCAGATCGACAAGGTTCTGGCGAACCGTGACCGCGTCACAGCCGGCAGCGACGACGGGGCGAAAACTCGTCGCTACCTGTGGCAATTTAGACGCGAGTCTACACGTCTCAATGAAATGAAATGAAATGAAAAGGGGATCGAACCCATATTAGAACAACCAGCACTTCAAGAAAAACCCTTACCTGTATAAAACCAACGACACCGAGCGGCTCGAAGTAAACGCCTCGCTCAAAAACTCGCAAGTATTTTTCGCCCTTTCAACCGCCAGCTTTATTTGTACGTCGTGATACACACGTGAAAAGGAGGCGAGAAAATGCATCAAACTAATCACTAGTGTTAAAAGTTATAGCTCCCTAAAGAACGAAGACTCCCCACAATTAATGATGCCCGTTGCGTTAACGACTTCCCACAAGGCAGCCAAACTTGGAAGGTCAACTTCACGCTCTAGGCAACGTTGACCATTGGGGTAAACGAACTTATTGTCGTTAGAGTAAAAATGCAACAACAAGAGTCGAAAATTCAAAACAAGGCGCCAGGCGACCATTGGAACCGAAACAGGTTTGTCCGAAAAATCTCTGTCTTGCCATGCCCCATCGGCAATATGTGCGCCAAAGCCAACCGCACTTTTAATTTATTTTCGAATCTTATGCAAGTCTCTCGTGTTCAATTTGTTTAAAGCGGTGGGTCGAGCGTTTTATGATTGTCAGGAAGTCGTTGGGTTTCAGGGACAACATTTTATGTGGCATCTGAGGCCTTCGTGTTCGCTGCTTCACTGCTTTTTATTCTTATTTTTGTACACGGATGGAGCTTCTCTTGATATGTGCAAGGCGAAAGGTATGCATTTTTCAGCGAACATTTACATTTTCTATATACAGGGTAACAAGCCAACTAGGCACTATTTTACTTTCACGACATCAGAGGTCGGAAAAAAATTCGGCCAGCCCTCGCCCAGGTTTAGTTGAGGTTGTTGATGATCACGAATCTAATCCGTTTTTAAAATTTCGGCTAATTACGGTGAGTTGCGGTGTGTACAGGTGACTTAGGTGTCACCGATTTTGCCCAAACCTCGCCTACAGGGGTTATCTGGGGTGCCGTTCCTGAATCTGACACCCATTTTTGTTATTACGCCGAAGTATGCGCGGGTAAGGAACTCTTCAGAATGGACTCCTAGAGGTACATTCAATAGAACTAACCACAGACTAACCATAAATCGGTGACCATGTCCTTAGTTCCCATACCTACCTAACCAATCGACCGAATTTTCAAAAACGGATGTCAGATTCATGATCAGCACCCCAGATTACCCCCTGAGCGAGGTTTGGGAGCAATTTTTCTCTCGGCTTCTCCTCGAACTGTGGAGTCGTGAATGTACAATTGTGCCGCCAACTGTAATGGGCCCGTGGGGCGGAATCTGTAGCGTTGCAAGCTGTTGGAAGTGCTTGAAAGTAGTTCTAGTGTCGTTTAGTTCAGAAGTTCATATACTGATTGTCGCTAAAGAAAGGCAAGGGTCGCAGTTTTGAGAACTTGAGTGGCGTTAGTTCCAGCTTTGTGGACGGTTGATGTTGTTATGCTCGGCGTTTCAAGAAGAAAGAAAAGCTCCTGTATTCTCTTACCACTCCTTATACGTTATATATTTCTCCTTCCTGTTTTCGGCACTGTTGTTCTTGAACGACGTAAGGCTCTTTCATGCTTCGCGACTGGAGCGATTGGTCGTCCAGGGATCGGAGTCATCAACGACTTGCTTACATAACTTTAAGAATTCGACAATTGAGAATTCACAGCGGAAAACTCAGATATCGCGGCTTGTCGCTCACCATATCGCTTGATAAACCGCGCTGTCAGAGATTTCCGTTGTGATTTTCTCGTTAACACATTCGCGACAAGAGTGTTCTCGCGCACAATGCGCGCGACGGCCCGCTGCCTTGTTGGCGCGCGCGGGTGCCCGCACATTTGTGTGGACATCGTCCCTCGCGAGGTGTTACTTTCTGTAAGTAAATTTCAATCGATCTTTGGAAGAAGATCTGGACATTGGTTTGTTACTATAATTTGGGAATTTGAAAGGAAAATCGAACAAAAACATCAAAAAAAGAAGTTCTTCCCAAAAAATTCCCGTCCACACATATGAGTGGACACCGTCCGTCGCGCCCTCTTCGCTGTCCACTCATATGTGTGGACATTGTCGCGAATGAGTTAAATTGCTGGAAGTCGTTCATATGATTTGCCTGGGCTGCAATGCGCTAACGTAGCGAAGCATGAACAAGCCTATATGCAGGTCAAGGAAATTTTGAAAAAGTTTTCGACCAATGTTAAGCCAAAAGGGATATTTAGGATACTCATCACGAATCTGACATCTGATTTTGGTGATGCGGTGGAGTACGGTAAGTGCGAGTGAGTAGGCCTGTCTGGGTCATGGTCACTGATTTAACCCGCTTCTACCGTAACCTAATTTAGTCGGAAGAAATTCCAAAACCGGATGTCAGCCTCGTGCTTAACACGCAAAATAACCCCCTGGCCGAAATTCGAGCCGAATTTCTTTGGCACTGCGTTGTTTTAAGTTACGCAAACGTTACTGTCATCTGATAAATAAAGGAATTTGTTGGAAGGCGAAGAATGATCCGAGTGTGCTGCTGCTGTACAGGATTATTGCTTATATGAATGTTTCCTGAACTCAATAGAAAGATAGGATCTGATTATGAGTTACTTGGGCTAAAACTGAGACGTTTTTGATCGAGTGATAAAAATCGGGATTAATCTGTCTTGTAGGTGCCACGAGATTATAATTAATTATGGAGACGTTTTCTAGGAATACAGTGTGCGTCAAAAGTTCTTGAACTCTTCTGCTTCATGCTCATTGTATAGGATGATTCACTTCGGTCAACCTAACTTTTACTTGGTATTGTTGCCCTACTCTTACCCTATCATATACCGATTTTTTCGTGTCTGAATGTTCTTTTGTTCAAGTCGGCTGATGTAAAATTTTGTGAACTGCCATGGAGAAACTGCAAGGAAGGAGTGCCTACTGCGGACATCACTAGAAGGCTTGGTATTGCGGAAAGCATGGTATATACAACCTGAATCGACTAAAGGGGACGGGAACAATGGAGGATAGATTGGGTAGGCCTGAGGCCGGCGAACGCTTCAACCTCTGAGGTCGTCATGAGAATTCGAGGGAAGGTGCGCCGGTTTTGGAGCGGTGTGCCACCGGCAGATGCTTTTCACTGACGAGTCCATCTTCTCTATCGAACAATTCTTCAACCATCAAAATGACAGAATTCTTGCCGAGGACGTAAAAGAAGCGAATTGAAGTGGAAGAGTTGCACAAACATCAGGATGTCCGGTCAGAGAGATTCTTGCTTGGGTATCTCTGCATTTTAAAACTGATACTGGACTTATCAACAGGATTCTGCGCCCAATTACAATGCTAAAGTGGTACAGAAATGGTGCGCCGACAACTTTCCGGATTTCATCTCAGCCGAAGAGTGGCTCCCGCACGGCTCGAACCTCAATCCAAAGTACACAATCTGGTCCATATTAAAGAGTAAGGCCTGCGCAACATCCCACAAGGATAGTGCTTGATTTCAAAGAGCCCTGGTGAAAGCCTGGGAGGAGATTGATGAAGACGCCCTGCTTGCCGCCGTGTATGCGTTCCCCAAGAGATTGAAGGCGTGTATTCGTGCTAAAGGAGGCCATTCCGAAATCGGACTGATTCTTTATATGTGCCTGGTCAATAGTAATAAATGTTATGAATTTCATCTCATTTGCTTTAAAACAGTCTTTGGGCGGTCAACTACATATATCCAAGAAATTTTGACGCCCCGTGTACCTATCTGGAGGCACTTGGGAACCGACTACTAACGACTGGACCAGATGTGTCCTTATGGTGTGTAAAAAAATATCACGGGACAACTATTTGCAAAGGGTTTAACTGGTGTTTTCAGAGCTCGAGAAGTCACGATGGTTGGTGCCAGCAAAATCCACGCTTGATCTCGATATTTACGTTCACCGCGGCTTAGAGTATAGTCCGTCGAGGGCTTTCACTGATGTGATTTTGCAGCTAAACTTAACAGAGGATGACTCCTACGACCTCTACAAGGTGAGCTACACTTGCCACTCCTTGCTCACTTGTGCGCGCTCTCGTCTACTGCAGAACTAAGTACTGCTTAGGTTTTGAGCACCTTTTAGGGCGAGAACTGTAGTGTTGTTCAAGAAGGGTTCCTGATGGATAATCGCCTGTTCGGTCTGCTCAAAGGTGTTAGCTTGTGGAAGAGTCACCATCTTAATGTGTTCAATGACACTGTCGTTGGAATTTCAACGCGTCTTCCTTACGCCGTACAAGCAAAGGTCATTGGTGCGTTTTATTTCCATTTTATTGCTCTTCAGTGCGTATAAAGGCAATTTACTTTCAGTTTAGAAGTGAATTTAATACGTTTGGGCGCATTCGTGGTTGGTGTGTTAGTGTTCATCTTCGCGAGGCGATTGGTACGGAACGCCTTGTTCTTTTATGGAAGCGGATGCTCCTTCGGACTTCTGGCTTCGCTGCTTGTTATTGTTTTCATTGTGTATAGAATCGCTCCTAAGGTACGTTCCTTGATAATTTGTCGTACATGACAAGTCCTCGAGCGATCCGAAGTGGAGCACTTGTTCATGGCTCTTGCACCAAATGTCAGATGTGATGGACTTTGCATTCTTCGAGCGCCTGATTCATCCTTACATGCGTACTTAATCACCTACATTTTTGAAGGGTAATCGAATTTCTCACGTGAGGTTTGGCAAGGTAACGGGTTGCTATAACAAGAATCTAGATTACGGAAAATGCAGTGCCGACTTACCGTAATCCAAAATTGCGTAAGCGGTGTGTTGTGCAATCACGACACGTACTGTTTCACGGTGAATGCTAAGGGAAAGCACTCTACAACAGCTGTTACTAAACCGGGAGACAGTGAATGCGAAGGGAATGCGCTTTGGAACTGCTCCTACGAGGGGTTGGGAAATTCAGTTCCTTATGTGTGTCACACAGTCGGTTTTGTTCATGCAGCCCTCCTACATTTTCTTAAGGAATCGCGTCCACTTCAACATTGTTGTTCTATTAGTTTGGTCGAAGGCTGTTGGATTTAAGCCGTTACATTCAAATTGAGTACTCAGACTCAATCTCAATGAAATCTATCGGAATCTACAAACTTGCTGGTAAGGTCTACGGCGTCCAATGTGTGTAGGGGTTCAGAAGACGTTCCGAACACGTTGTTCGATAGGCGCAGGAGTTCAGAAGTCGATCTGTGTTCAAAATTATGCTAAGATCTGGGGACGGTCGGAATTTCCGGACATGTAATATACTAGAAGTGATGCGTTTCTAAACAAAAACTCGCTTTTCTGTGAAGAATGTAGGCAATCCCGGGCTACTATGAGTCTGAAATTGGAATTTGTGAACGAATTCTGGATAAGAAAGACGCTGTTTAGGATAGTGGTAACACCTGTCTAGAAACTCGAGTGGAACAGGCAAACATCTTCCACTCGTCCACATTTGCTGTTAAAATGCGGTATTACCATCATGTTTTCTTTCTTTTAGCGTTGTAAAGCGATTACACTTTGTTCATGAGAATTACGCAGTACAATGTAAAAGCCTTGAAGATAAATAAAACATAAGACAGAGTGAATGGGACAAAAATATGGTTTTGATTTGCATTCCGGTAACTAGTCTTCCTTCATTTATCTAGTTTAAACTTTTTCGTCCTGATGCCAACAAACAGACAACGGTGCAACTGCGCTACGATTAAGAGAATCGAGATATTACGGTAACCACAAGCTCCAAGAAGAAGAAACCGCTTTAAAGGAGGACTAGGGAAAAGGTTTGCCTGATTTTACACAAGAAATTCTACGGATCGTCTACGGTAACCTTAAGATACTAACAATTAAGTGCTTTTCCTCGAATAAAACTGGTTTTATACCGAACAACTGAACAAATTCGCACTGTCTCTTATCTTTAATCAGCTGGGAATCATTCCCAAAGCATGCTCCTTGTACATCGCGTGAAAATCCCGTGAAACAGGGCGTGTCGTGATTGCACAACACACCGCTTACGCAATTTTGGATTACGGTAAGTCGGCACTGCATTTTCCGTAATCTAGATTCTTGTGTTGCTATATTGGCGAAGCCATTGTGGTTGTGCCCGAGGTGTTTTATTTACGTCCAAATTCTTGTACCAGTGGAAACTCGAACCGGCATCTTTTGAACCCAGGCATGATGCCTTACACCAGCCTTACATCGCTAGCCCAACGTAGCATCCACGATGTCCTCGAGCTGACCTATCATGGGCGTTGTGTTGGATCAAGCAGTATTGGTGGAGTGCATGTCCTGCCTGGAAAGCAAAGGATGCCGGTTGGAGTTCTGTCCAGGCGCAGGAGTTCTCATCACAACAGAAATCATCAGGCAAGATCCTTGTAACAATTTATGTTCTCGTCCACATGCGCGGTTAGCACAGTCGGACCGGTCCGCATCGCGAAACAAGATTTAATGCCTACCTATGCCAAAACAGGGTTCGATACCTCCATCTTCTCGCTGGCTTGGTAGCTGACTTTTCTAACCTGCTCACTGACTGGGCACTGCAGGATACACTAGAATGCAAATACTCATTCAAAACGCCTTCAGGTACTGTGTAAAATTAAAAGCGTTGCGCGATCTGCAAGTGATTGATTGGCGACGAATTTCACCTTATATAACTTACTTACTCTACTTTGATACTTTGATGGTCCTTTTGTAGGCTGGAGGTCTTCTCAGCGGGGACCACAACTCTTCCAGACCGCTCGATCTCTGGCTGCTTGCATCCAGTGAGACAGAATCCGCTCTCTGAAAGATCTTGAGAATGAGTCTGCCCATCGCGTTGGCGGTCGTCCCAGTGGTCTCTTACGGTCTCTCGGGAGCCATTCTGTGATACGGAGACTCCATCTATCGCCCTTTCGTCGAAGCAGGTGTCCGGCCCAGCGATATTTGGACTTCTTCATGTACTGCAGCGGGTCTGCTAATTGCGACTTCTCCCGTAGCTCCGAGCTTCGTAGGCCTTCTTGTCATTGCTGACGAAGGCTTCTCCTCAGAAGACATCTCTCCAGTGCACGATGCGTAGTTTGCGTCGCTCTGGCGATTGTCTTTTTGTCGGGCCAGGTTTCCATCGCGTAACAGATCGCAGGCAGTACAGAGGCGCTGAATACGAGACCGGCATCCTTGACCTGATCGGTGACTTCGCGAATCGAACTGAAGGCTGCCCATGCTGCGCGTCTCCTGCGGGCGATTTCAGGAGCGAGGTCGTTATCCATGTTCAGCTCTCTTCCTAGATAGACGTAGGAGTCGACCTGTTGTAGAGCGACTCCATTTAACCTTACGAGTCCTGTGTTACACCACTGGTTGACTATAAATTGCGTTTTGGACATATTCATGTCCAATCCAATCTTCATACCTGCCATATTGAGCTCGTTCAGCATTTCCTCGACTTCTCCCGTGCTGGTAGAGATGAGAACAATGTCAGCGAAGCGAAGGTTGCTGATCCGTTTACTGTCGACAAGGTAGCCTTTGTCGTCCCAGTTCAAGTCTTTCATGGCATATTGGAGTGCCGCTGTGAATAGCTTGGGAGAAGTCGTGTCTCCCTGCCGTGCTCAATTCCCGATAGGAATTTTAAGCTTTCGATCGAACAGCTGGATGGTAGTCGATGTGTTCGAGAAGCATTCGTCCAGAAGTCGGACGTAGGGCGATGGTATACCAGCATGCACAAGCGCGTTCAGAATGGCGTTGATTTCCACAGAGTTGAACGCTTTCCGATAATCCACGGAGACAAGGACAAGTGGGATGTGGTATTCGCGGCTCCTCTCGATGAGCTATGAGACAGTCTGAATATGGTCCATGCAGGAGAAATCCTTGCGAAACCCTGCTTGCTCCACTGGCTGATACTCATCCAAGCAGCGCTCCATACGATTGAGCAGTATCTTGGTGAAGATCTTGTACCTTATATAACAGTAACAAAACTAATTTAAGTCATCAATGTCATCGGCCCTAAATAACTGCAGCCGACACCAGGCCTGCAAATTTCTATTTGATTGTTTTTTTTTAAATCACGATTTCAATTGTTTCAGAAAATGATAGGGTTGCCCATTCTAATTGGTGGCTGGTCCTTATCTGTGTATATACTGCACTTTGCTTGGAAGAATCTAGCTACGATAGCCGTTCAGTACCAGAACTACCTTGTAGCCTATTTTGTAAGTTCTTTTTGTTCTTATTTAGGGAAATATTTGCGCAAGTGACTCTGGGGGAGGGGTCACCTTGTATCCATTAGCGAAACGCCAAAACGCTTTCGATAGAAGGCAAATGGATGTCGGTTTACAATAGAAGTGGTCTAGTTCAGCAGTGCATCGGGGCAGAAGACACCAGTTCTGCATGAAGTCTTTAATTTCGTGGAACGCA
Source organism: Heligmosomoides polygyrus polygyrus (assembly GCA_947396885.1). Taxonomy (NCBI): domain Eukaryota; kingdom Metazoa; phylum Nematoda; class Chromadorea; order Rhabditida; family Heligmosomidae; genus Heligmosomoides; species Heligmosomoides polygyrus. Next base: position 30,589,373 of record OX377203.1, on the reverse strand, counting down.
ACATGCATTATGAGGCTATCTTACAAGCTGAACCTCCTCCTCCTCAAAGCCACGTCGTATTTTAATGTAAAGATTCGCTCACAGTTCACGAGCGACACTGGCGAATAGCGTAGTTCTTAAGAACGCATTCCTTAAACGATCTTAGGAACGGATCCGCCCACCTTGTCAGCAGTATCCTTAAAAGTTCTCTGTTGCTTTTGGAAGCGATCCGGTGACTAGTAGACTTTCACGTCCGTCTTTTCATCGAAGTAGGTGAGCTTTCCAACAATTTTTCGAATTCTTCATTTGCTGCAGTGGTACGTTTGGCGCGTCTTGCCATCAAGTCTCATTTTCGTTGCCAGATTCTGTGGATATCAAAGGATCGTTTTCAAGAGACATTTCCATGCAACATGAATCCTCCTTATCGATTAGCGTATAACTTTGTACAGATTTCAGTCACATGACAGATTGACGGCACCCCAAACATGTTGATGATGATATTCTTTAGTTGAGGATCCTTGTTCGTTACATTCTGAGAGGAGATTGTTAACAATTGAAGGTTGAATAGTTTCGGCGTAGTTTCAGCCCATTTCTCCACCTAGGCCCACAATGCACTCCAGCGGCAGAAATTATTGTGGACATTATTTCCGTCCTGAAGCTGCCGTTAAACAACAAAAACCTGAATAATGCCTTGATAAGATTCTGCTAACTTAGGGCTCCTTCCTAAGTCTTAGTTATTTCCAGTAGATGAATACTGCTGTCATCTGTAGTCGGATTCAGGTCACTGTTATGGCGGTATCTCTCGCCGTTTGTTACAAAAGGGGGCCGCCATCTGACAGCCGTTCGCATGATATTGCTCAGTGGACTTTGCAAGCGATATCTTTGCTGGTGATCTACGCATCTTCACAGGTACGGGTTTGTTTCAATTCCCTGACTCTTAAGGCCGATCAGTGCATCCAGTTTAGGTGGACGAGGTTTCCGTTGGTGTAATTGCGTTGCTGGTTTTCCATCAGCTCACCCGGTCATGGCTTTGGTCTCTGCTGTTCAGAATGTTTGGCTTTATATGGTAAATATCTTGTTTTTGAAGGGCAAAGTTTTTATTTTTATAAAATGCCTTTCGTTTGCAGGAGGAAGGTTGTCCCACCAAAACGTCGTCTTCTTACCATGGAGGAATACGAGAAAGAGGGTCAAGAAACGACGAAGCGAGAGCTTCAGCGGTTGCGTGAATACTGTAGGAGTCCAGAAGCCGATGTATGGAAAATCACAAGCAGGGTCCATGACCCAAGAAGGTAGCCTTCTTTTGGGTAAAGGATGCTGATATCGGCTGGTCGTGGCGTCCAGGTAACCAGGTGCCAAACACATGGATGCCGTCTACTCTCACGCTGTGGCACCTGTCGCGCGTGATGTGCCGCAAAAGATCTCCGTGTGGAGACAACGAATTAACGTATTGAGAAGATTTACCAAGCCAGTGTAAAGATTCGTGTTGGTATGATTCGAATATACATAGGGCTATATCAGAATTTCGAGCTCTGTCGAATGAGCTCCACACCATCACTTCCATCGTTGATGCGAAATCTTTGAACCTGGAAATCAGAGAATTTTTCATTGCAAACCTGATACAAGGATATGCTAGGTATATTTATGTACTAAAATTTCACATAGAATTCAACTACATCGCTGAAATACCTTCTAGTAAGAGGTCATTTATTGAAGTCTGAGGGCAATGTGCGCGACTGGTATAGTTGAAAGTGCCCTGAAGGCCTTGCCTCGAAGAGGTCCATGCTTGCTATTCGATCTCTGTTAACCACGATGACGTCCTCCGTAGATGCACCGCATGGCGATTTCAAATATTTGTGAATATGAACTTCGTCATTGAGGTCTACGTAGTATCTTGGTTTACAGACATGTCTCCAACGACGTGATATGCAATTGTTTTTTTAAAGGAAATGACCTCCTCCAGAAGGTATTTTGACGAAGTAGTTAAGTTCTAGTGAAATGTGAAATCTTAGTCTAGAAATATAACTTACCTATCCTGGTAGCAGGTTTCTGAAGAATTAATCTTTTGTTTCCAGTTTCAAAGAATTCTCATCAACGATATTTCTGATAAGCTTGTGATGGAGCTCATTACGCAGAGCACGAAATTCTGATGTAGCGCTATGTTCGATGTATACCAACATGAATCTTTACACTGGTTTTGTAGGTCCTTTAACTACGTTGATTCGTCTTCTCCACATAAAGATCTTCCACGGCTCATCGTGCGCGCAAAGGATACCACAGCGCGAGTAGAGAGGATGACTAGGCGTTTGGCGCTACAGGTATCGGCACCTGGTCGAGTGCCCGTGGCGTCTACAACTAGCCGATATGAACGTCCTTCTCCCTGCCTTTTTCATATATAATAACCGTGGGACGCGTGGTAGCGCGGTCGAAAGAGGTGCCGGCTGTCGTCTGCAGCCTGAATCAAGTTCTTGGTTCGGGTTTTGCGACCAGGCTAAGCGAGATATTCATCCTTCCTTAGAACGGGAATGCGTGTCGCATTCCAAAAGTGATTGATTAACGCCGTCGTTTACTCTCTATACTGCAATGGCTGTCATCTCTTTACTGATTCCAGTGGAGGTTTTGTGAAAAAAACTGACTTTTAACTGCAATGTTTCGTTTCCAGACTTGCTCGCTTTGTTGACGGCAGAGAAGATCACATCCTGGAGGAGGAAGAAGATCTTTATGACGAGGATTCCGGAAATCACAATAGGTACGTCGTCAAGGTTTACAGCTGCACTTAAGCGTTGTTTCTCTCATGGTGAGGCTCTCGCTTTACGACTGCACTTAAGTACGGCGACTGCGACAGTAGGCATTGAGCTGCTCATTTCTAGTGATGACGGAGAAGACGATCCGGACAGTGATCAGAGGGATGACCTGGACCATCGCTACCTTGAGGACGACGATGCTGAAGAGTGGGAAAGTGAGGAGAAATATGGTCGTGAGTCGAGGCATCGGTTTGCAGATTACTCCAACATAAGAGAGTGGGTTTGAGCAGCGTACTCTTCCTTTATTTTCTCGTCACATGTTCTCCTGAGCGTTTAGATTGGATTTCGATGTGCGAGTTGGTTCCGTTAGCCACCTGTTATATATCCCTTCATTGGGGTTTTCGGCTAGTCCCAACTTCGGCCGGATTCCTCTTGTTATGATTTGTTATACAGGGGTACTAACGTACGCATGAATGCGTAGTAAAACAACAACACAAACAGCAGCAGAGTGAAAACATTCCGAGTAGTAAACTAATAAGCAAACAAGACGGATGAAGTAATGCAGTGCGGTCAGTTCAGCTTTGCTAGCGTCCTTAGCTAGCGTCAGTAGAAGTAGCAGCGAAAAGCAGCAACAAGTTCCAGGTCATGGGTGACAACTACGTAGGTTTCCTAGGCAGTGTCACGCTTATTTGCTTTGAAAAGATTTGAAGTGTAGAGAAAGAGTGGTGCAGTTGATAATTGTTCACTTTGAGTCCTACTGCAAAGTCATTTGTTGATGGCGATTCTCAGTTTTTTTTTCTTAGCGTTTCTTGTGGTCGCTCCACGGATACTTCCAAATCAAATCCCAACTTAAGCGGACGATCCTCTGGTCGTGTTAAGATGTGTCGATAGCTATCAGGCGCCGATCTGTTACCCTAGCTTTGACTGGATTAGCCACCTCCATCACTTTAATCACATCCTCATTTCACACCTTGTCCAGCTGGTTGGTCCTCTCCGCATGTTCTCAATTCGCGAATGTGTCCTTGTTTCCCTTGTTGCTTAGAGCCCAGCACTCACTACAGCAATGCAGGACAGACCTGAGCATTGCTGTATACAGGTTTCTCGCGACAGTCTTTGGAACATCGCCAGCGGCATGTATTTTTCTTCGCTTCACATCAGTCAGGCGGCGTTTATCCGACCTGTTTCATCTTACCCTACATTTTCTTACCTTGGAAGGGTCCTTTGCGAAGTAGCGCAACTGCTCCTTCTTTTCGACAACTTTTTTGAACATGGCATCGCAGCATTGCTCAGAACTGATGAATTTAGTCTTCAGTCACAGGATACTTTAAAGGAAAGCCTTTTGCGACACTCCAGGGATATTTCAGTTCTCTATACAGGACAATGGATAAAACAGGCTACACCACGTAGAACACTGTTGAAAACTGCTTCTTAGGGTCGGTTGAAGTTCAGTAAATATTTGAGATGGAACTGTAAGGTGTTACGTGAAGCGGCAGTTCAGAACTTGTAGCCAAGGGCTTGTTTGTACGACGATTGTGTCGAGACAGGTGAAAAGACCATTTATGAAATATTTATATGGTATGTGGTTAAAAGTGCAGCAAGTAGGCATGGAATGGTGCTGTGTGCCATTCTTAGGCTGTGTAACGGAAAGTTGGAGCCGCATTATCAGTAATTCTTATCTATCTTTTTAACTTTTGCTAAAGGTGAAAACGTCGCAGCCGTTGGCGACCATGTGACACGATGTCGTGTCACACGCTTTGGGCCACGAGGGAACGTGTGACACGATGTCGTATCATAATTTTACAATTCATTTTTCTAGTTGGATTCTAATATCTTTCGAAGGAACTTCTATGTATACTTATGTGTTTCTGTGCACTTCATATTTAGACGCTGTCTGAAAAAGCCTGGCCCACGAAAACAATATTCGGTTACTGATTTGTTGAGCTTATCAACAGGTAGTGGGCTTCAATCAACAATCAAATTCTCGGCGTTGCAAAAATCGATTGGTCCCACACACGAGAATATCGCGCGGCCATCAACGTTTTAATTTGTCCACCCAGTTTGGTGTAAAAGAGAGACACATAATCCAAGAGAACAATGAAGATTTAGGTCTTCATTCAGACGATCCATGCCGATACCTAAAGACGGCTCGCGTCTAATGGAACTTCCCTCACATTCACGGTCTGCATACTACAATGAGAGCCCTCAGCGGCGTAATTCAGCACGACGTCCGGGTTCTGCTTCACCGTCTAGGAGAAACGTTTCTCTGTTAGTTTCTTTTGCTTCTGCAAAGTTTCAAGCACTACGACCGTGTACACAAAATGTGCTGCATTTATAGGTCTAGCAGGAGCTTTATGAATCACGAGTCTTCTTTCGCTCAACGGTACGCGAGAAGACAAGAGGCGGTCAAACCTGTGCAAAAGTACGCTCATTCTTCTTTTTATGCTGCCGCGTTTAGCAGAGTGTGACAGACGTTTTAGGCGAAGTGCTCCGTCGACGTCGTCAAACGAGTTCTTCAGCTCAGATTCTGAACCCGATCTCCAAGAAGAACATCTCTACTAAGAGCGTCACGGCACAGTGGTTGATGAACTAATGTCTATAAGGACGCCAGCGTCAGAGTAGTTGGTTATATTTTGCTGCATAACAGGTTGAAACTCCAGGGTTCTCAACATTCGAGATGGTTTGTTCCTTCATCTGCTCAAACCTCTATCTGTGGGTACTGTCTGACTGGTAGATCTGTAATGTTGATTGCTACTCTTTCTCTTAACACCAAGTTTCTCCACACATTTGCATGTTCACTGATCTTGTACATCAAAACGGAGGAAAACCATTGATCTGCTCAATTCTCTGTCGACTTCGCTGACACTTTTCCAACATTTGCAACAATGATAACGTTGTTTGCCGTATTTCTAGGTTCTTGCATTTCCCTACTGGCACCTGTGAATATTGATTAGCGGTTTTTTGTTGCTTGATATGTTTTCAAAAGGTAATGCATCTTGATCTCAGACACTTCATGAAATTGATAAATAATTTGTTTCTGCAGGAGTTCGAAGCAAACGTAAAATATCGGGCTTTTGTGACTAATGATCATAAAATATCAGCTTTTTATTTTTTTTTTTGAATATTTGGCCTACACTATACCTATCCTAGTCCTCTGCGGCCGCCTTGATAGACATGGTCGAAATATGACCAAACGCGGCATGACAAAGAAAGGTGGTAGAGGGCATTTTCGTTACCAGAAGGGGGAGGATAACGAAGTTCAGTTCAACAAAGCCAGCGCGCGCGACGTCAAATTAATCGCATTGAACCGAGGCCGGATCAATTTGAAGTTCGAATAATTTTCTGAACTCTTCTTCGGTTCAGGATTTCAACTCCCCTTCCAAACTCGAAGTCCAATGATTTTTGGTCGAAATTGGCTTACGAAGATCGCTTGGTGGATACATCCTTGAACAAATTTCTTCGTTCGCTCGATTTTTTGCCACTTTAAAAACCACTTTTCTTCGTTAGCTGGTTCATTAAGTAGGAAAGCTCAGCTATAGTGAAGAGCCGTGTGCTACAAACATCAATTTGTGCGAAAGAGAAGCAGCAGTCGTCGACTCAGGAATTGATCCCAAATCCTAAGAATTTCTTAATCCTGTTCCTGCTATACACAAATGAACTTCCAAACTTCCACTAGTTCAGGGGTACATAATGTATGCAGATGACGTTCAGATCTAAAAAGGTTTGATAACTACACAGATCCAGTCTCTCCAGCAAGCCATCAACTTCATAAGTCGCTGGGCAGAAATATGGGAATTATCTCTTGCAATTGAGCAAACACATCTTCTGATGATCATTTTTAGAAAACATCCCAAACTCCGGAATACCGAATTAACGGTCAGCTACTAACCATGCCAGATTAAGTTAGAGATCTTGGTATGTGTGAGAAAGGACCTGTGTTATTCCAAGCACTGCAGTCTTTTAGTGAGAGAAGCCAATTATCACATCTATGACCTCTTTAGGGCTTTGAAATCCGACGTTCCCGAGGTTTATGTATGTGGTTTCAACGCCTGTGTATGACCTATAGTGGAAAGTGGGACATCGGTCTTCATTCCAACGAAACGAAAGGTATACTTTATAGAAAGCATTCAAAACAGCTTCACTAGGAAGCTCATGATGTGTGGTGCTTCTCAGTCGATTATAGCTCTATTCCAAACGCTACCTAACTGGCTTCACTCGTTGGTCTTTCTTCTCTGAAGATTAGAAGAAGAATCGCTAATTTCGTCACGTTGTACAAAATTGTTGCAAATAAGGTTTCAGTTACGTCTGGCACAGAAGACAAGAGAGGGTAGAATCTTTATTGAACCAATTCCACTCCTTATAGGAAGAGTCCTACCTTTCCTAGTATCCGGCGGCGCTATGGTCATATCCTCCATCGTCGTTCCATTCCATGGTTCCATCTACTCTGAAACCGGCCTCCCCCAACAGTTTCCATCGACCCAGCTAAATCCTTTAACGGATGCTAACAAGATCCTTGAGGGGAAGTTGAAACTTCGAGTCTCAGTTGCTAAATCGCGAATTAGCCCGGACTTCTTAACCTATCGTATGCTCAAGGAATTCAACCTGCTGCTAGACAAGTATCAAGATTTAGAGAGTCTCTCTGATCAAGTCTGCAGAAAGTTTGTCAAAGGTCGAATGTCAAAGAGTGATGCAGGAGATGTTCCTCGTGATTTGTTGCTTACCTGGCTAGTGTTCAAGTGCTCTTCAACGTGCGTCGTTTTCTTTGTTCTCCTACACTTTTCATGTTAGACAGTTGTCTATGCTTTGAATAAATAGATTGAAGAATATATTCTGCTGATTGCATCCGCATCGTTCGACATTATAGGCTGGACATTCCAGTGCCCATAAGTTCAGCGGTGAGAAGTTATTATGGGTGAGTGCGACGCAGTAAGGCGCGTCAGCCTCGCAATTTCTCCTAGCTGATACGGGTTTGGTTGCGCGTCCATTCAACGAAGTCATTCGTCTCTCCGAGGTTAGAGACTAGGTCTAATTGGGAGAGACAGAACACTGATTAGCGTCCCGTCATTGCTCAGGCCAACTACGCGTACTGATGGTAACCCTTGTTGTATCTCGTTCTGCATGAATTTGTATTAACGTTGAAATCACACTGCGAAACAATCCTCAGATAGCGAATGCGTAGGGAAGTTAGAATCCATCCCTCCTCCGGATTCCCACCGTAGAGAAGCGCAACTTTGTCCTGGTCTAACAAAGTAGTTTAATACTCACTATTCATGGCTCAATTTGCTTCTGTAATAGACTTGAAAGCTCTTTAAACGCTAAACGGAGACGAAAGATACGTGTTACCGTGTTTCTAGAAGGGCAGCCTGTCGCAGTGCTCATTTTGTACTTCTGACATACCATCGCAGCTCACCACTTTTGGCCACGGGTTTCAGTTGCCTTTTTGGCATGACTCGAGTGCTGTATGAGAACACCCAAGTAAGCCCTTCCCAAACATTGTCACCCTTCCACAATGCTCAAGAAAAGATTGGTCTCCTACGGCATTTTGAGGGCGAACCATCAAAGGAGCCGCTTTGACTGTGGGTCAAGCGGACGGCGTTCTCCCTAAGTACGTTTAGAAGGGCATGGACAAAAGTCTATAGAAACCAGGACTCTCCTTACATTCTGCATTTCTTGCTAGAGTGGTGTCTATACGCGTGTGGACCGCGGTCGGAGGTGTCGTGCACCCGAAACCAGATTCTTGGTTCGGATTTCCCGCCCAGGCCAGCGAAGCCTTTCATCCCGCCGGGGTTGGTGAAATGGTACCAGACTCATCTGCGAAGGATAAAACGCTCAAGTCATTGAACTATGGTGTGGGTGAGCTCTTACCAGACTCGCCTGCGAGGATAAAACACTGATTTGTTTAACACGTTGACGACAATGCGTCCCAAATTGGGACGCAGCTTTTCGGTCGCGTCGGACAATGCCTCCGAATTTGGGACGCACCTCTGATAAAATTATTTCGAAACCACCGATCTGGCTCAAACTTCGCGTAGGAAGGTTCTTTGGGATGCCGGACACGAATCCGAGCCCGCTTTACCGAATACGACGCGCTGCAGTAGGTACAGGTAAATGGGGCGATCAGTCGTCTCATTCTCGAAATAACAGGTAATAATTAAAATTCACTCACACCAAATTTCTGATTTTTATGATGGTGTCCAGCACAAATTCTTATGGGTGGTATTACCTGCTCAACAGTACAAAAATAAAGGATCGATTGTTACTGATTAATTTTGAGGATCGATTGTTCTGGTTAGTTTTGAGGCGCGATGTCGTATCTCACTTTCTCGCTATCACGCGCGCTATGCGCGATTTTCTTGTGGCATGCAGAGCACGTGAAAATCACGCATGCTATCAATGATGAACGGACTGAAGACAGTCTTCTTACCTATAATCAAACCCTAAGCAGCCGCCCTAGGCGAAGTTTGAGTCAAGTCGGTGGTTCTGACCCGACCACCTTGGTTGTCGATATGGGTGGCCTTCGGCTGTATTAGGTGAAGCGAACCTCGGATCCGTGTTCAGCATCCCAAATAACCCTTAGATGACGTTTGGGTTACGCGATGTGGTGTCGTGAGAGGCTTGGTCCCGCACGACAGACGCGCAAAAATCTCTGTTCGTCAACGTGTTAACGGCTGGCTTGAGCAATTTATTGCATAGGTCAAATACACAGTCAAATCACTTCCACGACATTCCATGAAGTAGAGTACGTGGCGCATCTCGAAAGGGATTCACGACTAATGCCGTACTTTAACCTTTTTCCTTTACGTTTCAAGTTGTTTAAAGCATATGTGATCAGCTCCTAACCATGAGTATGCTAGCTCTCACCGCCCCATACCTTAATATGTATCAAGTATTGTAAATATAATTTATGTTACTACAATGTTAAGTTGGCATACCATGAGGATACTCGTTGCACGAAGAGAAATTTGAGCTCACCACAGAAATTGTACAACAGGGCCCACTAATTCAGTGAAATCTAGGAAATACACAAAACAATGGGACTAAAGTATTGCTATGTGATATGAGGCAGACGATGTATGACATAGATGAGCTAAGGGTAAAGTAGTGAAGATGAGGTGCATTGAATAAGAGTGCTCTACTTCGAAAGCTACATCACACAGAACCGTTGGTCGTGGAAGGTCTTCCTAGTGAGAGGATTCAGCATTTGGGACGAAGTTGCAAAGAAAGACTTCCACGCTCAACGTCCGGAAGGGAGGTAGGTAAGTGCAGGGAGTGTCTAGTTCACTAGGTCATTGGCGGCGCTCTCCAGAGCCGAATCGTGGTAGTTCTTCTCGCGGATGGCACTCAAGTGAGACATTTTGCTGACGTAGGACGGGTGGTCGGTCAGGATGGGTATCGAGAGATCCTCGAGCATCCAGTGCATCTCGGCCACGTCGTTCACCGTCCACACGGCCACATGGAGGCCGCGTTCCTTCTGCTCCAAAACGAAGCCCCTGCAACGGTATATGCTACCTGATTACACGGTAAAAACGGAAGCTGCAAACGACCCAACGCGTTCCTTTTTGCCTTTTCAGAGACGCGTGGATGGATATTTTCGAGTGAACCTTTGGTCATTACCAATTTTATAAACGTCAATTACTAGGACAGCAACCTTGAACGCAGCCTAGTATCGAGACGTTGTGCACAATCCAGCTGGAATATTGGAACCATCCTAATCGAAGGAGGGGGCATATAGTGATTTGCGTCTTCAACTTCCTGCTTAAGTTTATACGACAGCTTCAACTGCTATCTCATGATCCGAGGGCTTCCCTTTAAATTCAATGGATGTGGTTGTGTGGCATGGGGTGATGCACGCAATGCTTTACGATTGCCCCCCCCCCCCCCGACTAGGATAGATCCAAAATGTTTTTGAGCTGTCCTGAAAAGAAGACTAAACTACGGAAACATTTCTAAGAAGGACAAAATTTAATTTCTAACTAATCGGTCGAAAGAAATCCGAAAGCTACGCCATGACTACTGTTAGGTTGTCCGGAAAGTCCTCAGCGTTTTGTGTAACTATTTTTCATTCATTGTGTAATTAAGTAACAATTCAACTTGCATTGCGCATTAATGCTACTTTTTGTGCAGATTTTTTCGCTCTATCTGACTAAATAATTTACGTTTCAACTTTATTTTATATTTCTGTTCTGGAAGGGGTTGTTGAAGTATGTCGAAGGAGCAATTCCGAACGATATTTTATCTTAACTTCCAATCGGGACTATCCGAAGTGGAGACAGCTAGATAAATCAATCAAGTGTGGTGCCTAATAGTTGAGGGAAGCGCTGTGCGCCAACGGTTCAATAAATGTTGGACCGAAGATTTCAGCATCGAAGATGACCCCCGTAGCGGTCGAGCTAGAGCAATCCTGGACGACGAGTTGAAGGAATTGGTGGAAGCTGAACCATCCCAAACTGTTCGCGGGTTCGCTAAAGAGCTGAGCGTCAGTGAAACCGCTGTCGCGGATGCTTTGAAAGCCTTGGAAAGTGGAAAAGCTCAAAAGTGGGTGCCCCCCGAGTTGAGTGCGCCGCAAAAATTGCCACGTTTCGAGAGATTCTTCTCTACTTTTACGCAACAAAACTGACCCATTTTTGGAACGAATCATCACTTGTGAAAAAATAGGAAATGGGTCGAACGGTGGCCCGGTGGCAAAAGTGTGCTGATTCGAACGGTGCTTATTTCGACTAAATCCGGTAAGATTTGAGAAAGTTATGATAGTTCAAAGTGAAGCACTCAAAACGCACAACCTAATAGAAATCCAGACTCGTTTGGGAAGGTTAATCGACTCAGTAATGTTGTTCCCTTGTTGTTTTTGTTCCATGCTCTCCACATACATTTATTTATTTATTTTTATGCAACCGATGGTGAGCCTCCATACAAAGAAAGAAGACACTTGGCAATCAAATGTAGCTGTGAAAGAGAGAAGGTGTGTTGAATAATTCTTACGACAAACGACTTTCCCAGATACATTCTGTGAAATAACTAAAGGAAAGGCATTCGTTTAAGATGAAGCGCTTTTGTGGAAGAAAAAAATGCCTTATGAAGGGGATGATTAGAACCGCAAGAATATTGGATGACGTTCCCTGTGGCTCTGTGGGTATGAAGGGAATATCAGAAGCGGATGATAGGATGCTACGTATTCACTCCCTATCAATCCAGCTCTGTACCCATTGAAAGAGGCCTAGACCTAGTTCCATAGCAGCTTGTTGCGTAGTGCACACTAAAGCTCTTTAGTTTCACTGAAAGAATGACGGTGATAGTCGTTGCTCCACGAGGTTCTATGGGGAAATGTTTTCCTTTGTAGACTGAGCTGAACAAGGACAGTCGAGTGTAGGCGACGGCCCTTGCAAAAGGCCGACCTTCAAAGATCCCCTATCACATATAATGCATGAGAGTTCAGTTTCAGTACAATTCGCAGGGGAGTGTGAGAACTGTCCGAGAGCTTCTGATGAAATGACGGTCATAATTCAGCTAGTCTGAAGGTTCTTCACGTAATAAAAACCCGCGTAGCGATGCTTCACGTGAGCACATTGAAGAGCTGCTCTTTTGAGTTGCTTGAAGGAGTGGAGCGAAGAACAGTTCTGTGCTGTGCAGAAGACGACGTGGGTCTGCAGAAGGGAAAAGGACACAGGGCGAGGTAAAGGGTGTTCTATCTGGAAGTCCCAGGACCTACATTGGTGCCAGAATAATCACTTCCAAATGCTCTCATAACGATGGCTTATTGCGGTAAAAACTCTAGCGCTAAGCGGAACTTGCACCCGCATCATCTGCTAACCGACCACGATGCCACGCCATTACATCACCGGCAGTGTTTGAAGAAATGCAACATTCTCGTGGGACCAATAAACACCCATCCGTTTATCGTGATGAGCCGGCCGCTGATATCAGCATGGAAGCAGTTAAGCTGAAGGTCACGATAGAAATGATTCAATTCGTTTTCTTTAAGCCTCAAGTGTCTGATACTGATGTTGCAAGCCCTCATGAGGATTTTTTTGTTGCGATCAAGACTCGCACCCTTTCCACCTGCTAGCCGGGCAGGAACGCTCAATGTCATTACATCATCGGCGATGTTTGCTAGGACGCAACATCCACACCTCGTGGGACCAATCAGCACTGGATGCACTAGGAGCGTTTGATGCAACGGCGTTGAACTTTTCTGCCTGGTGGACACGGAACCCGACGCCGATTCGAATAATTCGAAACCGACATTTTCTTCACACCCGCATAAAGGGACTATGCGAAAAATGGCATTTTTGAAAAGCGCGGAATCATGGGATGATTCAGATAAGAATAGCTTTAACAAGAAAGATTTTCTGATGATCTAAATAACTAATTTATCTTCGGATCAGCCATTACGGTTGTTTTATACCTCTGCCGCAGCGCGGCGCCCCTACCTTGCCGCTCTCTGAAAGCCATTCAGTCGCTGGTCATCGCGCCTTGGCGCGACTCGCATGATGACGCATTCCAAAATTCCATCAAATCAGGTGCTTTACGGCGACGGGGTATGGATGTGCAGCGCGAAAAATTGGTGCCCATTTCGATCATAGTGTTGCGCCGCGGCGCAAGTATAAACGACGCCTACAGGAGATCTTAAGAATTCGGTTTCGCGGAAGTTGCTTCATGCTGATAATGCAAAGTGCGCTTACGAAGACAAAGATGATATCGAGAAGCAAATTCTGGCTTGCCGTGACGGCCCAGAGTAGTTTGCACTCGAACTGAACGTCAAGAAGGCCAAGCAATCAACGACTGACCTGAACAATTTTGTCTCCGTCAATTTGAGGGGAGCTGGTCCTTCGCGCGCTTCGGTTTTTAAGCGCTTGTGATCAGCATTCGCGTCCAACGGCATCCTGATGGTTGAAGCGAACTCACGCATGAGTGCAGCTTGGTAAAAGTGTCGCACGCTGATTATAGTGTGCCCTTTGATATGAGGATATCTGAGCGCTTGTAGTTAAAAACCTGCAGAGCCATTGTTCGGCTGGCATATACGGCGCTGACTGTTGGCCGGCGACCAAGGAAGTTAAATCACGCCCCAGCGTTATGGATGGAAAAATTGCAGGCTGGAGGGTGCGATTACGCGCTTGGATCGCACCGGTAATGATAGAACCGGACAGTTCGATGTCGCGCCATCAGCAAATAACGTGCACGAAGCTCGCCTCCGATGGTACGGCCATGTTCTCACTGATGACGACACATTTCGGAAGATTGGCCTTATCATAGGAGTGCCACGAAAACGGCCTAAAGATCGGCTGGAGCAGCGTTATGGTGATACGTTTCACATGGACTTGAAAGCAGGAGGTGTCCGCTGAGATCTAGCACAGGATCGGGAGAGATGGCATCGTGGGGAAAGCGAACTCTGCGACGAAGCGAAACAAGCGCTGAAGATGCAGAAGAAGACGATGAAGATGATGATGATGAAGACGACGAAGAAGACGATGAAGATGATGAAGATGAAGATGAAGAAGATTCACTAAAAGGATAAGGATAAGCCTGGGAAAGACGTTTACCATCTACAGTATCTAATGATGATCTCTGTCTACAAATTATTTCTGCTTATTTATTACCACCTATTCAACTTATTTTTCACTTTGTTTATGATGCACTCCCTCTTTAAATCACCGAAACAACGGACATTATTCGCTGGTTATACCATATCTTAGGTAGAACAAGTATAACCTACTCCTGCAATAACTGTTACACACGCTTATACTCTCTCGCTCTTCACCATAGCATTTCAGTAATTGATAAAAAATCACCTCGAAATATCGCGGTTGTTCGTAAGGAGTAGATCTGCCCCAAGAAACCATGGCGTGACGATCCGCAACAGGAAAACGTGGATCATATCAATTAAGACGAAGAGGTGATGCTTCAAGCCGGTGTATCGAGGTAGAGTGTTCTCGATGTCCTTGTAGGAAAAGAATTTTCGACGCCAAGTTAGTCCTGAAAATTCAAATTCAAACCTGGACAGCTTATTTTGTTTCGTTATTCTACCGAGTACGTGCTGTCGCAGTCGGAGGAGGCTCCGGCTGTCACTCCACGTTTTTGGTTCCGATCTCCCGGTTTAGTCCTCTCACGTCAACCAGGACTTCCACCTCTCCGGGGTCGATAAATTGGTACTAGAGTTGCCTGAGAAGGAAAAAACACTGGCTACTCCACCGGCTGGCTACCACATGTCATTGTATGGGTCAAATACGCATTCAAATTGCCTACACGACATCCTGTAGAGGTAGAATGGCGCACTCCACAAGAAGATTGGTTAGCACCCTCCCTTATCCGCACCCTTATACATTTGCTAGGAGCCGGTAATTGTGAATGTGAAGGGAGAACGTTTATGCAGTTGCGTCGGGAGAGATTTTAATAAAGGGCAAAAATAGATTTACAGTTAGTTGCTCCCGCATTCCGCTCCGTTTTTCGTCCTATCATGTAATTATATCGTATGCGCATAGTGCCTGTAGAATAAACACGAAGTCCATCTAAAGGCAGTTTCCCCTCTCAAACAATTTGAGCGCTACAAGTATGTCTAAAGGCCGCCACAGACTTCTGCGGCTTGACTCATCATCAGTGGGAGCGGTGACGGCGAGGTACTGTACTGTTTCTAGTGGGGACCGACTGATGCTTAACAATAACGCGCCTCGATGACGATCGCGCGCCCGCATCGACCGTCTCCGCTCTGGATCCCGCCGCGAAAGGGCAGAGCGCAGACAGACAGACGCTGGAGCGGCGCCGCCGGGTGGAATGATTCAAGTCATTTCCGCCAGCGACGCCGCCGGTGCCGCTGGGCGACGCCGCTGGCGGCGCCGCTGGAGGCGAGCTCTGCGTCTCTGCCCTATGGTTAAAGGCCCCCGCAGACTTTTGCGGCGTCGCCGCTGCCCTATGCTTAAAGGCCGCCACAGACTTCTGCGGCGCCGCTGGAGGCGGGCTCTGCGTCTCTACCCTATGGTTAAGCATACGGCAGCGGCGCCGCAAAAGTCTGTGGCGGCCTTAACAGTAACTGGCAGCGTTATTGTTCGAAACAAGCACAACTTACCGCTAAGAATCTTCTGATTTCCTTGTTTGATCAAGTAAACCACCCATGGGTAGAAGCTGCACACGATGGCCTTATCGTAGAGATGGTACTTCTCGAACAGGTTGCCGATGATCTTGACGAGCTATAAAACTGCATTACATTCGAGATGTTATGCGCGCGAAATGCAGGTACATAAAATACTCCAGCACTCCTAGAAAAGGAGCAAACATTTTGCATGCCTTCGCAGAGCAGCCGTGGCTTAACTGCTTATTTTACTACGCGTAAGCATTTCGCTATGTGAGCGTGTAGCATAGTCGGAGGAGGTGCCGACTGTCGCGTGCAGCCGATACCCAGGTTCCTGGTTCGGATTTCCCGCCCACGCCAACCATATCTTCCATCCCCCAGTGGTCGGTGAGTTGGTACCAGACTTCTCTGGGAAGGAGATAAACCGCTGACTTGTCCATCGGCTGGCATCGCAATACATTCACAATATAGAATTAAAATACGCATTCAAATCGCCTCCGCGACATCACGTAGAAGTAAAACGCGTGGCGCATCCCAAGAGGGGTTGATGCAACGCCGTACTTTATCCTTTTACCCTTTTTAGGAACATCGCTCTCGAGCATTAAATTCATATCGTTCTGTTGTCTTTTTTGAGGCACAGTCCGAGTCGCTTTATTCCTTTTTTATATTGTAGGGCACGTACCTTTTTATGTATCAAACAATAAAAAACATGAATCAAATTCTAAACTCGCGCCTATGCTGACATAGCAAGCAAACACAAACACTGGTGATTCTATGCGGTTCAATGAATGGGACGTACAGGACTACTGAGGGGACGGTAAATCGGATCGGGTCACGCGACAGCGGGCGCCTCCTGCAACTGCGCTACTGAGGGGACGGTAAATCGGATCGGGTCACGCGACAGCGGGCGCCTCCTGCAACTGCGCTACCACGACCCGCATTACCCACCTATAACTTCTACTAGTTGGAAGCTCATAGGCTATGATGTTCTCTGAGGTAAGCGACGATTCGCCTACTTCCCTACACCGTCTTCGACTGGCAGTGGCTCTGAGAACATTCACTGGCACTGGCTAATGATCATTTGACCGAAAAAGAGCAACCTGATGGCGATTTAAATAAGAGTGGAGCTTGGGTGCTGCAGCGGTTCGACGTCTAGGAGCAGTCCCCATTCCGCTCCTTTCCCGGGCTTGATAGAAAGTCGTGCTAGAGATTGCTGAGGGAAAGCTGAGGCAGTTAGGCAGCCATTATCTTACAACTAGTTCGTATTCCAAATAACTACTTATGGTTAGAGCCACAAAATCGTAGACATACAGTTGTGTGGCGGTCAGCAGCAGTCTAGTGAGCCTGACCTCGGTATCCGAATCCTTGACGTCGAAGAGCATTTTCATGTTGTTGTCGACGGCCCACTTCACGACGTCCTCCAGTGTGGGGATGCCTTCGTTCTGCACCGGCGCCAGATCTCCACTCCTGAAAGCACACAGCTGCAACATAGGTTGGTGCGGAGTCTCGAAGCGAAAAGCAGACAATGCAATACGTTGTTCTGGTGAACTTGGCGCTAATATTGGCGCGCGCTAGCTGTGCCAGTGTTTTTTCGCGTATCGGACCGCTGAGGTTAGTGGTCCGGTCCAAATCATCGTCGTGTAAAAGCACGGCCTCACCGTCTTTCGTCAGCGCCACGTCGAACTCGATCAAGTCAGCACCGTCGGTTTTTGCCTGCGCAACGGAAAATCGGTGGTCGATTAGTAGCCTGTGATGTTCGAAGCCGGTACTGTGGGAGGGCGATTACCTGTATGAATCCGGCCATTCCGTTCTCTGGAAACGATGTCGGAGCTCCACGATGGCCGCCAATGCGGAAGCCGTCGAAAAACCTGCGCACCTAGGTGTGTTTTTTTATTCGTTGTGTAGTATTGTAGTACCACATAGAACATATGCCCTATATAAACGGGTTTTCCTCCAGAAGTTGATGTGAGAGAGGAAATCTGTGGCTTCATTATACGAAGAAGTTGGGTCGAAAAAGTGTGGCAAGTGAAGAACAAAAAACTCGACTTATTGGCAAGGCGTGGGATCTAATAGGGCAGAAGCCATATCGCTTAAGGACGTTCACCATCCTTTCACCTCCTTTCCCCTATTCACTTAAATCATTATGCAGGTTCTTTGACAGTCAACCTTGTAGACCAATGAAGCGCTTCTTATCTTCTCCCCTAGCCATTCCTAACTGTATGAAGGATAGATCGTTCTGCTCGTCTCATCACTAACGTTGCAACTGATTTTGTTCCACGTTCTCCTTTAAGCAGCATGGTAGCGCAGTCGCAGCAGGTGTCACCCAATCCCAAATTCCTGGCTCGAATTTCCGTCTAGGACAATCAAGCCTTCCATCACTTCGGGGTCGGGAATTAGTAACAGACTAGTGTGGGTGGGACAAAACACTGACTTTCTCCCCCAGCCCTCCCCAAATTGACTGGCCACGGTAAGTCATTGTATAGGCCACATACGAATTCAGATCGCCTTTACAACATCCCTTAGAAGTAGAACGAGTGGCGCATCCCTAAAGGGGTTGATTAATTAACGCCTTCCGTTGTTCCTTATATCTCCTTTAGATGCACACATGCTTGATCATTCGTCTTCCTCTGCAGTGAGTAAGTTATATGTATACGTTCTGTGCGATGCTGCTATGTCATAAAACGTCCTCGTTCTGGTTTTCAACCTTGGCGCCATCACCTCAAATTTTCTTCTTTCTTTTCAAATATCACGTTCTTTGTTATGAAAATGGATAGTGTTTCCAATAAAGGCTCATTTATCTGCTCCGTCTGTCTTCTCCTTACCCTACTCTTGGTCGTTTGTAGGGCTACCTCCACAAGGTCTTTTTCTAAGTTATCGAGGTCCATTGTTGCGGACCAGGTAAGACTCCTTTTGACACTGGCTACGCCCACATTAAATGAATCATAATTAATTAGTTGAAATTTTTTCCTTGTAATGATATAACTGTGGCTTCTCCACTATGTGAAACATGATCACGGTGCCATCATCCTTATATATTTATTTACGCGACAAAGGGCGCGCTAATACAACAGAGAACAGCAGGCACATGACCAGCTAATAACACAGATAGAAGTGAAAAAATCAAAATCAAGGAAAACTGCATGTACTAAGGTAGATATAGACACCGTAGAAGCAAAGAACTGAAAAACAGCCAACATTTCAAACTCAAAAATGACCAAAACCAACTCTTTCCAGTGCTTACATTGAAGAACTAGTTCTAGTCTTTTTTTAAGCCTTCCAGCCTTCCACGCACCTCTAAGCCCCTTCTGGTGGTCTTGTACAGACGACGGCTTACCTAGCTGGTTAGACTCCTGATGGAACTGATGGAAGGACTTGGCGTTACTGCCCCATTTGTGCCTCTTTTGTTAAGCGCTACTCCACTACCCCATTCGATGCATTTTAATGGCTTTTTGCACAGGTTAACGCATATACAGGCCTGTTACTCGTTCTACTCTTTCTTGGTCCCTTGCTTCCGCCATTACTTGCCCTTCTCGGTCCCAAAATTCAAAATTTTCCACCTACCTTCCAGAGGATTCCAACAGAAGCTACGGAGCAATTCAATTGGAGGAATAAAAATTAATCGAATGTGGTGATCATTTACCTTACAGACTCATTTCTGTAGTTGTAGAGGCACGTTCAGAAATAAAAGCAAAATTGCCGCAGTAACATCACTCACATCGTTTGGATCACATGGCTTGTTCCGAAACAGCACTACGGCAAGAACAAGGAGTCCAATCGCGACAGGAATCAGGATAGGAAAGAAATACAGTAATACAACGAAAGACACAGAGGCCGCGAGGGCCTTCGGCAGTAGAGGGTGAACAGCGCTGAGCTGATCTGCTTTACCCATTGATCTGAAATTCAACAACGTCTGGAACTACATAGCACAGAAAGTAGGACTCGCTCATTTGCGGAGGCAATTTATCGGTGCGTTGCGTCATAGTCCTCGTGTTACTACAGCGGAGCAATTAGCCCATCAACTCGTACTAACTTCAAACGAGGCTCTAACAAATCGATCTGCATCTGATTTGTGGACTGAAATGTAAATCTTCAGATGCACTCATGCATTCAAACGTTCACTAGTGTTTGTTATTCCACGTTCTGTGAATTTTTTAGTGGTTTGTTTCACGTGCAGTTTTTGAATCGCGTGGGCATGACCTGCGCCTCCAAAGATGAAGACAAAGATACTGCACTACATAGGTATTTATAGGTAGCTAGGATGAAGCGACCACTGATGAACACATCTCCCGAATGCGATCAACCTTCTGAAGGTGGGTTGCTCCTGTGAGCGAAATGCCCTTCGTGATATTCATAACAGCTCAAAGCTCTCAACTAAGGCGTTTGGTGGGAAACAATTAAACTTGTGTCTCTCAAGCTGGTATGGCGTTATATCGGCAGGCCGTCAATAATTAACCACCTGAAACCCCTAAGCGGCACAGAAGCTGACACACCCTGCAATGGTGATGTCTCAAGTGAGAATTCTGGCGTACCTCAAACGGCAGTAGTCTGTTTAAATGAGGAAGAAACGAAAAGAATACACATCGAGCCTATGAGGCATTCGCACTGGAGGAATGATTTACGTCGAAGGTGGTGGCGTCAGACGAGGTCTATTGTATCGCGGAAATCTTTTTCTACTTTCTGAAGGAAAGAACGTCAGAGAGTGAAATAGTACCATATAAAATTTCAAGTCATGATTATTATACAGTAAAAAACCAAGCCTCTTCCTAACAATCTCGAGGAAGAGCCTGTTGTGCATTCAAGAGAACACACATGTATGTACATACATCAGGCAGCAAATTATTATGCGTGATTCGGTATATGCATAGGAATCGATCTACAAATTATAAATTTTGTGAACTTTTCGACTCTGGAGTGATATAACATTCAATGAGACCGGGATACAAAGTAGTCACAGCAATAAAAACATTTGAAAATACCACGACAATTTACCGAGAAGCGCAAGTACCAATGTATGAATAAATCTACAAAAAATGACGAGCGAAAAGATATCTGAAACGAGGCATGACATGTTGAAGTTTTCGATTCCATGGACAAGCCTTCTGAGCTTGTTAAGATTCCGACAAGTGAGAAAGTTTGACATAACTTGCGATCTAGCAACATTGGTATACATCCTTAGTCTTCCTTTTTTTTCAACAGCAGTACTCCGAAAACTCTCAATGGTCTTTTAAAGCCTTCTGGTGAGTTTTGAGTTCTTCAGTTTTGCCTTTGTTTGCTTCAGTTCCTTTCAGTGAATGACGTAAAAACTCTCAAGTGTCTTTTAAACTTTTGGTGAGTTTCGTAGTTTTTAGTTTTGTTTTCGTTTGTATCAGTTCCTTGCTAGTGAATTTCAGATAGCATGGTGTCGTTATTGTGATGCCTCACCTATCGTGATGCCGTTTTAAGAGGCATCACAATAACGAAACCGTCCTATCTGACTAACTCACGACATCACTGAACTGTTCGAGCAGGCGCCAGAAACGTCTATATTCGTCCCTGTATCCTGCAAGACTAACAGACGGTCCTGTGATAAGCGATGTCCAGTCGCCAGCTTCATACTGGGTTCTTATGAGCATTCCTCACTCGACGGGGACGAAGTGTGTCATGGCGTATATTTAGGGAATTCGCGAAGCGGAACCAACATGTTGGTGGTGTGCTGATGTCTCTTTGACATTCCTCGAACACCCATCGGTTACGGTTTGCGTCAAGCGGGTGCCAATGACACGCATTATGTGGACGACCCACCTATTTTTTGACGACTTGGCCCATGCTACAGTGTCCCTTGAAAGTCGACAAAGTCGAGAACTTCGGAGTCTTACTGTCGCTTAGATGAATCTTACGTCATACACACGTGATTCACCCGTCAAACGCTGGTTACGCCCAGCTAGATCATTGGTGATGTTGACTTTGCGACCAACATGATGATTTGAATTTCTACATGTCTCATCGACAGCGGTCGATGCATTCGGCCTCGAATGCAGGTACCGGTACCAGCGATACGGTACCGGCCCCTGCGGAGTCACGAGGCAGCGCCTCGCGCTCGCTGAGGTCAGCAAGCGCCAGCGCTGACGAAAGAGGGAGGGCCCCGGCTAAACCCATTCCGGCTTTTTCTCGTCTAGCGACTGGTTGTCGCGCTATGTCCTCTGCTAACAGTCAGGACATCGTCACGTCAGATATTACTATCCTGAAAACTGTCTTCGACGAGCTCTGCTGTAGAGCAAACGTCCAAGCCGAAGCCGCCGCTGCTTTGGTCCTATTGTCAGCAATTGTCGCACAAGCCGCACATGTCGCCAAAGAGATCGATCTCCTTTCAACGATGATGCCCACTTCGACAGTGAGTAAGCCTGTCTTCAAGAGACCAAGTCTCGAGAAGCAGTATGAGTTTTAATAGTGATGTGCTGGCTTCAATTAGCCCTTTGCTGCCGATAGTTCTCGAGGACTATCGTATTAAAGCAGCGATCGCGAAAGCGTTTCAGTTGCTTTCCCAGCGTGGTTGATAGCATCCACACTAAACAGGAGTTTTGGTCTAGATTGGGACCTTCCGAGTTAATCCGATCGGTTATTTTGCACGACTTCAACCCGTCTTGTGTAGAAGTTCCTTCACTAAATTTCAGCAAGAAAAATTTGGTTTCAGCTTCCATAAATGCTGCATTTATTGATTCACAAATGGATCGCCTATTAATTTCAAAGGCTGTCGAGGAGGTCAAAGAGGGTTCTCTCATTCACATCAACCCATTTTCCGTCGCGGAAGGTGAGAAGTTGAGACTGATACTAGATCTCTCTGTTCTGAACAGATGTTTCCCAAGAGATGGGATTAGATATGAAGATATGAGGAAGATTGCAACTCTGCTCCCGAGGGGAGGATTCATGGCGTCTTTCGACCTCAAGTCAGGTTTCCATCATGTGAGTATGCATAAAGACTTTTCGAAGTTCCTGGATTTCAAATGGAGAAATAGTTTTTTTTAAAAGTTTGTCGTTTTGCCCTTTGGGATGTTATTAGCTCCATTTATTCTTACCATGCTTTTAAAACCTCTCCTTAAAAAAAGTGGAGAGCCAACGGCATTTGTGTGGCCATATATCTTGATGATGGCCTGATCTGGAGCGCATCCGCACACCGGTGCGAAGAGTCGGTGAAGACTATACGTGCAGATCTCGACTCTGTGGGCTGCTCGATAGCCGAAGGCAAGAGCTGCTGGGTTCCTACCCAGAAGCTAACATGGCGAGGCCATAGGATAGATTTGAAAGATTTCGCATAAGGACTTCTCGAAGTTCCTGGATTTCATTTGGAGAAATAGTTTTTTAAAGTTTGTCGTTTTGCCATTTTGGATGTCATTAGCTCCATTTAGTCCTACCAACCTTTTCAAACCTCTCCTGAAAAAAAAAATGGAGAGCCAAAGGCATTTGTTTGGCCATATATCTCGATGATGGCCTAATTTGGAGCGCATCCGCACACTGGTGCGAAGAGTCTGGGAAGACTATACGTGCAGATCTCGACTCTGCGGGCTTCTCGATAGCCGAAAGCAAGAGCTGCTGGGTCCTTACCCAGAAGCTAACATGGCGAGGCCATATGATAGATTTGAAAAACTTTCGCACTAGAGCTTACTAGTGAAAGAAGAGCCAGAACTAGAGAGTTTGGTTTAAGGTTACTAAAGAACCGCAGCTCCTCTTTGCGACAACGACTCAAATGGCAAGGCTTTATCTCCTTCATGCATCTTGTTACCTCTTTAGATCTAAAGAGGCGGTGGAGAGCCACGATTGGAGAGATAGCTGATAAGCAGTGTGCAGACTGCTCCAACCTTCAGGTGGAATTTAAGCAAGCAGGGAAGAAGTGAGATAAGAAAGTGGCTAGAATTCGAAAATTCTTTTAAAGGATTTTCGCTACGTGCACCCCATGGAGTTTCCGAGAATGCGCTCATCGCGTCATCAGACGCTTCGCATTCGGTAGGGGGCAGTACTTTATCATAATCATTCATCCAAAACTCTCTCATCACTTCTCCCTTCATCTACGTTAGAGTTCTCTTCGACTCTTCGCGAAACGTATGCTGTTTTCTCAGCGACGAAGGCGTTCGCGAAGTCCATTTCTTCAGAAGAATGCATCTGTATTGCAATAACCAAGCAGCAGTAAGTATAAAAACTTAAAAAGAGTAGTAGCAAAACAGAGCTGCAAGAGTTAGCGGCAAGCTTTTGGGACTTTTGCGAAGCCTTGGCGCTCGAGATAGAACTTATCTGGATCCCAAGATCCTTGATTTCGGAAGCAGATTCAGCCTCCAGGTTCGTGCATCTAGATGACTGGGCAGTGGAAGACGCGACTTACTTTGAACTCAAAGACTTGGTTCTTGTTCAGTGGACATGTTCGCAAGTAATCGTACAGCCAAATGTCCGATTTTCGCTTCTAGATGGGCCACCAAAGGCGCATACGGCAGTGGACGCATTTGCGCACGAAACTGGAGCGCTGTGGAACCAAAGACTCATTTGGTTGGTTCCTTGTCCCTATTTAGTACCCAAAACCCTTCGCTGGGCAAAGTTCCATCCCGGTAAAGGAGTCCTAGGGTTTCCCATGTCGAAATCAAACCTGTTTCCCCTACTTAGGATTCATGACTCCTGGATGCCCGAAATCAAAAGCCTCTTTGTCCTTCCAGCGGGGTCACCGGTGCTGCAAGCAAGTGCTCTCTTCTTTACGTTTCGTTGTTCCACCCTTAACTTCGACTTCGCTTTTGCTCTAATAGCATTCTAGCCCCCTCCGGGCTTTAATGGTTCCGTTCTATGTGTAGAAACTTCAAAGCGAAAGTTTCGCCGGAGTATATCGGAGGCGAAAATGATGATTTGAATTTCTACATGTCTCATCGACAGCGGTCGATGCATTCGGCCTCGAATGCAGGTACCGGTACCAGCGATACGGTACCGGCCCCTGCGGAGTCACGAGGCAGCGCCTCGCGCTCGCTGAGGTCAGCAAGCGCCAGCGCTGACGAAAGAGGGAGGGCCCCGGCTAAACCCATTCCGGCTTTTTCTCGTCTAGCGACCCCACCCGCCCTCCCATTCGAGTTGGAAATGATGCTGAAGGCATATAAAATCCATTTACAGCTGTGATCGCGGCCTGCGCCATACAGCAACCGTCTTACATGGACATGGCGTCAGCAGTGGGTCTTCAGCAAGTGGCCCCATTATCGAGGCTTGTATCGATCTCGCTGAACGCCAGGAACGCTCAACATCTACCGGAGAGCGAAAACCCAGTTCTTGGATTTTATTTCCAAGTTTCATGTTCACACATCAGGTCTTCCTAAATTGAGGAACGGTTTTGTGGCTCACCTAATCCATCTAGGCAAGGTTAGATCTCTAGTATACCACATCAGCGCCCTCACACATTTCTTCGGTACTCCGCCTTCGTACGATGCAGACGTCCCACGTTCTGAAAGCGCTGGTTAGGATGGCCACTAAGACTTCGCCACCTGCCAAGCGTCGTCCCAAGGCTTCCAAGTCCGAACTAGACATAGTAGTTAAGACGGCGCTCAACCAAAGCTCGGACGAAGCCGTCATAGCCCTCATCGCTTTCCAGAGGCTGCTAAGGACTGGTGAGCTTTGCGCGCTTCAGTTCCTACACTTTTCCTATAGAGGAGAGAGCATGTGGTAGATTCTGATCGCTAAGTCCAAGACCGATCAGGCTGGAGTAGGTACTAACGTGGCCATTAAGTTAGACCTTACCCAGACCCTACTATGGTAGCGATCCTGTAAAATTAAAAGCCATCTGCTGCCACAGTCTTTTCTTTTCAGTTCACGCAACGGAGGCAAGCCAATGGAGATTTTGCTGTTCCGGTTAATAGGGCAGCTACCCACGCAGTCAGGACTGGGATTGCAACTGGGAAAATCACGATAGTCGGTCATTGAAAGTCCTTCGGGACATTTAGATGCCCCACGGAACATTCCCCATTGTCATACTAGGATGACCGTAATCTCATTGGCCATCCCCTCGGGGAATTTAGTTCTACCTTCAGGAAGCCGTTAGCTCGTTCCTCCACTTCTCCACCGTGGCGGTAGCATCTCGACTGACATGGTCGCCGACACTACGGCCTTCCAGCTTTCCACCGACGCTCACGCTCAGCTTTCCGCCGACGCTCACGGACACACTATGGCGTATATGTTGTTATTAGATTCAGAACATCTAATCTTCTCATGCCTGGCATGTATAATCCATTCGACCCTAGCGATGTTACGTTCAGAGTTAATATATCATCTTGTGACGCCTCAGTACGCGTATGATCCGACAATCTCACATGTATGTATGTATCCTTTACGTGAAACGACGCGTATGTATCTACCATACCACATGGATGTATGTAAACGTATAACATGCATAACGAGAACGTATATACGCACGACGACGAGAGATAAAGCCTTCTCCCCCCTTCTATGTGTAGAAACTTCAAAGCGAAAGTTTCGCCGGAGTATATCGGAGGCGAAAACGTAGCATTCGGAGATAATCGTTCCGTTGAGCGAGAATGGAGCATCAGAAACTCGTCCGTTCTTTATGAACATAGTCTTCGTAAGATTCAGCTGCAGCCTCACGCTCCCGCAAACACGATCGAAGTCGGCCACGATTCCCTCCGCTTCGCCAATGCTTGGTGTTATGAGAACGGTGCCTTCAGAGAAGCGAAGATGGAGCGAAGATGCAGCTGGCCGCCGGTCTTCACTCCCATGTCTTCTCATCTTAGATCGCACATGACGTTTTCAAGGTTGGCGCTTAAGAGCTTCGGGAATATGGTATCCTCCTTTCGAATCCTTCTCTTCACGTTGTGTGAAATACGTCAAGATTTGAGTGCTGGTTCTCGTATCACCGCAACTCTATAATTTTAGCTACTTTTGGTGAAATGAACACACAGTCAATGTTCGTTGCATACTGTCAGTGTTTCACATACATGCGGACCCTGATATGGGCTAGGGATATAGGGGTGATAATCGAACCTTTTCGTCCAACAAGCAAATGGGCCATTCAGTGTTATCGCATTGAATTGAAGCATTGAAGTTATATAGCGCACTTGATCGGGAGCAATAAAGCACTGGCTTTCCTATGCATTACCAGGATAGCTGGCATATACGAAATCATTTTCACCAGTTCGCATTTAATGACGCATTTAATTTCTTTTTTGAGCAAAAATCTAATTTGTCGAGCGAGTGCGACGTGTTTGCTCACAGAAAGGCTTATCAGCTGGCTCAACCCAATCACGAGATATCAGCTCCAACACATAGTCCACAACGAATGCTAACAGATTGCCTGACACATTGTAGTGCAACTGGAAACATTCTTGCCTTTCTTCAAGCATGGCATCGAGAGTTGAGACTGGAAGGGTAACGTCAGCAGGAACTCCAGAAGCTTCCCATTAACAACCTGGCAATCGGTGGCCAAGCCATTGTAAGCTTCCAGGTGTTGGAAAACTAGTCACTGCAGAAGAAAGTAGGAAGCAATACAGGCTCCTCACCTAACTCGTCAGGTATTGGATCGTTCAAGGAAAACAAGGGGAAGAACACCAAACACAACGGAAGAAGTAAAACGTGTGAAGACGCAGATCCCTCACAACAGACTAGAACCGCACATGCTTTTGACTGGTCTGCGTTAAGAGCACCCGTTTAATCGCAAAAGAAGAGTGATCGATTGCGGAAGACGATGAGTGGTCGACAAGGTGTTCGGCTCCACTTCGTCATGTCAGCGAATGACAGCCACATGGCATGCACACGACAGCGAATGCATGTTCCACGTGAAAATGGTGCTTCTTTCGAGGCAGCCGAGACGCTGTCAGGCGTAGCACACAAGAGGTAGAATGCATTAATGGTTGACTTGAAAGTGCACTTTTTACCACTACATATTTCCCTTCTTTCTTCGAAACCGTCCGCGCTTCTGACTTCGACTTTTCCAGGAAATTGATGAAACAGAAAAACTGAGGCTTTTGAAGTAGTTGCTTGAGAGACACTTCAAAGTAAAATGCTCGTAGCAGGAAATCTTAAAAAGTCCGAGCCTTTGGTATATATGCGCAGCTGGCAAGAGGCACTAATCAGTACTCACCACAAACCAACTTTAGTCTCGAATCCAGCTCGGGCTTAATTGGATCAAGCCACATTACCTCCATAATCTTAGGTTCAGAAGTTTTCTACGTGGTACGTCAAAGAAGGAACAGGTTAATGTTGAATTTTATCTGGCAGGTCTGCCACCTCAGGATGAAGCAGAGGCACACTCATCGACTAGAAAGCAACATGCTAAGAGTTCGTCAGTGGAAACAAAGTGTTTGCCTGCCCCGACTAAGTCGTTTCCCTCACAATTCAGCTGAATTAATGTTCGAAGATTGAAAACCAAGACCTCATTTGTATAGAAATATTCCCAAATGCAGAAGCAGTAGATGCAATTGACTATCCCGCAAGTATGCCATAAGTGATTCTACTTCCGATAGGGAACTTTCTCTCACAACTTAAGGCTCGTCGAGCTGTTACCAAAAGTATTTTCTAAATGTAGAGCCATATCTCTTTGGCAACTCTCTTGAACCTTGGATGACACCGAAGAACCACTCATACGTGTTCCCATTCGGAATGAAATATGGGGAAAATAGGTAGCGCACACTGAGCTTTTCAACTTCTAATTAAAAATCAGCTGAAAACACTTTCAAGCTTCATCGAAATGCTCTGAGGCATCTCTAGGTCATCTTATAATTGTATAAAGACTCACTTGTCGTAAGTATTGGGACGTGATTATGTGATAGGAGAGCTGAAGCCACTATTCACGTCATATCTTTCCTGCTAGTAATCCTGAGTTCTGCGATAAAGATGGAATGGAGGAAATTTGCCCATTTGACATAGAAGATTCACTCCCAAATAAAGGATAAAGGACCAGCTGATGAAGATGTCAGGGTTTTATGCTTCCCAGACAAGTCTGTTTGATCCAATTCACCGACCTCGGAGGGATGGAAGGTCTGGTTGGCCTGGGTGAGAAATCCGTATAAAAAATTAATCTGAGGTGTTGACAGCAGCCGGAACCTTTCCCGACTGCGCTAGCACTCGCCTCACTCTCAGGTAAGCTCAATGAATTAGGCTGGAGTATTAGAACAGTAACAGACTTCATAATATTTCACATGCTGTTTTGGAGCATAGGCTTTGGTGCGAACCTCGAGTTCAGGGTTAAGGCTCGAGTCCAATCCAAATCAAGCTCCATGCGGTGAGTTACATAGTACCAGATTGATCGGAGAAGTCCAAAACACTGACGTGTTGATCTGATGTCCACCGAAATTCAAAGTATGGAGCAAATGCGAATTCTGATAGCATTCACGATATCTCGTATCACTAGCATGCGGGGCACAAATGGATTGACTAATGCCTACACTTCTTGTTTATCTTCTAAATCAGAACTGATCTTGTTAGCTGCACTCAAATCACCTACCCGTCCATTACTACAGTCTAACGCGGCTGTATTTAGTCGGAAGGAGGTGCGTGTTCTAGTTCCGCTTGGCGCTCGAGTTTTCATCGCAACGAGTCACAGCTTACAACCTCAGTACCCAACCACTTGTGGCTTAAATAAGCTGAATTGAAACAATTCTATCAAGACCTTCGGTATTGATCCAGTAAAGCTGTAACGGAATATTAAACTGTCATTTGTAGAAAATGAAACTGAAGGTGTATTGCCAATTTCGTTCAGTGAATCTGTCTGTGCAGGAACCGCTTTAGCAGAAGAAATTGCTGGACTGCAACTCATTTCTCTGCAGTCAAAGTCTGTGTTCTGGTCTTCTTTTTCACTACAACTTGCCGCTTCCACGTTCCTCTCGTTTTTCGGAAAACGTGACTTATCGACTTCTTCGCCGCCACATCTTTATCTATGACATGCAAAATAGGAAATACACCTGGTAGCTGCACTGAAACTACATCTCTACTCATCCATTATTAGAGAATTGTACCGCTGAATTTAGTCTTCACGTTAAGCTCGGAGTATACCATACCAGTAGCATAAAAGTAGCATAAAATGCTGGACTGGGCAGTTTTCAAACGAAACTGGACACTCCTCTAAGCCAATGAGCACTACTGGAATTAAAATGAGCATCCTTCAAATCGAATAGGATGTGTAATATTTTCGTGACGCTTTTCTCAACGTAAAACTTTTGGAAAATGAAAGCAAAAAAGCTCAGTGAAAAGAAATCGACAATTCGTGGATACCTACTAATCGACACTGAACATGGAACCGAAAACACTCTGTGAATGGGAAAGACATAAAAGCTCTTATCTTCTACTAACCCGCTGAAGTGCGAGTGCTTCAGTGGCTTCGGTAGCACCGAAAAGGTGTGATTTTCTAAGAAATTATTCGTTCTCAAAAAAATATATACCATTTTCAGGTCGAACTGGACACTTTTCAAACCAAATTGGACACTTTTCACGTCAAATTGGACACTCTTCTAAGCTCGTCTAAGACTTTTTAAATCAAAGAGAACTTTCCGAATTGCAACAACCTTTATGCAGGATGAACTACAGACTCAATAAAATGGCTAGAAAAAGATTTTGTTCAAGGAAAACTTATAATGACTTTTTTTGAGTTTTTTTTAAGCTTTAGCTGCCCGAATGAGGGTAATAATTTTATAAAATTTTTACTTTTGGAGAAAAAATAACAATTTATATTTTCTTTTAAAGCGCAGCAAAGCAGCAACCACAGAGTGTACTAAAAGACCGGATTGCGCCATGCGCTCGAAAAGCTCGTAGCGATTTTTATTTGATTGATAGTGTTAATGCTGTTTACATAAAACGACATCTAAACACCTTTATCTAATAACCAATTTCTGGCTTTTTGTTCTTTAAAACAAGCTATAAGGCATTATTTTTCCACGAAAAATTAGAATTTTATAAAATTTCAAACAAAGTGTTCACTAATTGGGTAAGTGAATTAAAGGTTTAAAGAAATCATGCTGAAGTTTTCCTCGAACAAAAAAAAGCTGTATACAATGCAAAAGTGCAATTGCTAAGAACGCACATGCCTAGTAGTTCCATGTAAACACCATTTACACTATCAACCAAATAAAAATCGCGAGGAGTTTTCCGAGTGCGTGGGACAATTCGGTCTTTTAGTATACTTTATGGTTGCTGCTTTGCTGCGCTATTAAACAAAATACAAATTGTTATTTTTCCAAAAGTAAAAATTTTATAAAATTATTGCACTCATTCGGTCAGCTAAAGTAAAAAAAAATCAAAAAAAGTTATTCTAAATTTTTCTTGAAGAAAATTTTTCTTAACCATTTTATTGAGTCTGTAGTTCAACCTGTATAAAGGTTGTTACGATTCGGAAAGTTCTCATTGATTTAAAAAGTCTTAGGCGAGCTTAGAAGAGTGTCCAATTTGGCGTGAAAAGCGTCCAATTTTATGTGAAAAGTGTCCAATTTGATTTGAAAAATGTTCAATTTGATTTGAAATGTGCCCAACTCGACCTGAAAATGGTATATATATATCTTGAATCTTTCAAATATGAAATGAAATGGTACTGAAAGTGATTCGCCAATATCGAAGGAAGTCAACTTGCCGACTGAGCATAGAATTTAAACTAGCGTGGTAATGGAATGCGTCTGAAGCAATTTTTGACTGGAAAGGAATGTTGTGAACACCCAGTTAGGGTCTGCATTTATGCATATACGAATGTGAAAATTAAAAGATAGGTCAACTAGGAATGAAGAGTTAGGCCGAGGCTATTTAGATGAACACTAATGCTAAATTAAGTGTCATTGAGTTACATCCACAGGCGTAACCTGGGGATACCGCAAGTTAGTGATGCAGGTTGCACTCAGGTAGTCCACTCATTTCAAACCAGAACTGGTCTGCGCCATTGGCTACTGTCAGAGATATTAGGGTGGGCCAAAAGTGATGAGACAAATTCAACAAATTTCTTTATCTCTTTATGACTCAATTACAACTCCACGGTGCTGAGGAATGCATTCGCTATTAAGGTCAGTGACCTTGCTGCCATCGATCAGCCAACTTCATGGTCCCATCCTTTAAGAACTGCGTAGGCCTGGTGCTGATCCGCTGCTCGTTATGGTTGTTGAAGTCTGCCTGAGTCCTTGTGTCCCTTCCGACCATGAAGTCCTACAGGCTAAAGAAGTAGTGGTAGTTGCATGGAGAGATGTCCGGCGAAGCACTGGATGAGGCATGTGAACATAGACCAGCTGAGCAAGCTTATCCGTGGTCACTTTTGCCCGATAAAGTGCGACGTTGTCGAAGAGGAGGACCTTCTTGAAGCGCTGAGACCGAGCAAGTGCGAGTCTATTTCGTTCACCCCGGCCTTGAAGTCCATCGTCGTGCTTTTGGAAAACAGCTTCCAGTATACCGGTCCATGAGTGCAGACTCAAAAGCTCAGAAGGTGTTTCTCGCCGTGAACATTCCGCCGAACGAAGGTCGGTAACAGATGACCAGGCTTCACCCAGACTCGTCAGACTGGTTTCGGCACGAGACAGACTGGGGTTTTGGCATGCTTCTGGAAAGGGCGGAAGTGAACCCCCAGACTTGGCAGGCTTAGCCCACAGATTTGACAGGGTTAAGGTAGAACACGTACTTCTCATCTTGCGTGACTATCGAGTCCAAGACGCTCGGGGTTGGGAATTGGGCGAGACTTGCGCGACCCAAGTCGACTCGCCAGACTGGGGTTTCGGCATGAGACAGACTGGGGTTTTGGCATGCTTCTGAAAAGGGCGGAAGTGGTAACTTCACAGGTGGCCTTCAGCAAGTAGCAAACGAACATACAAATACGATAAGTACGAAACCGGACTCGAGCCACGGCATATATGGGCATGGCATGGAGAGTCTCATTACTTTTGGCCCACCCTAATAGATACTCGTAGCTCCGTTTCTGCAGCATTTTCAATGTAAACTACGGTGGATGTCCCACTCTTGCTGTGCTCTGCAAATAACCGACGTAAAAAATCGTTACTACAAGGCTTGCTGCAGACACATGCACTGGTAACTACCAAAAGCAAAGAGTGGCGAAGACAAAGTACAATAAATGGTGGGATAGCTTCAGGTTTAGGTTGAACAAAATGTTTCGCCATTCGTGCTTCGTAAAAGACGGAATCAATCTGGATCCGTTTGAGGCTGGTGCTACACTCTACTTTGCAGCATTTACTTTGAAGAACGAGTCGAACCTGTTTCATCCACCGGCACGTGAAGCAGCGAACACACCTGTTTTTCAGGAAGTGCAGTCGGCCAGCGTCTGCTGTGATAACGAAGTCCGTCTTGTCGAACGGGAGAAGTGCTTAGCGGTAAACAGAGCAAAGAGCACATGGGGCTATTTTAGTTAAGAAACGTTAACGAATAGCCTGGAAGCGTGTTAGCACGGTGGAAGGCGCCGGCTGTCGCTCATTGTAGGACAAAGAAACGGCCTCTTTCGAATAACACGCGAGGATAGAAATTATTTGTGATTGTGAATGAAGGGTTCGAGAATAAGGCCTATTGAAGACAACCGATTTCTGCCTGCCGACGAGGTGAGAGTTATCAACTGGGAGACTGCGGCACATGCGGTTTTGCCAGTGCTCCCATCTAATTAGCTGATGTGACCCTTGAAGTGACAGAGGAAGAAGGAAAGTAGCATGCATAAGAAAATTAAATAAAAATGAAGTAGAACATGTAGCTGTAAGCTTTCCTAGAACGTTGGAGCACCGTTGTCATCAAAATAGACGTGATATACTTTCAAGTTTCAATTCCGAACAAAAGACCGACATGAGATATATTACATCGTAGCATCTTCAGAATCGATACTCCTAGTTCGCTGTTCGGAAGACAACCTGCCTCAGAGTGGTCAAGGCCAGAAAATCGCGAGGTAAAAGTTGTTCGAAGGTTCGCAGACAGTGGAGGGGAGGATGGCAACAGGGGCTTAAACGGCCTGGAAATCCAATTCTGCGGCGAAAAAGCCAACGCGGAAGCGAGTTGGAGAAGCGGCACTGACGAGAGCGCGGTGGAGGGGTGGATGTGGCGCAGAGGCCGGCTGGCGACCACCGCTGGCCGCCGCCCCTATTGATTTACTGCGAAGGACTCCGATTAGTTAGAGGGAGGCACCCTAGCACGCTAAGTGCTTTAGCATCGCTTTGGCCTTGCCGCAGTGGAAGTGGTCGATTTGGAGTAGGCTATGATCGGGTATTGCCAGTGACGAGACTCCTGCTCGGCGGTGTGACGGATAACAAAGTAGTGTCGAAGGCAGTCGGTCCTGGATCGAGTTCTGCCTTAGGCAGAACTTAGCCCACCTTCTAAAGCCGCAGGGATACGTATTTTGGATATTTTATTTATTTATTTATTTATTTATTTATTTATTTAATATGCACCAAAGTGCGCTTGAACACAACAAACTAAAAATAAATAAATAAAAACGCAGTAACTACATATTATGTCTTGTGCGGCGTTAGTAACAACAACATTAACAAAGTTAGATCGTGGGACATCACTATGAATACGCTAGGGTAGGAGATAAAATCTTTACTAAGCATTTGGAGTTTCAGATCAAAGTACTAGCGCAAATTTTAAAAATATGGCTGACCTAAGTAGAATTATGTCAAAATACTTAAAAAAAATGTTTAGGCAAACAGTTTAACATAAGCATCAGAAGTGAGAAGCTTGAAGTTCAGTATAGCTATGGTGTGATTCCGACTGAGTGAAGAAATCACTTTCGAGCAATTTTGCGAGAGCGAAGCACCTTGGAGTTCGGTCTAATTTCCGAGCATACCAAGGCGAGCAACCAGCCACATTAAGCTTCCTCTCGGTATTGCTTCCATAGGAACTGAACTCGTCAAAAAATCACTCCGACGAATATTGTCATTTAGGTGTCTATATAAATAAAAATGAAACAAAAACAAAAACGATGATATAAATGAAAATAAAACGATGACAGGAAGTTTAGAAAAAGTGTGTATGTAACGAAGTGCTTTGCACTGAAACCCCAACTACCATTATTATTAAAGCATTAGCCGCAAACATAGTGATATCAACAACAGGATAATAAACAAGAAACAAATGAGCTCAGTCTATTAGCGTAAAAATGCATATGTGAACGTATCGTTGCGTTCTGCGCAGACGAAGCTTCACTACGATGCACTAGTCATCATGTCAGCCCAAATTAACCTTCGCACACTGTAATGAAGTAATGTGAGATTGTCCATGAGCAGGCATAAAACCCAAATACTTACCGGCTCTGAGATTTGATTCACCACTAGGAACCTTGAAGCAGAAAAAAGCATTGTCTCTGAATACACACTCACTGCATCTATTAAAAATTTCCTGAGGCTATGGCATGGGGATGTCACAGCTAAGACCTACACTACAAACAGGCAGCACATATAATCTGTGAATTGTAACAAAACTGATCCATTGCCTCAGAATGTGCTCAATGTCTATACTCATTACCTAATACCTACCAACTGGGCAAGGTCAAGCTTCTCTAGCCTCCTTCAGAATGAGGAATTATTGTCGGCTTCCAGTATGTGAGGTGGAAGTAATTGCATCCATCTAGCACAGCGGTTGAAAAGACTGTTAAACATTAACGAATGCTTTTTCTTGCCAATTTTACGATAATGTATGTTGAAGCTACCATTGCGTATACTAGTTGGCATAAACACCCAGTATTTGCTAGCCGATAGTTTAGATTCTCTTCTAAGGATACGGAAGCAGAAAGTTAAGTCCGAGATAATGCGTCTTTCCTCCAGCGTTTTCATCTCAAATGCTTTCAACCTCTCAGTGTAGCTAGGAATGTCTGTTCTAGATAAGGGATGAGTTAGACGGTACCATAAGAGTCGGGTAAACACATGCTGTACTTTTTCAATTTTAAGTATGTCTTTCTTTAAGTGGGGGCTCCAAACGGGAGAGCAGTATTCAAGACGGGGCAGCATGTATGACTTGTAGAGTCTCAACAATATTTCCTTATCTAAACATTTTACGTTACGAAGTATGCAGAAGAGGATACTGTAGGCTTTACGAACTATGTCGTCAATTTGACTTGAAAAGTTTAGGTCAGTGTCGAAAATAACTCCGAGGTCTTTCGTTGAGCGACAAGAAGAAAGTGTCCTTCCGTTTACAACATAAGTAGGTTGATCCTCATCACCAAAATGCATGACAGTACATTTTTCAGCATTTAGTGGTATACCTGAATTAGAAGCCCACAGATGCATTCTTTCAAGAGATAATTGCAGAGAAGAACGAACCTCCTCTCTAGTTTGGTAATCATAAACTCCATATATTTTTACATCATCAGCGTACAGTTGTAGTTTAACAGAAGCTGAAAACTTCAGAATTTGAGGCAATTCAATAGTGTAAATCATGAATAGCAAGGGAGATAAAACTGCTTCCTGAGGAACACCACTTT
Source organism: Heligmosomoides polygyrus polygyrus (assembly GCA_947396885.1). Lineage (NCBI taxonomy): Eukaryota > Metazoa > Nematoda > Chromadorea > Rhabditida > Heligmosomidae > Heligmosomoides > Heligmosomoides polygyrus. The sequence goes on along the minus strand of OX377203.1, from coordinate 30,553,216 downwards.
CACAGGGATATCTCGTAGAAACACTATGCCTAACCCTTACCGTCATACCCCTATTAGATAAGTATGATTTAAACCAGTTCAGCATCTTACCTCGAATTCCAATCTTTTCTAATTTAGCTAACAGAATTTGATGGCAGACTCTATCGAATGCCTTTGAGAGGTCAAGATATATCACATCAACTAGATATATATTTATATCTATATTTACAGTGTAAAATTGGACAGCAATGGTACAATAGACATCCCAAGCCAAACAAAGGGCAACCGATACGGGTTAGAATTCAGTCAGCTCCAACGGCCTGCTCACACTCACGGGGTTTAAGTTAACAAGCGGTCAAGAGTAGTTAAATATGTATCATTTCCGTTTTCTTTCTTTCAAGATGAATTATTCTTGAAAAAACATAGTGCTGGGATTCATAAACAGTTGCAACCCGGTTGGTATGACATCAATTTTAGCTAGAACAATAGAAATCTTAAAAAAACGTCATTCGGCACATCTTGAATCATGCCAAATATTTTGGAAAAATCAGCATGGCTTCCTCAATGGGAGGTGTATTGAATCTGCCATTTTCAGCTCTATGAACGACTGGTCAATGGCTTTCGAGGAAAGAAATCTTACCGATGTAGTGTATTTTGTTCTTTCGAAGACTTTTCATAAAGTTCTACTGGAAAAATTGGCAAAAAATGGAAGTGGTGGGAATACCTTCCAGGGTCACAAAAGGACCAGATTTTACTCAATAGAATCAGTTTAGGATTAAGGATTCTGAGGCCTTCATCACGTTTAGTGGAATACCCCAATGTGGAGCGCTGTCTCCGTCGTTATTCTTAATGTATACCTATAAAGCCTAACTCGGTTACTAATTTGGGTGCCAGGTGTAAAACGTTCGCCGACGATATGAACGTCTATAAAGTATCGTGAACCCAGATGATCCAAATACGCTTCAGATAACAACTGATTGCATCAGTTGCTGGGCAAAGAAACGGGAACTCCCTATTGCAGCGCATTCTCTGTATTCTCTTATGTTTGGACCAAGAAGCCATTCCGATAGGCCCACGTGCACTATTAAGGGTCAGGTTTCAGTTAGAGCTGCGGAAGCTCGGGATCTGGGTTTCCTAACTACGAGGAGCCCCCTTCAGCAAACATTGTAGCCTTCTTCTGAGAAAAGCAAATACTGTATGCATAAGTTCTTCCCGAAGATAGGAAATAAGCTATTCTTGAAGTCAAATATACCAGAAGTTTGCATTCGTGCTTAGAAGGTCTCTGTGAGACTACTCGTGGAATCGGGATATCGATCTTTAATCCAACCAATAGGAAAAATATCGATCTTCTTAAAAGCATTCAGAAGAGCTTCACTAGAAAATCGATGATGCTTCCCGAGGGGCTATAGCTTGATCCTAATGGGCTTCAGAGATGTGAACATTTTGGCCTTCTCTAACAAGCAGGCGAAGAAGAGCAGAGTTTAGCATGACGAGACAAATCCTATCAAAAAGATGGCCGACGACTCAGAAGAAATCTTGGATGAGGAGTTGACAGATCAGTGAAAGACAATATCAGATGGCGTGCACCAGTCGCAGAGTCAAAACTTAAAGCAGATTTCTTAATCTTTAGGACTCTTGTGAAACTGCTTGCTTCTTAGTAGATAAGGTCTACGTAGGTTTGAAGTAAAGCTATGTATTGTTGAAGTTTGCAAATGTGATTGTAGTTTTCTATTAGGTTGTAACGAAATAAATGGCACTGAACCACTGTAAATTTAAACAGTTAATATCTCGGCTTGTAGGCAAGTTTATTAATCGAAATAAAAACCTTCTGATTCTACACATCTTTGCCAACGTGACACAAGCTTTTTTATCCCAGTAGCATAAAAATCAGTAGTTCTGGAATTGACGAAACCTTCGAAGGCACTTTCGGCATCCTGTTGGTATTTGAATATTTTCCCTACCAAGAAGTCGCCAAGATGCTTGAAGAAATGGTAGTCTGTTGGGGAGAGGTCGGGAGAAAACGGAGGATGTGGTAGAGTTTCAATGCTCAGCTCATTCAATTTCTGCAACGTCATTCGTGCTACATGGGGGCGAGCATTGTCGTGCAGAAGGAGAACTCGCCTTCGGTTTACCAAGGCCGGCCGGATATCCTTCAACTTTTTCATCATTTCTTCAATTTCAATGCAGTACTTCTCTGCCGTGATGGATTCACCGGGAGGGAGGAAGCTGTGGTGAATAATTCCCAGCGAACACCACCATACTCTCACCATTACTTTCCTTTGGTGCAATTCCGGCTTCGCAAAAACCTTGGGGCTCTCATCACTGTCCACCCACTGTGCCGATCGTTGCCTGTTGTCGTACATATCAGGGGTGCACATTTAACGGTTAACGATTTAACGAATTTAACGAATTAACGGCATTTTTCGTTAAAATCTGGCTTAACGACTTGACGGAAATTTTTAGAAATTTAACGGAATTTTTAACGGACGTTTTTCTCAATGAGTTTCCCACATTCGCTCTCAATCTTCACTAATTTTTCAGGTCTCATCCTCCCGATTAGGACTGTTCTTGAAAAAAAAAAACAATGAAATCGGCAAGAATATTATATGTCTCCATGGATTTATTTTGAATTTTCGGAAATAATGCATTTTGTGGGCGCGTGCAGCGCAATCTGAAGAGGTGATTGCTGGCGCGTGTATCTGATATCATTTTCCCGGTTCGGATTTTCCGCTCGAGCATACCAAGCCCTCCATCCCTCCGATGTTGGAGAATTGGTAGAATTAGCACCATACTTGTCTGGGAGGGATAAAGCGCTGAATTCTTCATTGGCTAGCCACCGCAAGGCATGTGTACAGCCAAACACGCATTCAAATTGCCTCCACAATATCCCATAAAAGCGGAATGCGTGGTGCTTCCCAAAAGAGACTGAATAACGCTGTCCTTCATCCGTACCCTCTAATGCATTTTGGAGCTAGAAATTTCCTCTTCGAACCCACAAGCACGTCAACGAATCCACAAAGATGCTTGTCGAAGCTCCTCGTAAGATATGCCAATCCTGGCGTTGCAGGATAGGCATATCTTACGAGCACCTAGCACCTGGCGTTGCTTATCCCAGAATACTTTTGTTCGCCACCTGGAACAGTTGAGGCGGAGACGACGTTTTCGGCCGTTGGGCTTATTTTAAATGATTTTTGAAAAACATCAACAACAAAATTTTGGAGAGCTACTTTTCCTGAACGTTATCAACATTGACGACGTGCAACACCTTGCGGCAGCGTGGGACCTTGTGACATGATGTCGTGTCACGGTCCCGACGTTGCAATGGATTGGTCCCGCGCACCAGGCTCTCAAAAATCGTGCGTTCGACAACGTGTTAACATCCCACTGATAGGCTTTCAATTGTATTTTTTATTAGTTCTTTCTGTACCTAATGGGCTGGGCCCGCCCCGAGATTGTATGTACATGCTCGTAGAACAGCTACACAAGGGATTCCGGGTTCTGCCTGATCTCGCATTTTAAGATGCGTTGTCGGTGGTCATCTTCAGTGATAATTTCTCAGCTGTTTTTATTTCAAGCCCTATAGATAATTTGTTGTTGAAGGCTGTTTATTTTTCTATGTTAAATTGTTTATTTAGTTGCAGTGTTGCACTACGTTCCTAGAACTTAGCTGCTGAACTCTTGAAGTTGAAAGCCATAGGTTTCTCCTTGATTTTTTCATTTGAAAAAATGGTTTACAGCTAATTGTGTTGTTTTTTAACGAAATTTAACGATTTACCGGAAATTTAACGAAAATTTTCCGTTAAAAAATTTCGTTAAAAATAATTAACGCACAAAATTCTGTGTGCACCCCTGGTACATATCCATCTCTCGTCACAGGTTACGATGCGATCAAGGAATGGGTCCGTTTCGTTCCGTAGAAGCAGTGCGGACGAGATCTCATATCGTCGGTTTCTTTGCTCCTCAGACAGCTCGTGAGGCACCCATCTTTCCAGCTCTTTGGTCTTTCCAATTTCCTTCAGATGCCGGGCAGCTGTGTTGTGACTGACACCAAGAACCTTCGCTATCTCCCTGGTACCTTTGTGTGGATCCTCCTCTACCACATCTCTCAGCTTGTCCTCATCAACATCACTATGCCTCCCACTACCTTCATGTTCTTCCAAGCTCTCATCTCCATTCCGGAACTTCTGATACCAACGATACGCCGTCCGAATTGTGGAAGATCCTTGACCGAATGCGGCGTTGATCTTCTCGTCCGCCTCCTTAGCTGTAGTGCCCAGCTTGAATTCATACAAGTAAATGCCTCGGATTACCCTTTTGTCCATCTGCAAAAAGTCAATAAAACTCTAAAGTTTTCCCACTTTTACATAGAAAATTTGGTACTCGCCGGTAGAGCAAAGTTTGCGCTTCTAAATGATATGCCACATGTTACGGTTTGTTCTCGATCAAACGCGTAAAGACGCGCCAAAAAATGGCGCGAGCCAGTGCCATTTAATTCGTTACAACCTAATAAGATACAATACCATACAGTCCATCGATGAAGAATAAATGGTGGGTAGCACAGATTCCTTTCTTATTTTACCTTTTCTTCATAATTCGACTTTTAAACACACGTTATTTTTTCACCTTTAGCAACATTTTTCTTCCTTTTTCCAAATTTAAATCGTCTTTATCACCACATTATTTTTATTTATCACCACAGGGGGCGTGGGGCGCAGTCGGAGGAGGCGCCGGCTGTCGCCTGCACCCGATACCAGGTTCCTGGTTCGGATTTCCCGCCCAGGCCAACCAAGCCTTCCATCCTTCCAGGGTCGGTGAATTGGTACCAGACCTGTCTGGGAAGGATAAAGCGCTGACTTGTACATCGGCTGGTCACCGCAAGTCATTGTATGGCCAAATACGGATTCAACTCGCCTCCACGACATCACGTAGAAGTAGAGTGCGTGGCGCATCCCAAGGGGATTGAATAAGGCCGTCCTTTGTCCGATATCCTTTATCACCACATAATGATAAGGATAAAGTACGGCGTCACTCAACCCTTTTCGGAATGCGCAACGCATTCTACCTCTACTGGTTGTCGTGGAGGCGACTTGAATGCGTGTTTGGCCATAGAATGGCTTGTGGTGGCCAGCCATGAACAAGTCAGCGTTTCATCCTTCCCGGACAAGTCTGTTACCAACTCACCGACCCCGAAGGGATGGTAGACTTGATTGGCTTGGGAGGGAAATCCGAACCAAAAACTTGGTATCGGGTGCAGGCGATAGTCGACGCCTCCTCCGACGGAGCTTAGAGAAGATGAAGCTCGGAATGCAGTTGATCAAGTGCCGATAGGAGCGCAGGTTCTCGGTGACTATGGAGTAGGGGTGTGCGTAAATGAAATTTGAAATTTCGTAAATCGTAAATCGTAATTACGAAAACCGTCGTGAATCGTAAATCGTAAACCGTAAATCGTAAGAGTCACTCTACCTGTAGTGTAGTGCAACTAAATTTCCAGAGTGATTTTTCTGCTAATTATCCAGATGTGATTCAGTATTTGTTTGTCGTGTTGTTTTCAGCTCAGGCTGAACAGTTTTCCTAAGAAACTACTTTCCCTTTTTATGTCTTCTTACTAGTAGGACGTCTTTCAAATTAAACTTTACACGTTCCAACACAGCCGACAAAACTGTAGATTCAAAAACTTTACTTTAACCTATGCATGATATTCCAACAAAACCCTGCATCGTTTGAATATTCATTAAATTCCTAACTTACTACCAATTTTTTAGCTTGCGTATTAATCTAGTAACAGCAAGAAGTCGCTGTCAAAATTAAAATTTAAAAAAATTATTTCACCGCTGACCAATGCGGTAAAAACAGCAACTGTGCATATTGTAATCCAACAAACATACTGAGTTATACTACGAGATTGCACCATGCATTCAGAGTGGCGCAACCCCATCATGTGACGCACGTATTGAAATTAGTCCATAAGCGTTCCTAAAGCAGACGGATAAGAGAGTTTTGGCCGTCAAAACAGTATGACCATTGGTCAGTGGTGAAATGACCATATTTCTTGGACAACTTTTCTAGTCGCTTTAAAATGGGAAGGTTAGCGTATTGCTTAAGGTAACCTTCTTAAGGCATTCTCAGTTTCACCTCATAGACAGGACAACTTTTATTTAAAAAGTATCTAGTCTGGTTTGAAAATAATCCTATTTGATCTGAGAGTTGATAAGAACGCGGACGAAGTTAAAACAGAATCAATTTGAGGTTGCAGAAGCGCAACAAGTGAAAAAGACCGCTGCAGGAAGGTAGTGGCACAGAGGGTTCCAAGAAATAACCTCAGCGTAATATTCGGAGGCAGAAGCTCTGTTAATTGTAGAGAGATTGGAGCGAAGGCATTTCGTAAATGTAAAAGGGCTGACAAGTTCTGAACCATCTAACGACAATATCAGCTATCGTGGAAAGGGGGGGGGGTGTAGCCTAAACCTACCTAGAGCACTGGTTTTCTACGCAAGTTTGCCTTGTCTTATTTCGAAAACTACTGCAATACTGCGCTACCATTTAGTGATTCTCTGAACTCGCATGGCCAGCTCTTCATTAGTTCTGTAACGAACGTTTGTTCCGAGAGTCTGCAGCATGCTAAATGGATCAGATAGGGTGACCATAAACTCAATCACGCCAGCAAAAAGGGAAATCAAAACCTTCAAAACCAGTTCGAGCCTTCCTTGTAGTGCTACGCGCTTGGTTTTACTGCACTTTGAGCATCAATTTTTGCTCTTCCGCCCTATGAACTACAATGCAGACCGATAGAAACATCAGTGGTTTATCCTTTCCACATGATAACAGCTACTTTCTAGACCCCCGCTTCCAGTCACGAATGATGTTCGATCGTGGATTTGCGTCAATTCTATTAGATAGGTTTAGCATGAATATATATGAGCTATAAGAGGGGACCATTAGAGTGGGCACATCTTTATCGTAAGCCGTAAATCGTAAGTCGTAAATCGTAATTACGCAACCCTTGGTGTTGACTTGTATGTACATTTCTTAGGTAAGCTCAAGGGTAGCGTGTAGGTCATTTCTCGCAAGCCCCAGCGTCGTAACTTACGTCCGACACGTCGCCGTCATGGGGCCGGCCAGACGATCGATCCAGATCAAACATGTCGATCGGCATGTCAGCTCCGTCGAAGCTTCGGGAAGTTGGCAGAGTCGCAAAGGGCGCGGGCCTCTGTCGTCTCTGGCCAGCTCGGCAGTCAGTCGTCCTTCCACTGCTCCGGCTGAGTGGTCGGGCGTTCGCCAAGGTTCGTCGCTTGAGCAGTTCGTCGTTTCCTTGTTGTTCGAGGGTGTTGTCGCCCAGTCCGCTGAGGAATATATCGTGGTCGCGCCATCGAGTAGCTCCGTACTCGTCGTCGTCGAACGTCGTCGTTGGCTGACAGTTGTAAATGTCCGCCGAAGGACCGTGGGAATCCGTTGTCTTCGTGAAAAAAGCAGAACTGACCGCTACCAGCCCATCACTCACTAGACAGCCCTAATAGCACGCTAATAGGGCCGCCGCGGTGCCCAAAAACGCGTCGCCTCACACGCAACTGGCAGCCGAGTTCGGTCCCAACTCATTGCACTGCGATGTCCGGCGGCGACGCCGTCGTATCGCTGAGGCTGCCTAGTGAACTCCGCTCATCCGTTTCGTCGCTGACAAGATCTTGCTCATTTATTCTTATCTTTTTTAGGACGTCATGGATTCATCAGCATCAATACTTTGGTCGTTTTGCTCCTGCAGTTAGGATTAGCCGTGTAGAGTACCATACGCGTACGTTTTTTTTGTGATGTTTTCTCACGCTTACGATCATGTTGTTTCCACTGTCTTCATTTTTATTTGTGTTTGCGTTAGCTCGTTATAGTCGCTTTCTTCTGAACACCATTAGTCGTCATGACTCTAGTTTCCATTTCGTTTCATCTATCTCATTCGTCATCATATCCTCGCACGCCTGCCATCTTACCCGCCATGCGAGCTCCTAGATTCCTTCTCTATCGTTCACCTCTCATCGTTATAGCTCGCGCCAAATTACTCTAGACGATTTAAATTCTTAATTTCACATTAAATCCGGTCTTTTCGACCACATTATAATTTCACTGCCATATTATTTTTGCAATAGTTTACAATTATTTGATATAGTCTTAGGTTAGTCGGGGGGGGCGGGGACCATAAAAATATCTTCTATAATAAATAAATTAAAAATAATGAAGGTTTAATGGTCTTAGTCTTACTGACTTGTCTTATCAATAAACTTGTTCCATTTCCTAGTTGATGTGGGAGGTTGGGATGGAAACCCCAAAGAATCTAGAATTTTATTTTTTGAACACAAAACACACATCAGTCAAATTAAGGGAATAATACAACGAGGATCGTCCATAGTACAGCCAAGAACAATTATATTACAAGACAGGATTACATCAACATTGCAAAGATTAAGTTGTACCTATCCTAGCAATAGGAGCAATGAGTAATAGGACTCAAACAAACCCAACCATAATTGTTTGTCGAAAACTGAGTCAAAGATTCATTTTTGCAGTGTTGTTCAGCTTCAACTTCATCGTCGTTTTAAACCTAAAAACGCTCCTTCCTAATAAAATAGATCCAAACTATTTTACATTATCAATAAGATGAAGGGTAATATCCTAGTTACACTATATGGCAGCATCTTAAGATTTCTTTCACAATAAATAAAACTAGAAAATCTCTAAATAACAAGAGGATGCTGTTCCGAAATTCTTTCCTGAGCATATCAAGGCGAGATTCTCTATTATGCTTCCATACAGCTTCTAAAAAACTATCATCCTTAAAGCGCCCTTTAAGCCGTTCTTCTTCCTAAGACAACATTTTATCTGTGCCATTGTGCTTTCAATATGTTGGGTATGCGTACGGGTCGACGAAATTTCCCTATGATTAACCGTTTTATGAACATATCCAATATTTCACAGGTTATTATAACCACGCCAGCTATCAACGTGTACATTTAATCGTTCCAGGAGGAATATGTCTGGTAACAATGCTATCAAGAGTAGAAGTCTCGGTCTTCCGTAATCTATTCTAATATTTCTTTCGAACCATCAAAAATTCCTTACCATCCAAGAGCTTCTCACCATATGTCCTGGATTGTACTTTCTTTTCGCAATGAAAGTTTTGTCTAGTTGAAGTACTAGAACTACTAAAAGGAAGTACTAGAATTGGATCTCCTATTTTTCTAGGATTCTCGTTATGCAAGTAAGATTCCACAATAATGTTTCGGAACTATAGATCCCATTGAGTCATCGTATTCTTAATAACGCCGCAGTGTGGTGATCTACCGATAAGCGAACCCAAGTCCTCGGCGAGTAGCACGGATACAAGGAATAATTTTTTGCGGGGTCCTGTCTGCTGTTCGAAGAACGTTTCCTTGCAAAATCCAATTTTATGTTGTATTCCTCGTTGGTGGCAGTCTCGAAATGGCAATCGAATTCCATCCGAACATTCTTTTTCTTGTCCTTTCCGGTGCAGAGTTGTCGAGTGATTTTGCATGGTGAAGAATAGTTGGGCATCGTCATGTTGTCCATAGTAATCCACGTCCCTTGAGGTACGTGTCTAAAGCATGAGGCTGCATTCGTCCGAGTTCTGGCTACTAATATAAAGTAAACTCCTTGTGGCCAAGAGCTTGTCCTTTTTAGACATATCTGTAAAATAAACAGATTTCATTTCATTTCATTCAAGGCATCTATTCTATGTGAACAAATTTATGAAACTTCTCAGCGAACATACAGCACAAATTGACAAATTTGACAAATTTACACAGACAAACAGACAATTGTAAAAACAGTTCGCATAAAATTCTTCACGTCAGAAATCTAGAGTCATTTCTTAAGTGAGACTTTACGGAAGAATTCAAATTATGCAAAAATATAACGTGAAATCCTTCACCCTAGACCGCACAGGATGAAGCTGTAAAGGCTGAGGAGACGCCTACCAATTTTAGGCCCATAATCTGCAGCAGATGGATTACGATAACCGGTAATGTATGAAGACGACGCGCACGGATTATACTATAGCATGTTCAAATTCCTCAATCAATAAATTTAGGTCGAGCCCGTGAAATTCGAACATTACCCGCAGTACGGTATTTGCCTGCGATTGCAGACATATATCGTATTTCACGAGCATATCAAGTGCTTACGGTTTGAACTTTCGCATATTTGTTTTTTTTTGTAATTCTTCGATTTCTTTTATTGATATAGGTTCTATTTTATTCTGTAGAGTGATTTCTGTGATTACCATATCAATTGGTTCCATATTTTGAGTTATGTACCCATTCTGTGACTAGGATAGATCCAAATTATTCTTATAATATTTTTACAACTATTTCAACGTAAATTTTACAACATTTTTACAATATTCTTTTTAGTACTATTTTTCACAATTGTTCCATATTATTGTTACATCTTTTTACGCTATTTTATATATTTTACAATATTTTTTTATGTTTTCCACTTCATTTGTATGTTATTTTCACATTAGTCTTCATATTTTTCACGACATTTATATACTTTTTCACGTTGCTTTTTCATCATTTTTTATCAATGTCATTCCATGCCATCCAAATAATGTCACCTCATGCCATCCCATCTCTCATATTTCACAAAATTCGTCCATAATCACCTTTGTAAATGTCGCACAGTAATTCTGTAGACGATCCATTGAAGAGCACTGGTCGTTGAGACTCTCGAACGGGCGTGATATTCCGCCCACTGTTCCTTTGAGCTGGAGCCTCGGTGCGACGAGCCGGAGTCCACCAGATTCATTCTTGCACGTGGTTGCTTGACGAGCAGCTGAACGACAAGACCTTGTTGCCGCGACCTACATGGTCGTACTTGGATGACACTAGGCGCTGGGAACAACGACTGTTGCTCATCAACCACCGAGGCCGTGCGCGTTTTCGACAGGACGAAAAGGTGAGTGAGAGCAGCAAACGTTTTCACCTCCTACTTTCTTCATTTACCACCTTTGTCGTACAGCCTTTGGTCACTACTCCTCGGTTACACATACCTTATCCCTCTCATCATTTTGTCTGGATTTTTTCCATTCTCCTCTCATTCATCATTCCTTTTTTGTCATCTACTCGGTCATTTTATTTCCTCCACTTTTTGTGTCATTGCTGCATATGCTGTTCGTTTGTCGTCTCGGGCGTCCTCTTGATCAGCCTCCATCTGAATTTCTCTTCGCTTCAGATAGCGACCGTTACGGGTCATGCCTTCTTCCCTGTGCAGAGAGTGTCATCGTCGCTTGAGCTCGTCTTCGTCGGAGAGGAGGGAAAGTCGTGAACTCGGAGCCGAGCTAGGTCGACTTCGCGACGACGGCGGCGCCTCACGAGGCGTCGGCGTAGTCGTGATTCCTCCTCGGAGTCCTCTTCTTCTTCTCGTCATCGCTTGGGTCATTACACTAGGCATCGCGCGGGACATCGCTCTCGTACTCACTCTTCTCATCGCTCGCCTCGTGCTCTCTAGTCTCATCGCTCGCGTCCTGCTCGCTCTTCTCATGACCGTCACCATTCTCGTAAGCCCCGTTCCCCATCTCGTTCTTCATCTGTTTCAGCTCCGCGTCATCGCCGCTCGGCTACTCGTTCCTCGTCTGCGCAACACCGGCAAGCAGCACAGCGTCAACCTTCACTGCCAGCTCGCAACCATTACGTCGTCGCCCGAGCAGCACAACCAGCTTCCGCGTCGCCAACGCGTCATACTGCTCAGTCGCAAGTAGCTGGGACCTTTCCTAATCTACGGTCGGCACCGCGCGTCTTTAATGGTGACCCGCCAACTCCCTACTCACCTTCTACTCCTGGGTTGGCACTAGGCCCTTCCCGTCTTCGTGCACCTGCCGCTCACGGTTCCGTCGCTTAGGCCTTTGTCATACCATCACTCAGCCCAAGCGACGCCTAATGATATGCTCCCATATCGATCGATCGGGCGGGGCGATGGAATCGATATGGGTGCATATCATTAGGCGTCGCTCGGGGTGAGCGATGGTATAACAAAGGCCTTACGCACTTTGCCACCTTAGCCCCCCGGGGCAGCCTCCTTGGTCACGCCCGCGCACGCCGCTACCCATGGTACCTAACACCTTCCATCCGTGGGCATTTAGTATCGCTTGTCGTCTCCGCCAACACTGTGTAGTCCACAGCGTAATCAACCACCCGGGTCATGGTACACTACCTGTTTCTTCTACAAGCAGAATCATTACACGGCGTCGTGCCCCAGATAATCGTCGCTGGAAAAACCACTTCCAGATTCATGCAATGAACGGTCGCTGCTTTCGGTGCAGAGGGGATCACTCGCAGGACGCCTAACAACCCATGCCCTCTCGTCACGTTCACCCACATCTGCATCTGTCGCACTCGCCTTGGCGCACGCAACGTGGCATAGCCCACGTCGCCACTCTAAGTCTAGTCGTCCTAGGCTTCGGTGTTGCCTTGTATGTACATTTCTTAGATACGCTTCAGGGTCGTGACTGCCTGTATGTCATTTATCGCAAGCCCCCAGTGTCGTGACTTGCGTCCGACATGTCGCCACCATGGGGCCGGCCAGTCGATCGATCCAGTTCAAACATGTGGATCGGCATGTCAGCTCCGTCGAAGCTTCAGGAAGCTGGCAAAGACGCAGAGGGCGCGTGCCTCTAGTGTCTCTGGTCAGCTCGGCAGTCAGTTGTCCTGTCACTGCTCCGGCTGAGTGGTCGGGCGTTCGCCAAGGTTCGTCGCTTGAGCAGTTCGTCGTTTCCTTGTTGTTCGAGAGTGTTGTCGCCCAGTCCGCTGTGGAATCTATCGTGGTCGCGCCATCGAGTAGCTCCGTATTCGTCGTCGCCCGACAGCCGTAGATGGTCGCCGAAGGACCGAGAGAATCCGTCGTCATCGTGGTCGCTCGCCCACGAGGGGCGATGTGCAGGTAACGCAGGGTATCCGCTTGGCCTCGTCGGTCCTGAGTTGGCATAGGTCACAGGACGTAGACAAGGTAAGCTCCGCGGGTCACGATCCTGATTCTTTGTCGTAGGCTGGGGTGCGGCCTGGCTCCAGATTTGCGCTGTAGGTCGCCTACACGACTTAGTTCGTATATCATTGGTCGTTGTCTTATTAAGATAAGGTTACAAACCTATAAAGGTCTGGGTACGTAAGCAGTAAGGGGTCGTCCGAAACTATCAAAATGCAAAGAGTATTTAAAGCGTCGTCAAGTGGAGCGACCGCCGGGGGCGGGTACTGCTCCGTCCAACGGGGTTTCCCGGAGGAAGTAAAGCAGTCGCAGAGACGCTATAAACGTGGGTGTGTCGTGTCGCATGGCAAGTATACGCGGCAGTTATCCGCAGAGGGCCTAAGGAAAATATACCGCGTGGCAGTAGTCGGGTCCGCTGATGCGAGCCACGGGTCTAAGCTTGCGAGAGATTGGGCCGTGGGTTGGGCCTGGGCCTCCATTGATGCATGGGCGAAGGACCCCCCCCGTGGCACGACATGGTGCATTTGTTCCGAGGTTCAAGGTGGGGAAACTCACGGTGGCCCTGGTGATGGAACCTTTCTGCTGGCTCGCAGGCAATCGAGCCTACAGGGTGCGCCATAAAAAATGAATAAAAAGCGAATTACTCTCGCGAATTACTCTTGTTCAGGAAACAGCTAAACTTCTTTAACAATTTATAAAAAATCTATTTAACAGGCAAAGTGGATATCGTCCAATGTGGGCTACCTTGGCACAAATGACAGCCTTCGGACGCCTAGAGTAGGACTCAATGACGGTAAGCAGGGTTGCTTGCGGAATTTCCTTTCACGTTTTTTCGGCCCACCAACTGCCAAAACACGCACTTATTGCCTGAAAGTGGTGAAGAGACATACAGGAAGGGAGCAATCGTTCACAGAAACTCTTATGAAGTTTCTCTGATAGGTTGGGCTGGAGTTTTTTTCACAGGACGGACTCAATTGTTTTCTATTGAAAAAAGAGCCAATATCAACACCGATATCCACCTTAACGATATTTTGATGACGGTGCTTCTTTCCTGGACTCAATAACACATTGCAAATTCAACGTGAACTTTTCGACAGGATGGAGCGCACGCTCGCAAATCCAAAATGACTCGGAAGTGGTGCGCGAGAAATCTTCTAAGCTTCAGCCCTGCTTCCGAATAACCAACAAACTTGCCAGATTTGAATATAGTGGACCAGTTGTCTATTCTAGTGCGTTTGGTCTACTCTAGTGGAAAAAGCCTGCACTAAAAGGCAGACTACGACTCATGGTCTGACATCTTCACTAGAAAAAGCTTAGGAGAAAAACGCAATCAACCCAGCGTGACACCATTGAGCCCTACCCTAAGCGTTCAATGGTTGTCATTCGTGCCAAGGGAGGGTATATTGAATGATATCCACTGTAAACTGTTAGTAAATTGTTGACGAAGTTTCGCTGTTTCCTAGACAAATCCGCGTGACTAATTCGCATTTTACTGGGTGACCATATTTATGACGCACCCTTAGTATGCGCCGCGTCCGGTGCAAGTGTCGCTCAAAGTGGACTCAGGTGCCGCTGACGGCACATACGTAGGTATAACAGGGTAATGCCCTCCCCTCTTCTAATAGCCGTGGTTCTCACCTCGAGTGGCGTGAGCCAGCACAAGGCAGACGTTATACGTCGAACCACAAGCGCTACGTTGCTCACATAGAAGGAGCAGATAGTCGGACTAATCGACTGAGAACCCCCTCTTGAACCTTGTGTCAAAGAAGCATGCATATGGGACCCGCCAGGAGACCCCAGGTTCAACAGTTTGTAGCAGCTTCCCTAAGGCAACTCTGCAGGGCTACGTACTGACTGGCAAGTTGACCCATTGGTAGTCTTTACTGATGTCGTCTTAGGTACCGTCCGCAACTTCTCTTTATCCAAGCTATTGGCACATTGTCGTAGAGCACATACTGTTCAACAATTTCGTGTCTCGTTTACGCACTGTTTCTTGTTTGGATCCATGCGTGTCGCAATAACATCATTCTCTCGCACACCCACATTTATGTCACAATGGCTTTGGCACGTTGTCGTATAGCCCGCTTTGTTAACCGTGCGTGTTTGGAGGAGGCTCTGGGCTCACTCCCTCCTTCTAGTCAGCCAACCATCAGGCATTTTATTTTAAATTCGGGTTTCGGCAGTACCGCCTCCTGGCACAAATACTTTCACACAAACTCAGTAAGGTCTAATACGGAAGCAGTGAGGTGGTCATCCGAAACTATCAAAATGCCAAGAGTCTTTAAAGCGTCTTCAAGTGAAGGGATCGCCCGGGGGTTGGAAGATGCTTAGACCAACGGGGGTTTCTCCCGGAGGACAAAACTAAGCAAAGAAAAGAAGAACGCCGTGGAACGGAGTTTCTGTTATGTGCATCCCGAGTAGAGGTTCCCGGTACTTACAGGGTGCGTAAAAAGTATTGACGCAGTAAATGACGGTTGTAGAAATAGTATTGCGCAGTAAGTTTTCAAATATTCATTTGAGAAATATGGAAAATGATCTTACAAATACAATAGAATAACTCGTAGTCGACATTGGCTCCTTTACTGTGAATACAGGAGCGAAAATGGCGGAAAAATTCATGAGCACGCGCTGCAAGTATTTGCTTGCATTTTGTTCCGTGCTTCGAACAGGGTAGCCTTCTGCGACTGGTCACTTCTGTTGAAAGTAGCACAGACCTCATTCTTCAAATTCGCCTAGAAAGAGTAATCCAGCGGATTCATGTTCAAGCTGTGCTCATCTGAGAAGCTGTTCACAACTGCGCGCGTTATCTGTTTGCCGTTATGGGACAGAGGTTGACAATTTTTGATTTGAACGTTATCGTGCTTGAACATCTTGTAATCATCATCTGTTATGACAGAGCCGCGGCTGACGTTTGGGTTGTTGACCTCTTTTCTCATCCACCATTTCAAACACAGCTTAATTCTTTTGCTAATGAAGTATTCATTTCCTTTGGTAACAGCCAGGAAAGGCTCACCGTAACCACGACGGTATTATGTTTCTTCAGTTTTTACAAGAATATTTTTTGAACACGATATAGACAACAAAAATAACACACAAAAACTTTGAAAAGTAGAAAGAGAAAGTTGGAGCTGAAACAAAAACTAGGTGCGTCAATACTTTTTACGCACCCTGTATTTCCTGTTTATCATTTTATAGGAATAAAATAGAATGCATGACACATCCCAAAAGGGCTTGACTGACGCCGTCATTTGTACTTTTATCCTTCAAGGGTAGAACTTCAACAAGCTATAGAACAGTTCACAGCAGCTACAAAGTTCAGAGCAATTTTTGTTAACCTTTAAAGCATGCAGGTCGATTCTAGGCTCGACATGAACGGTTCCAGTCAACATAATGAGAATCGCACGCAACAGATAGTCAGCAAAAGGTTTTTATTGTAGTCAGTATGATCGCTGACGCATTGCAAGGCAACAGAAGAAAACTCTAACATGGTGGCGGTTTTCCGTTGGAGATTGCAATTTTTGATTGCCGATTAATTGCCGATTGTTCATCCAGGACAGAGACCACCAGTGCACCCAGACGAACAACCGGAGCATACTGCGCCGACATTGTAGACGTAGGAACCGACGTCATTCCCTCTAAAAAAATCAAGCGTAATGGCGATTTAGCGGCGAGAAGGGAGCCTAACAAACCCTGGGCTGTACATGCAGACCACGAAATAGAACGAGCCGCAATTCTGGACCGCGCATCCTATCGCCATGTTATTCCACCAAGCCATCTGAATGCAGACACAAATCACACGTAGCCTCTTCTTTCAGAAACAAAGCGCCGGTTTTAGGACTACAGCGCCTATTTCACGTTTCTGTTATTTAAGCTGCTTATTTATTAGCATGGTAGCTATAACACAACGTTTGCAATTGATGTTGACCAGAAAAAAAGAACAAGAAAAGAACAATTCAATGGCTAAATCCTATGTGGAATGGAGCTTTCATTTAATCCCTCTAACGTTAGACAGAGCGCGTGTGGCGCAGTCGGAGGAGGCGCGACTGTCGCGTGCACCCGACACCAGATTCCTGGTTCGGATTTCCCGCCCAGGCCAACTAAGCCTTCCATCCCTCCGGGGTCGGTGAATTGGTACCAGACTTGTCTGGGAAGGATAAAGCGCTGACTTGTTCATCAACTGGCCACCGCAAGTCATTGTATGGCCAAATACGCATTCATGTCGCCTCCACAACATCCCGTAGAAGTAGAATGCGCTGGCGCATCCCAGAAGGGATTGAGTAACGCCGTCCTTTATCCGTATCCTTTAACGTTAGACAGGGAGGTAACCGAACTTCACTTGAAAGACAGATCTATTTATCAACGTTCCATTGAGCGGGAATTTTCATCACAATGCAGCCGACTTAACCACATTTGGATGGAAGCTGGGAAGTCTGCCGGCCTTGATGAGAAATTCCTCAGCAGATTCAAGCTGAACAATCCAACTATTCTTGTTTTTTACAGTCTTGTCAAAGCCCACAAATTAATGCTAACGAACTGCAGTCAATGTCAGCAGACACCTACAAAATGCGACCTATAATCAGCTGCGTTGTGGGCCAACCGATGAATTTCGTAGCTCCTGAATTGTATCGTGAGCCAACTACAGCCTATGGCTCCCTCTCACCTGACCAACACAAGGGGTCCTTGAATTACTACACGGTTCATGTTTAAATGTAAACTATGTAGTTGGGTCATTTGATGTCATTTCGCTCTACACCAATGTCCAAAACGACCATGCACTTCAAGCATTATCTGAAATGCTTGACAGACGTGGTAGCAACACCGAAACATTTACACTTAGCAAAGGGAGCATCCTGCCTCTAATCAGGGAATGCCTTCGCTGTAACATCTTTAAATGGTCAGGATCTTACTTTTCACAAATGAGAAGACTAGCCATGGGACAAAGATTAGCACCAGTGCTTGCGGTATGCTTCATGAATAGAATTGAATAACCGATACTGGAACGTTTGCCCTTAGTGTATTGTAGATATGCCGACGATTGCTTCATTGTGGCAACGACACAGTCCGAAATGGATGAGTGTTTTTGCATGATGAATGAACATTCGCAGTATATTAAGCTCACGCTAAAGCTACCGCAAAACGGTCGGCTTTCCTACCTTAAACATCCAGGTCAAAATGTCTAATGACATTACAAGCGTTAAGTGATACCGAAAGCAAAGCTCCGAGAACGTCTTACTTCATGCCTCGTCTGCACACCCAGCTTTTGTTAAGCGCGCCATTACTAAAAACATGGTCAGAACAGCGGCTGATGTGAATAGCGGAAAAGTAGGGGGACGGTCAGAAGGTACACCCGCCCCCTGCTGGGGGCGTGCTATCTTCCTCTTATCCCCCTTGCTCACCCACCCCCAACCCCCTAGGCTTCACCAGGAGTCTAGCAGCTGCCTTACGAAACCTTTGACACTCAAAACAAAAGTTTTCGGTCCGCAGAACAGCGATGTACCTCCTGACGCCACGCCCCCCAGCAGAGGCGGGTGTACCTCCTGTTGCGCTGCCGGAAAGTGGAACGACAGGAGTCCTTACAATTAGCTTCGAAAATTGCAGTTGACAACGACATCACTTCAACGCACCGAAAGACGAGCGCAGTACCGATGTTACATGCCGCCAAAACATGGTTCCCTTATGTCTCCCCTTCGCTGCTGCAGTTCGAAGATTTAGCGTGCACGTCTGCAAAATGATGTTGTTCTAGTCAACATTCCCTGCGAAAACCTTAGGAAATAGTTGGTACGGAATAGACTCTACGATAAGCAGCCCCTATCAGATGATTGTGTTATTTACCCCACTCTGAAATTGGAGGTTGTACAAAAAGCGGAGCGATTTATGAGATCGAGTGCGGGACTTGCAATAGCACATATATAGGGGAAACCGGGAGACTTCTATATATTCGCATTAAAGAACATCTAGCTGGTAAAAGACGTCGTAACATATCAACTCCACTCGGCAACCATAGGGTCGAACGGCAACACGACCATGATTTTAATGTTAAATGCACGATCTTGGCGCAGGAGACAGAGATTTCCTCTAGAAAGCCGATCGAAGCGTTCTGGATTTATTCCAGAAATCCAAGAATGAACAATCGGAACGAGTGTTTGCTCATAACACCCCGATAACCTCCATAATACCCTGATTTCGCCCCGTTTACACCGCAGTGCGAGCTCTGAGCATGACCAGGAGCGACGTGCTGCTCTCAAGACTACTAATGTATGACGATCAGGCATTATGATTCATTCGCTACTGGTCTCACTGACGAAGAGTGGTAGCACAAACGCTACACTCAGGCGGTGGAGCATCATGTGAGCTCGTCTTCACCTTTCGGATTTTCGCATTGTGTTTCCAGCATTAGGTCGGAAGCGCTAGCGTGAATGAGGCGTTTGGTCGGGTAGGTTGCTGAGATAAGGCCTCGAACCGTTTCAGGCCTCTGAAGGCGGCGAGACGGTCGAAACGTCAGGCCAATAAAGTTCCACCTAACACCTCGTAGCACAGCAGTACCATAAACATTGTTTGTTCATTTATCCAAATCAGTTTGAAATCGTTGCATTGATAACGTGCAACGATCGCGTTTAAAGCTGACCGCGAAAAACACAGCAGCTGTCATAATTCTGCGTAATTCATTTCAAAATTCGCAGGCATCCTCAGGGTTTTTTCGCGTTCTAGTTCGCTGGAAAATCGGTGAAAAATGTGTGTTTGAATGCATGTTTCGCCTACAAAACGAGTTGCAGTGACTTGCCGACGAAGAAGTTCGTGTTTTATCTTTTCGATGCAATCTGACATCAATTTGCTACCCTCAAGTGACTAGGGTATGGTTGGGCCGTGCAGGAAACCAGAACCAATAGCCCTGAATCGGATAACACGTGACAGCCGGCCCATTTTCCGACTGCGCTGTCACCCATGTGAAGGAGGAAAAGGAATTGATAAACGACGGCGCCAAAAACGGTATTGCCTTCTCATAGCTCCCTTGAAAATTCCTAAAACCTTGCAGAAAATCCTTATTACTACCATATTTCACGGTCTTATATTTTCATGTATGTGCATGCATGAAAAGTAGTCATGCATGTATATACAGATCTTCAAGATAGACATATGTATTAATGATGACATGATGATATGATGATACTTATATTTTTATTTATTTATGAAACGGTATGCATATTTATGACTTGTTCAAAGAATCATGAAAACGGCACTCAAGGAGTACGGAGTATCTGAAGCTCCCTTTTTCGGGAAAATTTTCACTGGAATCTTCGAGAGCGACAATTGAAGTGCAACATATGGGGTAAATAGCTGCGGCTTTTTGTGAGACTTAGAATAAGTTTGGTGGCCAAATTTTGGATAGTGCCTATATACCATTTTTACATCGAACTGGATGCTTTTAAAATCATCTTGGACATTCTTCTAAGTAGTCTTCTAAGCTTTTAAACTTTTGAAATCAAAGCGAACTCCTCCAAATTAAAATGAGCTTCTTCTACGTTAAACTGAGGATTAACGTTTCACCCAAGGAAAACTTGGTATCATTTTCTTCGAAAATTTTCAAGTTGAATACCTCTATAAGTGTAAGTGTTTTATAATACTTTTTTCAGGGAAGAAATAATGAATTAAAATTTGCCATAAAACACAACAAAAAAGCAAATATATAGCGCAATGAAAGATCAGATCGCACCATGCAGTCAAAAAGTTCGCCGCAACTATTAATTGCTTGAGAGTGTAAATCCCACTTATATGCACCATCAAAGTGAGGATATGTGTGTCTTTTACAGTTGATTTTGTTATATCCCTACCAGGTGCGGTATTTTGCACCTGCTTAGATTAGACCCCAATACATATGTTGAAGGCGTGGCCGCACCGTAACTTTCGAGCGGCTGATTAAACCAAAATTTTCTCGACTTCTTTTCAGGAATAATGTGTCGTGTAGCTCCCTGTACCATCAGTAACCTTTCTTTTGGCTTTGTAGAGCTGCTAACAACATAGCGAGCACTGCGCACCGAAATCCGCATGCCTGAGGTCTCACCTTCGTGAATTTCGTTACTCTGTTGGTCTCCCGAGAACGAACGGCTTGAGTGAAGAGCATATCCGATCTGATACCGTAGCTTGAGAGCTGGCCCCACCAGTCCGCCATCGCCTGAACAGTTTCGTATTACATGCCTTATCAAGCAATTTTCATTTGTGCGCAGGCTTATTGTTAGAAACGAGAACGGAGAAGGAAGAGGAACGGACGCGGCACGCTTCCTTCCGTCCAAAGCAAGATACTTACTACTGGACTTGCGGAAAGCTCGTTTGCTTCTAAAGCGATCGCAATTCTGAAGAACGACTGCCTCTATTATTTCAATTTAAAAAGTGACACCCAAATTCCACTATAGCGCACTCCTTCATATTGGTTAACCGAAAATGCCAGCAAGCTTATTGCGCCAGGAAAAAGCCCAGGATCACAAAAAGATGGTTACTACATGTTTGAATTCTATTCGATATACCTTTCTAGAAGATCATTCGTTCTACAGTATCTAAACTCATTTTGATGAAAAATTGGGATAAGTTCCTACCGCGCTCGCTGCTTCCTCAGGTGAAGCAGAGGGATTTCGGAAGCTGTAGATGTTCTCCTTGTATCCAGGCCGTCCCGACTGTGGCAGCACTTTCTGATCGCAAGTGCCTGCGTGCTGCTGGGCATAGGACTCCGCATCGCAGTCGTACCTCTGAAATCGTGGAGACGATCCAAGTCAATTAACGGAAAATCGGGACCGTCGGGAGGCACTGCTCGGACCATTCTGTACATCAGCGATGCTGGCGGAGCGATGCCTAGATTTCCGTTTCTTTCAGTTTGTCCTTGGGCTATGCTGCTTCTGAAAATAGTAATCGTGCGGTTACTCGGAGAAAAATATGCTACCTCCGTCACAACCTGTACCTGAGTTCGTTGTGGCGGTCAAGGAAGCGCTGTCTCACCGGGTCAGTCAGTCGTGGATTTGGACAGCTCGCTGTTGTCGCTTAACAAATCCAGTCAGGTTTTAGCTGCCGTCACTTAGCAGCGTATTCCATGTTATCTATGGCGCACACTTCAGCTACCGCGGATCTTTGTAGAATTTTTCGAGGAAGTTATTTAGGGCGTAGGTCCTTGTGGAAATCTAAGCGTAGCTGCTAATGGTATTTTTTGGGTGCACGGAGATAACATAAAACATTTCGGTTACTTAATGAAGCATTGCAGCAGCATGAAGCATGAAGCATGTAATGCATTGAAACAAACTCACAAAAGTGGTACGGTTATCAATTCAAGAACATCTTCAGATGGGTTCTGAAGATCTACGAGCTGAGGGTCACCTAGGTAGGAACGAAACAAGCGGAGCGCTCTGGGTCCTCTTAAAATGTTCACTAGAACGTGGGGCGTCCTAGAAAAGACTACAGACTACTTGTGAGAATCTTTCCAATGAAGAATCTTTGTTTAACTTATGGCTAGTAAGATTTGTTTTAGCGAACAATCAGTAAACCATTGCAGGTGTTGGAGGAGCGTAATCATTTTTTGTTGAAGCAGCAAGAGAATTTACCTTGGCCGTCGGTATTCCATGGAAGAAGAGAGAACTGAAAAGAAAATAGATATTGGTCCTTGCTGTAAAGCATTACAGCTTTTTCATAATAGATGGTCAATTGTCAGCTAACTGTAAGCGCTAACCTTATGATTTCTCGCATAATTTCTTCTGTGTTTGTATAGTATTTTTACCCTTTCTGAAGCGAAACAATGAAATATACCGACAATGCTCTCCTTGATTGTCCATTCTCAAATTAATTTTTTACTAACTTGTTTTCACGAATGACGCTCAGTTGTTGACAAGTCTAACCTTGTAACGGTGAATAATAACAGTAGTAAGCCACACAACCACTATTACATAGAAACGTACAGTCACGCTATCTATGAGAAAAAAACGACATTAATTATCGAACAACCCAATATATTATTGAAAGGAATAGTATAAATAGCATAAAGAATCACCCACTAGAAAAAGCGGCCCCAGCATCGCGATCATTACAAAGCCTGCGTGCAGGTTTTGTCGGGGATCGGCCTTTATACAGTGTTTCGGTTATTTTGGCTAGTGCATATAATGACGTTCAGTGACAACATGTTGTGTCGGGGAGGGTCCAGGACCGAGTCCAGGCCTGCCCATGATTCGCCGGTTTATGGAAATAGGTTGGTTGGTACATGAAGCAACACATGTAGATTAACTTCGTGCCGGAGGCAACACAAGTGCCGAAGCGGTGCTTTTAGCGGCACCGTCCTCTTCACTGCCAAAAGTTTGGGAGAGCTTCAAAACGTTGAGTCACATTTCGTATAATCCTGCAAACAAGACTATGAGAAACGGCGTTAACTGCCCGGAAGCGTTTTTTACGACACCAGTCCTGCATTGGTAATAGGCCTGTGAGTTACGCGGTATTTCTAGGTCTTCGCCCGTCAGTCCTCATACAACTTCTGCAAATATGCAGTATGCTGACCCTTGTAAGACTTAACTCATGGCAGATCCTTAGCAGAATAGTAATGTTTTGTTTCCTTTAGTTATTCACAGTACAAAAATAAAATGGAAATTATACTTCCATCTAAACAAATTTTATGAGAAAATACTTTCTCAGGAGGCCTTCTTGGCTGTGTGTTCGCTCCGTTGTGTTCGTTTTTGTGTTGGTTTGAGCTGAACGTGGATATCCACTGAGAGCATAGCATCTGCCGTTAACAGTTTAGAAAAATCACAAAACAAGGCCACACAAAGAGAAGAAACTATTTAGAACATATGTGTGTGCTACTAATAACATCCTACTAATAGATCATCCTTTGAGGTGTCTACCAATGAGCTTCCTAAATTGAGAAATAAAGTTTGACAAAGACATTTTTTGAAAATTACAAGGGGTCCGAACCAGTTTTTTGAGCTGATCTACTCTTCCATTTGGTTAAAAAGTTGTTAAAATTTTCACCAGTTACCCCTGATTTCATGCCTGTGCGCTTCATTTGGAAAATTCTTCGGATATTTATTTTTATTTTATTTATTAAGGCATAGACCAAAGCCTAGCGTAAAAAGTGCTAAAAACAACAATAAACAATGTGTGACACGAACATACAAACATCGCTATGTTATGTTATGTTTAGGCCACTTGCTTATCTTTTCGATCAGCCGCTAATGTATGGTAAAATTTCTCAACGTTTTAAGCGTTGCTTCGTCAGCCCTACACCCAAGAAAGAACCGGCTATCAATCCTGAAAACTATCTACCGGTGAGCACCTCTGTTTTTTGCAGGCTTTCGAGAAAGCTATAAAAACACATAATGACTAATATTACTGTTAATATCATTATTTCTCAGCATCAACATGGATTGGCTCCTCGTAGATCTATTCAAACCAATTTGTTAGAATGTCTTAATGGTTGGACAGAGGCGCTTGATAACAAATGCAGTTGAGATGCCATTTACCTTGACTTTGCAAAGCATTTGATAGAGCGTCCCACCAGAAGCTTCTTCTCAAACTGGAGAAATACAAGTTCCAACCATTCCTTCTTGAATAGATTGCTCAACATCTCACCGGGCGAATACTTCAGGTTAAAGTAGACTCTTCATTTTCAAGTGTAAGACGGGACCTCAGTGGGTCCAGAGTCGAGCGTGAGGTTCGATTTTTGCGGAAAATTTTTCCGCAAAAATCGAACCTCACGCTAAAATCTCCCCCCCCTCCTAGAGCGGATCTGGCACGACCCCCTTCCTTGTACAGACCATTGTTTTGTTTCTTATCTGCATTGATTTTTTTAAATTTTTATGCGATTTTTGTACCCTCTAATAGGATCTTCTTCACAGGTACAGCATCGACAGTGTCAGATTGGTTCAAGGAAGACATGCTACTGAGCAACTGCTTGATAGAATGATTTGCTAGAAAAGCGCTGATTAAGGTTTTGCGTATGAAATCTTTTGATAATCATATTTTGATTGTTTACAGTTGAAAATACAATACCGGCCTTATCTTTTGGTCTTTGGGCGGAAAAAGCGAAAAAAACCGATTTTTCCGCCGCTTTTCTGTAGCGCTCTTCAAATTGAGCGCATTGCAAATTGAATGACATGTTCGTGATCAGCACCGAGCTCTCTTCCCGATGAGCTGAAAATCGCATAGCGAGCGTCTGAAATGTAGTTCAGTGACCTAATTTCTGCCCGGCGCGGCTGACCCCTATGCTCGCGGGAGATAATTACACCCACAGCTCCCAAGTGGCTAATGAAGGAAGAGATTCGGCCCTTTAAAGCCTGGTTTCTGCATTATATACATAGTCACACATAGTTCTCTGGATTCCCTAGTATTTCGCAATCACAATGATCTACTTCCTTAAAGGATCCGACAATTTAAGTGTTGTTATTTTCAGAAAATGCCTCCGCTTTGGAGGGCTCTAATTTCGTCATATCAAGATTGTATGTGCTTATACTCGTTTGTCACTTTGGAGGCGAGAGTGAAAATCAAGCTGCGAAGTTGGAACCTTCAAGGTTGAAATCGTTAACGATTGTACGCTGCCAAAGTTGCCCATATGACACTTCTTCGTAGTTAGCCGTACACTTTTCGTTTCATTAAAGTGGGCACAAAATGGTTTTCTTAAAGACAGGAACGTAGATATCTGGAGGCCTATGAAAACACCTTATAGTCTTCTACAGGTGGGATTTCGACTGGCCCGGAGGACATTTTGGTCACTAGGTTACAGAGCAAACTCACCTCAAATGCTAACTGAGTGTCATTTTAAAAAATGTCCAAAAACTGAAAAATTGTCTACGAGGCCATTCCCTAGTTAATTCTGACTCGAAGGATAGTTCGATTTCAAATTTACGTTCATTTGTACCGGTTTTTCACGAGTCAAATGTACCATAGCCCTGGTCGGGACCCAGATTAGCTCCGGAGCAAGTCCACTCTCCTGCCTCTGTGACCCCTCGCGCCATCTGAGAGCGCCGTAAATCGCCTAACTACAGTTTTCACATTTCCGGTGCCGCGGCGCCATATTGATCCTTCCAAACGAGAGTGGAGTAGAATAGTACACCAAACAAGGTTTGGACAACTACAACCTCTCCCTTATACTTATACGCTTGTATTTTTCATTTCGCATTTACGCCTTAACAATGTTTAGATGCGTGGCGCATCCCAGAAAGACTGCTCGAACTCGCTTCACTTTCACAACGCTCAGTCTACAAGCTGTCCCTCTCCCTCGGTTGAAAGATTCGATTCTGTATGCATTGTTCACGGCGCACTCCAAAGGCCGGCTGGACAGCCTTAAAGCAACTCCTGAGTAAGGCGGTAGGAAACTTCTGGTAGAACTCCCCAAACGCTCAGTCCACAAGCTGTCCCTCCCCCTCGATTGAAAGGTTCGATTCTGCATGCATTGTTCACGGCGCACTCCAAAGGCCGGCTGGACAGCCTTAAAGCAACTCCTGAGTAAGGCGGTAGGAAACTTCTGGTAGAACTCCCCAAACGCTCAGTCCACAAGCTGTCCCTCCCCCTCGATTGAAAGATTCGATTCTGTATGCATTGTTTACGGCGCACTCCAAAGGCCAGCTGGCAGCCTTAAAACAACTCCTGAGTAAGGCGGTAGGAAACTTCTGGTAGAACTCCCCAAACGCTCAGTCCACAAGCTGTCCCTCCCCTCGATTGAAAGATTCGATTCTGTATGCATTGTTTACGGCGCACTCCAAAAGCCAGCTGGACAGCCTTGGAGCAACTCATGACTAGAGTGGCTGCATATTTCTGATAAAACTTCCTAACCGCTAAGTCTACAAGCTGTCGCGCCCACTCGATTGAAAGGTTCGAGTCTGTATGCATTGTTCACGGCGCACTCCAAACGCTAGCTGGACAGCCCTAGAGCAACTCCTGACTAGGGCGGCTGCAAATTTCTGACAAAACTCCCCAAACGCTCAGTCTACAAGCTGTCCCTCCCCCTCGATTGAAAGGTTCGATTCTGTATGCATTGCTCACAGCGCACTCCAAAGGCTAGCTGGACAGCCCTAGAGCAACTCCTGACTAGGGCTGCTGCAAATTTCTGACAAAACTCCCCACTGAAACCATGCAAATCAAGGGTGAGCAGACCAAATGGTTCACAGCTCCACACAGCTGGACCAAAGCTCGGCCTTTTTAACGAATACTTATCAATGTTAGAAGCTTTATGGAAAGCAATTTCATTTTGTGACGCTGCCCCTAGTTCTCAACAATTATTTCGTGATAAGTCAATTCTTCGCATATGACCGACAAACTCATGAAACGCAGTTGCCGGCATATAAACTCGGAGAGTTTTTGAAATCTTTGAAAAGCCTTTGGAGTGCGCCGTAAACAATGCATACAGAATCGAACCTTTCAATCGAGGGGGAAGGGACAGCTTGTAGACTGAGCGTTTGGGGAGTTTCGTCAGAAATTTGCAGCCGCCCTAGTCAGGAGTTGCTCTAGGGCTGTCCAGCTAGCCTTTGGAGTGCGCCGTAAACAATGCATACAGAATCGAACCTTTCAATCGAGGGGGAAGGGACAGCTTGTAGACTGAGCGTTTGGGGAGTTTCGTCAGAAATTTGCAGCCGCCCTAGTCAGGAGTTGCTCTAGGGCTGTCCAACTAGCCTTTGGAGTGCGCTGTGAACAATGCATACAGAATCGAACCTTTCAATCGAGGGGGAGGGTCAGCTTGTAGACTGAGCGTTTGGGGAGTTTCGTCAGAAATTTGCAGCCGCCCTAGTCAGGAGTTGCTCTAGGGCTGTCCAGCTAGCCTTTGGAGTGCGCTGTGAACAATGCATACAGAATCGAACCTTTCAATCGAGGGGGAGGGACAGCTTGTAGACTGAGCGTTTGGGGAGTTTCGTCACAAATATGCAGCCACTCTAGTCAGGAGTTGCTCCAAGGCTGTGCAGCTGGCCTTTGGAGTGCGCCGTAAACAATGCATACAGAATCGAACCTTTCAATCGAGGGGGAGGGACAGCTTGTGGACTGAGCGTTTGGGGAGTTCTACCAGAAGTTTCCTACCGCCTTACTCAGGAGTTGTTTTAAGGCTGCCAGCTGGCCTTTGGAGTGCGCCGTAAACAATGCATACAGAATCGAATCTTTCAATCGAGGGGGAGGGACAGCTTGTGGACTGAGCGTTTGGGGAGTTTCGTCAGAAATTTGCAGCCGCCCTAGTCAGGAGTTGCTCTAGGGCTGTCCAGCTAGCCTTTGGAGTGCGCTGTGAACAATGCATACAGAATCGAACCTTTCAATCGAGGGGGAGGGACAGCTTGTAGACTGAGCGTTTGGGGAGTTTCGTCAGAAATTTGCAGCCGCCCTAGTCAGGAGTTGCTTTAAGGCTGTCCAGCTAGCGTTTGGAGTGCGCCGTAAACAATGCATACAGAATCGAATCTTTCAATCGAGGGGGGAGGGACAGCTTGTGGACTGAGCGTTTGGGGAGTTCTACCAGAAGTTTCCTACCGCCTTACTCAGGAGTTGTTTTAAGGCTGCCAGCTGGCCTTTGGAGTGCGCCGTAAACAATGCATACAGAATCGAATCTTTCAATCGAGGGGGGAGGGACAGCTTGTGGACTGAGCGTTTGGGGAGTTCTACCAGAAGTTTCCTACCACCTTACTCAGGAGCTGCTTTAAGGCTGTCCAGCTAGCGTTTGGAGTGCGCCGTGAACAATGCATACAGACTCGAACCTTTCAATCGAGTGGGCGCGACAGCTTGTAGACTTAGCGGTTAGGGAGTTTTATCAGAAATATGCAGCCACTCTAGTCATGGGTTGCTCCAAGGCTGTCCAGCTGGCCTTTGGAGTGCGCCGTGAACAATGCATACAGAATCGAATCTTTCAATCGAGGGAGAGGGACAGCTTGTAGACTGAGCGTTGTGAAAGTGAAGCGAGTTCGAGCAGTCTTTCTGGGATGCGCCACGCATCTAAACATTGTTAAGGCGTAAATGCGAAATGAAAAACACAAGCGTATAAGTATAAGGGAGAGGTTGTAGTTGTCCAAACCTTGTTTGGTGTACTATTCTACTCCACCCTCGTTTGGAAGGATCAATATGGCGCCGCGGCAACGGAAGTGTGAAAACTGTAGTTAGGCGATTTACGGCGCTCTCAGATGGCGCGAGGGGTCACAGAGGCAGGAGAGTGGACTGGCTCCGGAGCTAATCTGGGTCCCGACCAGGGCTATGGTACATTTGACTCGTGAAAAACCGGTACAAATGAACGTAAATTTGAAATCGAACTATCCTTCGAGTCAGAATTAACTAGGGAATGGCCTCGTAGACAATTTTTCAGTTTTTGGACATTTTTTAAAATGACACTCAGTTAGCATTTGAGGTGAGTTTGCTCTGTAACCTAGTGACCAAAATGTCCTCCGGGCCAGTCGAAATCCCACCTGTAGAAGACTATAAGGTGTTTTCATAGGCCTCCAGATATCTACGTTCCTGTCTTTAAGGAAACCATTTTGTGCCCACTTTAATGATACGAAAAGTGTACGGCTAACTACGAAGAAGTGTCATATGGGCAACTTTGGCAGCGTACAATCGTTAACGATTTCAACCTTGAAGGTTCCAACTTCGCAGCTTGATTTTCACTCTCGCCTACAACGTGACAAACGAGTATAAGCAAATACAATCTTGATATGACGAAATTAGAGTCCTCCAAAGCGGAGGCATTTTCTGAAAATAACAACACTTAAATTGTCGGATCCTTTAAGGAAGTAGATCACTGTGATTGCGAAATACTAGGGAATCCAGAGAACTATGTGTGTCTATGTATATAATGCAGAAACCAGGCTTTAAAGGGCCGAATCTCTTCCTTCATTAGCCACTTGGGAGCTGTGGGTGTAATTATCTCCCGCGAGCATAGGGGTCAGCCGCGCCGGGCAGAAATTAGGTCACTGAACTACATTTCAGACGCTCGCTATGCGATTTTCAGCTCATCGGGAAGAGAGCTCGGTGCTGATCACGAACATGTCATTCAATTTGCAATACGCTCAATTTGAAGAGCGCTACAGAAAAGCGGCGGAAAAGGCGGTTTTTTTCGCTTTTTCCGCCCAAAGACCAAAAGATAAGGCCGGTATTGTAAGGAGTTTTTGTGAGCAGTTGTCGAATTAATCACAACGAGTTCAGCTTTTCAGATTTTCCCAGGATCTCATGGACGAGACACATTTTTCTGCCTAAAGGAGCAACATCTGGATTCGAAATTGTACTCCAAAATGTCGATTGTTAATTGCTAAGGCTGACTTAAGTGCCCTCCCTACAACATTTTTGAGACACTCTTGGAATCGATGACGGGAGCGCAGCTGAAGGATGGTGCAGCTAGAGAATGGTCGTCTCGCGGCAAAAATTTTCTACCTTTTCAAGGAAGAACATCGGAGAGTGAAAAATCTTAAAGTTTAAGATATGACTAATATACAGTAAAAAAACTAAGCTTCTTCGCAGCGATCTTCGACATGATTAGGGCGGATCGTATCCCAATCGGAAAATTAGCTTCGTACTCTGAATGAGATCATCTACACAGTTAAAATTCTGCCACAAAAATTTCAACTCTTGACCCATGCACAGTGTAAAAATCATGGTTTTCTGATACGAATAGATTGGATCGACCTCTGGTCGATATGGCACCGACGTCATTGGAGCGACAAAATTGGACGCTCACAAAAATTATTACAACTCGGTAGGTTTTTTGAAAACTTGAAAAAACCAAAGCCAGGCTTTTTAAAAACTAAAAGAAAAGAGCTATTGTTTACTATAAAAATCTGTTTTCAAAAAAGAGGTCTTCTTACGGGGCGGAGGCCTCCGATTTTTGAGCGAAAAAGTTAAAGTGATTTTATATAAATAATTATATCCCGGTAAGTTTTTAGAAATTTGAAAAAGCCAATAGTTTTTTAAAAAATAGAAGGAAATTGCTGACTTACCATATAAGAATGTTTTTCAAAAAATGGGATTCATACGGGGCGGTGGAGGTTCTTCTTCTGGTCCATTTTTGCAGAAATGCATGCCAAAAATCGACTCCTCCCGCCTCGTATGAAGACCAGTTTTTTGAAAAACGATTCTTATATGGCAAGTTAGCATTTTCCCTCTACTTTTCAAAAGGCTATAGTGATTTTTGAATTTCAAAAAATAACTCAGTTATGACCACTTTTGCGAAGAAGTTCTCGTAGACCCTAATCAATTCCGCATCGGCATTGCAGTGCAGAATTGATTGATCAGAGACATATCGGTTCATTCCTCGAAATTGGATTATGTGTACTACAAAATTCAATAGATTTGATGCCTTATTGGACGAAGAAATGGCAGCTGCCGCTATCTCTCAAAAAACTGTGGTCGTATACCATTCTTCTGGAATGGAAAGACTTTCTCATAGGAACAATATCGAAGGATGTGCTTTACGGGAAGTGGACTTGGGATATATAAGGATTTGGAATTTTTCCTATAGCAATGACCTCGACTTTGGAAGGCATATCCGTGTTATAAGTTATACGGCTACATATGCTGCGAACATATGACATCTTTAAGGCATTAGTCACTAGGAATACATCTGTTCTCCTTAGGGAGTACAAGACTTAAATACGACCCGTTGTTAAATCAAGTGTCTCCATGTTTGCTCCATATAAGAAAATGACATCTTTGCTATAGAGATTGTACAGAATAACTTACCAGGAAGCTCCTTCTTAGAATAGGGAGTTTCTTAGATTCACGTGTACCGAGAGCATCAATCAAGACTAAATGTCTTGGACTACCATCCCTGGAATGTCTTGGCAGGGTTTTCGCCATCTGTCTTGTATATAAGTCGTTATACTTTACCACCGATTCTGGGCCTTGTAAATTCTTTGAGATGAAGACTTCGTACACAAGAGGTGGCTCTGCGAAGCTACAGCTGCCTGGTCAAGAACCAATTTGCGAGCAATGTCTTTCACATATAGGACAGGTAGTTTGTACTTGAAATTCTCTAAGCACCTTCAGCTTTCCCTAGCACACAGACGTTTCAAGAGCCGAGCAGAAAGTTTGTTGCATAGGTCTAAAATTAGTTGAATGGTATGATCGTTTGTAGGATCGTCTCACTATTTGTGTGTTTGCGGCCCTGTGTTCGTTTTTCTGATTGCTACTGTGTTCGCGTCCTAACCTACCGCCTTATGCAATCGTAATAAAATAATAATAATAACAATAAATTCAGGTTCGTCTTCAGGATTACCCACGGAGCTGAAGTTTTGGACCGTTTGTATGACACCCAACAATTTCATCAATATCGATTGACAGTGATCAATACTTCGAAAACGAACTTCAGGATCGTGTTCAGCGACCTCGATTACACCCAGGGCTGAAGTTTCGGGACGCTGTCGATCGCCATCAGTCGTTGAGTAATACTCCTTGACACACTCCAGTTGTGACGGACGGATGGAAACACACACGCTACTCTTTTATACATTTATGTCCAATATTTTTATGCAGTGTCATTTCATTCATCTCCTGATCATATGTCCATTTTTTTCAGAAAACGGAAAAAATGTTATTGAAATTGGCTAAAATATCTTGAAATAAAAAATAGAAATGTCGCCCACCTCCTGATAGCGGCAGATGGTTGGGGAGGTGCGGGCAGTGGCTTTGTCTCTTGAGGTTGAGGATGTCGCGATTCAGTCGTCCAACACTGCACGCTCCTTGCGTTTCAATGCTAAGTTGAAATTTGAGAGATTCTGAATTCTATCCAATTTTTAGGAGTTTCTGGTCTGCTGCCTTACACTGCTTGAAGGTGTAACCCGAATACACTCTTCTTCCTGGAGGCATTAAACCTTGAATAGTTACGCGATTCATGAAGCCGGTCTCGGAGCCGAGTGATGTCGCAGGTGTAACGAACGGGGATGAACGGTGTTCCCAGCGTTGACAGTGATTCGAGCATGTAACTCCTTTACAATCCTACATGTGAACGGGGTGGGGTTTACGAGAGCAGCCGTCACAGTGCCTTGATTCTGTATTTAGGTTCCGGCATTCTAAAACGTTGAAGTGGAGTTAGCTCATTACACTGGGAGGTGATGGGAATGCAGTTGTTTCTTAGGACTCGTTCCTTTGGGTGGTTCATAATTGGTATAAATAATGAATCTCGACCCACGTCTGCACAGGACAGAATTGTAGCCAAGTAAATACTGAGATCTGTGGCTTCTAGAGAGTTGGAGTTGGATTAGTAGGTGATCATCTAGCACACAGGGCAGGGTGGCGGACTCATAAGTGGAAAACCGGGAGTTTAACTCCTCGCTGTGTCCCTCTGTTTTGCACGCTGATAAGGTGTGTGATCGGAATCTAGAGCGCGTGTAGCACAGTAAGAAGAGGTGCCGGCTTTCGCGTGCAACCCATATCATGTTCATGGTTAGGACTTTTCGCTCAGGCCAAACAAGCCTACATGCTCACGGGGTCGGTGAGCTGGTACCAGGCTTGTCTGGGAGAGATGAAACACTGACATATTCATCGGCTGGCCACCGCAAGTCACTGTATGGTCAAATACGCATTAATCCACCTCCACGACATCCCGCATCCCGTGGATGTAGAATGCGTGGCGCATCCCAAAAGGAATTGAGTAACACCATCTTCACTCTTTTGCCTTATCGTTGAACGGGACCTGCTTGAATACTGTTGGAATTCACTGCACTAATTCAAATCTTGTAGAGCGAAGTACGCCACGCCGCGTGATTCTCACAGTCATTCCTAGCAACCACCCGCTCTTGGCTGGCAAATAAAAGAACTTCATGAAACAGTAAAAACATAACAATGTGAGTCAGCAGTCAAGAACAGTCGTCATCCATCACCACGGCTGGTAGAAGCGGTCCACGAATGAAGCTCAAGATGTGATCATCTGCGGCAAACCTCTACAAGCGCGTCATGAGCCAACAATCTCTGCTGACTATTACCGCAGCATCTTAGCATTTTTGGAGTCCGAATAAAGTTATGTTCTAGCGCGGACCTCCTTCCTATGTACAGTATTTCTCCCGGCAACCTTGGCTCAAATGACGAACAAGCACCAATGAAAGCATAGCTTCCGCTCAGTGCTTTCGAAACAATTTCGGGGTTTCGTTTCATTTCCCAACTTAATAAGAAGCTAAACCATATCGTAAGCATAAACTAACTAAAAAGCACAACTATCAAGAACCACGAAGACGGTTCTCAGTCAACGTCGGCTGTTGATGGCTGTCTCACTTCTACCAGTCGGTTACAGTCATTCGTAAACTGGTGTCGCAGCAATAACTCAAAGAATACGTTTCGATGCCGGAAGCTCTTAGCCTTGCATTTCAACGTTTCCGTAATATCCGAATAAGACTTTCCGAAGAATCGTTGGTGATTTTCCTCCTCCCAGCACATAGACTAATATACAACGCGGACTGCCACCACTCACGCAGCCTGTTGCTCTAACGAATATCATACGATATTGATGTCGAATACAAATAAATAGCTGTCCAACAGTTTATATGCATACGAATTAGAATGACATCCAGCGCATTCACTCCCTTGACTTCGTGACCTTCCCACTAGGCCATCCCGATCGTCACCAGGGATGGTGAAGCAAATCGCAACCTGTGAAATGCTAGTTCATCCTATAAATTGGATCCGGTCGAAAATCCTATTACATCTACGGATAAGTAGATGATTCGAATAACGCTAATTTGCAGACCCGGATTTTTGAATGATCCGTATACGAGCAATTTCGCTGGCCTCTGATTTTTGGATGAATTGGATCCGAATCGGACATCCGAAAATGATTCATTCGGCTCCAGCGAAGAATGAACTTCCTTGCTTTTAAGTCGTAACTCTGCAATGCAACACTCAGGAGTAGTTCCAATTTTGCATTTTCGAGACGGAGTCACTTCTATCCACATACAAGAGCGCCGCCGTCCAGAGCTACGTTGAGATTGTCTCCTGGTCAGAGCGGATGGCGACCATTCACGTCCTCGTCGCATACCAGAGAGATCGTCGTGTTCGGAGGAGATGTGAGTTACCTTATGTACCCTTCCTTCGCGGCTTTCGCAAATAACTCCGATAATTTCGGTTTGAATCATCACACTCTTCTGCATCCTGAGGAAGCGAATCAGTTCCGCTCTTATCAGAATGGAGTTAGCCTGGCTCTTCGGTAGAACTAATGTTTGAAGGCCTGCTCAAGCCGCAGCTTCTGCTACAATCGAGCGGTGTTGAACGACGCGTAAACTTTGCACCGAGAAACCATTGATACTCGTTCGAGAATGGGAATATGCGTCCTTTCTGATAAAACCTCTCTCCGCAGTAGGTTACTTACTTGTTGAATTTCGCGCCTTATCCATTGTGTTCTCAAGCAGCATAAAATGAGTCAACGGGTTTCCAAAATCTGTATTGGGAAATGCTTTCGAAAGAACAGAAAACACTTAATAGATTCCAAAGCTGATATGTATTGGAAAAAGTCGATGTGAATGCTTTATTGTACCTTCAAAGACAAAATTATAATGAGACTGCAAAACATGAATGGGAGTGATGAGAAGTCGTAAGGTAACGGGACAGTGTACGATAGTGGCAGTTTCCCACTAAATGTAGGCGTTCTTCCTCAAAAATCACGCATCACACAGGCCCTCAGTGCAGTTGCCCGAGCAACCAGAACACACCGCGCCGACATCGTAGACGTGGGAGCCGACGTCGTTTCCTCTGAAGGCGTGTATAAGCATTAATGTCTAGTGTAGGCATTTGTAGTTCTAAGAGTAGCTGGGCATACCCTGGGCTGTACATGCAGACGACGTATTGGAATGACTTGCACTTATGAACGGCGCATCCCAACTTCCTGTTGCTTGACCAGGCCATCTGAAATGAAGGATGATGTCGATGTCGTCTCGTATAAGAGCTCTCTTAGACAATCGATAGCTTCGCGTACTACCTAATAGAAGACACAGTACTGTATATATGTAGGTGAAAAACATGAACAATTTATCTGCAAAATGCGTGCTACACATACATATGCCATAAATTGAAATACGCATATGAATTGGTAGAGAAAGGAGTTCACACTCTTCACTGGGTAATCCTTCATTGAAACTGACCTTCGTCCATTTCGTCACGAAATTTGACGTCCGAGAGCGAACATCTTGTGAGAAGAGCATATCCGTTCTGATGCCTTCGTTCGCCAGCTGACCCCACCAGTCTGTCATCGCCTTAACACCAGCACTCTTGAATGACCCTTCACCAACTTCATTTCTCTATTCTCTGTCTTATCTTTCCTATTTATATCCCTTTTCACCACTTGTTGAACGCATCTGTTATTTACGGCGCTGCTCCTTCCCCAAAGCAACCATAGAAGTAGGGTTGCAACTGCCAATAAATACTGTATAAGACTAATCTGACCATACCGTAGTTCATCGCCTTCTGAGTGACAAGTCTAACTGGCCTATTTGCTAATCGAACCTAAGGCCAATTACCAATTAGGGGTCTCAAGCAAGAATCGTCCCACCTCCTATCGACTTCGCACAGTATGATAGACAAGGGACAAAAGGTAGGGCAGATATTATTCAACCCCCCCCCCTTAGGATACCTCAACAAGATTGGTTGTTTTATGTGATGTCCGTCCTATACAGCGTTGGCAAATAAATAAATAAATAAATAAATAAAATACTGCAACAAAAACTAAGTGTTATAAGAACGTTTAGAATGGAGCAAAGTTGATAGAGTTTAAAAGATCACTTTAAATTATGGACCACGATGAAGCGGAACTATGTGTTCGTAAGGGTCCGTTTCTTGTGTAATGGCAGTCTTGAGTTCGCGTGACTAGCCTTGCTGGCGACTCCCCAGCACCTCCTACGAAATGTTATTCCCCCTCAATTTCAAAGAGGATATCGGGCTCCCCTTTCTCTTTGCTGTCTAGAGCAGGGTTCTTTCTCTGCAAGGGTAACTGAGCGAAGACCACACAACTAAACTAGTCTCTCATCCCTTCCGGGTCGATAGTAGGTAGAAAGGCTACTCTTGCAACTACGAATCTGCGCATGTAAGCGGGAAACCACACCTACGTCGTTTTCCTTTTACTGTTAGAATCATTGTTCCACTGGAATGTGCATTTTGCTGCCAACAACGTGGCAGCATTCGCAAAAAAGGTGTAATATTGCTGCGCCTACCGGCGAGGATTTTTACTGATTTCTATTCTTTTCATATAAAACTTAGGGTGTGTGGGAGCCATGTTAAGGAACTCGTGAAAGCCGAACAATTCCTATGAGCAGCTTATGTGTGCCATCGGATTTCCCAGGGGCATTCTAAAACACACTACTATTTTGAACTTTCTATCTATTTCATTGATGCATATCAGGCGATCTAAAAACAACATTCCATGTTCGACTCTAAAAACTAAGATCTAAAAACTATTTGACTCGAATAGCAGCTGCACTAGTTTGATGCTCATCCGAAAAAGGCCCCGGAGTGCTCTACCGCTATGATACGGAATATTGCGAGATCAATCTTTAGGAATTTGGCTTTTTGTGAAGGTAGTTTAAGTGAGAATCAACTACTTTCTAATAAAAGGAGGTACATCCGGGATTTTTGTAAGGAGCATGGCACTAAGAATGTGCTACATAACAGCTACTTTATGCTTGGACGCAACTGAAGAATGTCTTCTGACACAGTCGCCAGATTTTGTTGCAATCCAGAGGAAGCAAAATGCTGATTTGTATGAAGGCTGACCCCCACTATTTTGTCACATGTGTAGACAACAACGCATTCAGGTTACCTACGCAACATCATTTGTCTCTCTTATTGCTTTTTGTTACAATTTATCCCTTAATTGGATCGTTCCCATGGATTTGTATGCTAGAAAGAATAGCGCTATGTGTACGCCTTGGTTATTACAGACCAACTCTCGCGGAACATAGTGCCGTTCCAGTTTTGCGACTTGGTCGACGAGACTAGTCCCGTTTCAAAGATGGGGCTGATTTTCAAAACTAATGAGCTGCTTCTAGCGCTTCTACCGCATCTGCTGCCTGTTTCGGTGTGCCCGAAGTGTCCTTGTAGCTGAAGATGTTCTCCTTGTATCCAGGTCTCCCCGACTGTGGTAGCACTTCTTCGTCGCATGTGTTTGCATGCTGCTGAGCATAAGACTCCGCGTCGCAGTCGTACTCCTGAAAGACGTGAAATCTATCTGAACGATTGTTCGTGCTCGTGAGCGCTGTGGTTGGGTTAAGAATTCGTTCTGACCAATGTGTACATCAGTTTCGCCGGGGGTGCAATGCCCTTGTCGCCGTTCTTTTCAGTCTCTCCTTTGGCCAGGCTGCTTCTGAAAGTTCAACTTGTGTGCGAATACTCGAGAAATATTCTCTACAGTCAGACGGTACCTGAGTTCGTTGTGACGGTCTAGGAAATGCTGCCTCAACTCGTCCGTCTGAGCTGGATTTGGGCAGCTCGCATTTGCAGCTTAATACCCGACGCTGGGATTTACCAGGAAACTATCTCAACGGTAGGTCGGAACAGCCCAAGTGTTGTCTATGGCAGAATAGCCTCTACCTCCTGGGAAGTACAAACTGCAGGTATCAGGACACCAATACAAATCTGTGGAGAGTTAGGAACTTCGGAAGTTGGACCACTGGCGACGTCAGCCTCAGCCTGTACACGTGAAGGGGGGGGGGCAGGAGGAGGCAGGCTCAATTAGACTGGAATCAGCGACGAGCCCCAACAGCCGACAACCGATAAAACTACTTGAGCCCAACTCCTGCGAGCAAGCGAAGGGCTAACGCCGCCAACGGCCCAGCTTCCATCGTCCCTAACTCTGCGCAGAGTTGTATTGTGGTCGAGATTCTTATATTTTGTTGCTTCTCAAAGAGAGAGATTCTGTCCATATGCAACACTTGGGCCGTTCCGACATACGGTTGAGATAGTTTCCTGGTTAGACCATGCTCAAACCTGCTAGCGTATCTTACAAGTCTCAAAAAAGCTTTTTTAGAATTTGCATCATCGTAACTATTGCGTAAGTATTACTAGAATTAAAAATAAATAAAAAAAACTCAGCGATAAAATAGCTATGTGTCACTCAGTATATAGAATTCATGGGAAAACTATGCAGGTGCTTAGATGAACAAAGTGCATTATTACCAATCGAAATAATATATATCTTATGAAGAATGGTGTTAGCGCAACTGGAAGAGGCGCCAGTTCCTGGCTCCGGCTTTCAGCCCAGCCCAACCAAGCTACCTATTCCTCCGAGTTCATCAGTATCGGGCTCGTCTGGGAAGGATGAAATACTGACTTGTTCATCATTCGGCCACTGCAAGTCAATGTGTATTCCAAATGCGCATTTAGATTGCCTCCTCGACATCTCGTTGAAGTATATAGGATGCTTGACGCATCCCAGGAGGGATTGGTTAACGCCGTTTTTGTTCTTCACATTTATTATGGTATGGTGAAAGCACGTCAACTGCTGAAATAAAGCAGATCGGCACCCGAAACTTCTGTGCTTCGAAGAAATTCTCTTAAGAGGAAGCTTCACAACCAAATCGAGTGTGATAATGCTCACATTCGTATTTATTTCTATCATTTCCAATTCAGCTGGAGACCGCTTATATCGCAACATCCTGCTCATATTTCTGTTCCTTGAATAATCGCTTGGCAGGGAAATCAGCTTAAGTTTCACTCACGTGAGAGGAGTGGTAGATCGCGTGTTAGGTCTATGGTATACTCCCGCTGGAGCGTCCGTGGCACGTCCGAGGACGGGAATTACGCCGCGGACGGTCGTCGTCGATCCGGGAGGCCAACGTCGCATTGAAGCGCGTTTTTGGCGCCGGATTCTGCCGGCCGACCCCGCGGGCTTGAAGTATACCAGCTCCTCATCGTCTGTCGGCGGCGATCCGCAGACGGTGGATGTGGCGGGGAGCGGCGATTGGCCAGGGGGGGGGGTCCCGGCACGATTCGCGTCCGTGCGCGGACATATACCATAAACCTTAGCTCAGTTGAAGGAGGCACGGGCTGTCACAAGTACCCTGGAATCGAGGTTCTTGGTTTTTGTACCGCCAAGGCCATCCAAAGCGTTCATCCCTCCGGAGTCCGTGAACTGATACCAGACTTGTCTGGTTAGGCAACGCGACAGGGGTACACCTGTCCTCCCCCCTCCCCCCTCCCCCCCCCCACGCTGGGGGCTGGGGCGCTAGGAGGTACAGGCGCTGTTCTAAGGACCGAAAACTTTTGTTTTGTGTGTCAAAGGTTTCGTGAGGCAGCCGTTAGACTCTCGGTGAAGCC
Source organism: Heligmosomoides polygyrus polygyrus (assembly GCA_947396885.1). Lineage (NCBI taxonomy): Eukaryota > Metazoa > Nematoda > Chromadorea > Rhabditida > Heligmosomidae > Heligmosomoides > Heligmosomoides polygyrus. The sequence goes on along the minus strand of OX377203.1, from coordinate 30,513,052 downwards.
TAGGGGGTTAGGGGTGGGTGAGCAAGGGGGATGAGAGAAAGATCGCAAGCCCTCCAGAAGGAGGCGGATGTACCTCCTGACCGTCCCCGCTTGGGTATGATGAAACATTGACTTGTTCATTGGCTGCCAAGCGAATTTATTGTATAGGGCAAATGCACATTGCAATTTGCACTACGAGATACTGTAGGAGAAGGGGCAGAAAAATAAAGGTTTGCTAACAGCAACTGCTGTTTTAAATAGCATCATTAAAATAAGGCAGTCTAGCAATTTCCAAACAAGAGCAATTATAAAAGGCTTCTGAGCCGAGGTTCTAAGAGAATAGGCGAACAGTTCACTGTTTACTCTGCATTTTACGCCCTTATGAGAAGAAGTGCCAATATGATAACGCGTAAATTCCTATTTAAAAAAAGACATTTTACTTTTAGTCTCTTCATACGTTTGGTTCGTTACTCCAGTCTTCTCGTATTCTAAATGGCTGCAAAACACCATACTTTACCGACTATAAAAATCATAGAAAAATAAAATAGCTGTTAGCCAGCTGTTTCTGAGCCACTTGTGTTTCATGTTTTATTCGTTTGAAGAAAAATACGTACCTTTGCCATCGACGTGCTTCAGAAGAAGAGCGAACTGAAAGGACATGTTCGATTAGGACCAACCTTCGCTCAGAATTGTTTGCATTGTGGCTTTGAAGTTTTTTTTATTAAGAAAGGCATGCGAATGACATTGAGTATGAGACAAACGAAGCGAAAGCGAACGGTCTGGAAGACGAAGAATGTCCTGCTTCTGCTCGCCTAGTCAACTGCACCTACTTCTTCTCACATCCACGTAGGAAACACAGAAAGCTGGTCTTTACGAGAGCAGGTCGGACATGCAAAGAAGTATCTGTATATTGATGCCCGCTGTGACACGATTCACGAATACGAGAGAAGGCTGAGTTGTCAGCTTCGTCAATAGTTCCAGATCAGAAATGCCGCTGCGTTGGCTAATCCCTCGAAGGTTGGATGTACCGGTCATGTACTGCATTCCTCTGTTAAGGCATCAGGATGCAAAAAAGGCATCAGCACGTCCACCAACAAGGTTGGCCGGACTTATTTTGAAGGGACGACATGGCGTTCTTCGAATCTCTCGAGCGACGCGACAAGGGCGATTGGAGGCGTTGTTTGGCGCGTTCGATGACCAACAGGGAGAGAGGTGATGCAGCTGATAGGTAGGAGAGATACGAGGAGGTGCACAGACCGAAATGCGAAACACTTTCTGAGTGGAAAGAGAAGTTTTCGACTCGACGTTCGATACAATGTCTTCCTTCCTATTAAAAAGTTTTCACACTTAGCCTCTGAGATTTTATCAAAATGGAGTCGGAACATTTTCTCCCCACTCATGATCAAATGCAGGAAAGGAGTACTCACCACAAGGATTGATCCAAGTATGGGAAGCATTGCAGAGATTATGTGCACCTACTGCTATTGTACAGGTTTTATACTGCTCGTTCTTTGTTTTGACTAGTCGCGATTAGCATGTTGCATGACAACATGTTGCTACAGTTTCCGCAATTCAGGACATGATCTGCTGGCTTATGGAAATCCATTGGAAGGAGAAGGAGTGCTGTTTATACCGTGCACACATATCATAGGTAAAGTCTGGAATTGTTTTAGCGCCCGTGCAAAGAAACATACAGTGCCATGATTACAATGGAAGCCTGATGGTAAAAACCCATTTGTTATATTCGTTGTTATATTAGAAAAATTTCGCAAAGTTATTGCAGAAGTGTTTCTTCTGAATTATAAGTGTAGAGGTGAATATAGTGATTTACATGTGTAGGCCTAACATTGAATGGATGAACTTATATTGTATTATTGTATTGGAGTCACCGTCAAGTGAAGGCGAATAGGCAGTTTCCGTGTCGTGGTGGGAGGGAGTTTCCGGTAGTCCGATTCCAATGACGTCCTGATAGTTTAACTCCGAGATTAGATGGCCCCTCGCCGGAGGTGGATGCAACCGACGTCGTAGAAGTCCACCTCCGGCGCGCGGAGGACTGGGGCACGGGTTTAGTTGTTTGAGCCATAGCGGTGGTCTGTTACTCACATGTTCCTGGCCAGGGATACAGCAGAGCCGCCCATAGACGACAAAGCATCACGTACTGCGTGACCGTTTGTGCCGTTAGCCATCACAAAGTGATGTTCACCCCTTCACCGCGATGAGGTGGTACACTGCCTTACAGAAGCCGCAACACCAAATACGACGTTATCGCCCTGCAGGAAACGAAAGGCAGAACGGAAACCATAAGAAGGACCGACCACAACGATCATTATCGGAGCAAAGGTGGACAGAAAGAATATTGGCGGAGTTGGATTTTTCGTCAATTCGACAGTGCACCACGTAGTAGACTCTTACAAGATCATCAGTCCGCGAGTAGCTGTTCTTCGTCTGGAAACCAAAGATCAAGGAACCATCCATTATAAATGAATCCATTATAAATGGATATGCTCCAACATCTGCGGCCACAGATGAAGAAAAGGAGGAATTCTACAAGCCGTTCAAAGGACTGTCAACGACGAGAAGAGCTACTACAAAGTTGTCGTTGGTGACTTTAACGCTATCGTCGGTACGAATGACCACGACGAATGGAGGCTAGGACCACATGGAACTTCCTCAAGGAACGAAAACAAAGAGCGCCTAATAGACTTCCTATCCGCGTGCCGTCTCTACCATGGAAATTCTATGTTGAAGAAGCCTTCAAACCGACGATGGACCTGAGAAAGCCCAAATGGAGAAACACGTTCGGAGATCGACCATGTTCTTACAAACAGACGCTGGAGTCTGTTCGACGTCTCCGAGCTGCCTTCATCTGACAGCGGCTCGGATCACCGTCTTGTCCGTGCGAAGCTGACTCTCAAAAAGAGGATGTTCAAGCGTGACGCTCATAAACCGGCACCGGTGAGGATCGCCCCCACATTCAAGTCCGAGGAGTTGGAATATGCAATAAAGTCGTATGATTGGAATCTTCTAAAAGATCCATCGGAAGACTACGACCTTCTCTCCAAAGGACTGTTGAAGTGTGCTAGCAACTCTTTCGGAGCCACATCACCGTCTGCTTCAAGACTCGACGCACATGCGATTAAACTCTTGGAGCAAAGAAGAGCTGTTAAACTGAATCCTAATGTTTCCCATCTGGAAAAAGTTACCATCTCGAAGGCCTGTCGAATTGCAGTGAAGGACTCCATTCAAGCCTACAGAAGATTGAAGCTGTTAGAAGCCGCTGGGAAAGGTTCAAGCATAAAGCGCTACAAACGAGATCTCTGCGATCAGAAGGCAATAATGTCAGCTTTTGTGGATAAGGATGGAACAACGCAAACGTCTCGAAGAGCGATGGAGGCCATCGTTCAAGAATTCTACACAGATCTTCCATCCTGTCCCGAAATGCTTGATGCCACCAGCTGAGGAAGTACCTCCCATTCTGGAATCAGAAGTTGCTTATGCCATCAAAAGGATAAAGCCGGGCACTGCTCCCGGACCGGACGGCATTTCTGCTGATCTCCTTCGTGCGGGTGGCAGTGCCCTCTGCTCACTTCTTGCCAAGCACTTCAACCACTACCTTCGACTTGGTAGGATTCCGGACTCATGGAAGGAGTCAAAAACAGTTCTGATCTTTAAAAAAGGTCAGCAGAAGGATATCAACAACTATCGACCCATCAGTGTGCTCTCGGTTGTGTACAAGATCTTCACCAAGATACTGCTTAACCGCATGGAGCGTTGCTTGGATGAATATCAGCCAGTGGAGCAAGCAGTGTTTCGCAAGGATTTCTCCTGCATGGACCATATTCAGACTGTCTCACAGCTCATCGAGAGGAGCCGCGAATACCACCTCCCACTTGTCCTTGTCTTCGTGGATTATCGGAAAGCGTTCGACTCTGTGGAAATCAACGCCGTTTTGAACGCACTTGTGCACGCTGGTATACCGTCGCCCTACATCCGACTTCTCGTCGAATGCTTTTCGAACACAACGACTACCATCCAGCTGTTCGATCGAAAGCTTAAAATTTCTATCGGGAAAGGAGTACGGCAGGGAGACACGATTTCTCCCAAGCTATTCACAGCGGTACTCCAGGATGCCATGAAAGACTTGAACTGGGACGATAAAGGCTACCTTGTCGACGGTAAACGGATCAGCAACCTTCGCTTCGCCGACGATATTGTTCTCATCTCTACCAGCACGGCAGAAGCCGAGGAAATGCTGAACGAGCTCAATGTGGCAGGTATGAAGATTGGATTGGACATGAATATGTCCAAAACAAAATTTATGGTCAACCAGTGGTGTGACACGGGACTCGTAATGTTAAGTGGAGTCGCTCTACAACAGGTCGACTCCTACGTCTATCTGGGAAAAGAGCTGAACATGGATAACGACCTCGCTCCTGAAATCGCCCGCAGGCGACGCGCATCACCGATCAGGTCAAGGATCCCGGCCTCAGGGCCTCGATATTCAACGCCTCTGTACTGCCTGCGATGTGTTTCGCGACGGAAACCTGGCCCGACAACAAGACAACCGCCAGAGCAATGCAAACTAGGCATCGTGCACTGGAGAGATGTCTTCTGAGGACAAGCCTTCGTCAGCAATGGCAAGAAGGCCTACGAAGCTCGGAGTACGGGAGAAGTCGCAATTAGCAGACTCGCTGCAGTACATGAGGAAGTCCAAATATCGCTGGGCCGGACACCTTCCTCGACGAAAGGACGATAGATGGAGTCTCCGTGTCACAGAATGGCTCCCGAGAGACCATAGGAGACCACTGGGACGACCGCCAACGCGATGGGCAGACTCATTCTCAAGATCTTTCAGAGAGCGGAGTCTGCCTCACTGGATGCAAGCAGCCAGAGATCGAGCGGTCTGGAAGAGTAGCGGTACCTACTGAGAAGACCTCCAGCCGACAAAAGGACCATCAAAGTATCAAAATAAGTAAGTAAGAGTCACCGTCAAAATACCCATAAAGGTGACTTATCGAAATGTGGAAACTGAAGAAATGTTACATTGCTTTCTATACCCTACAAGGCGTTCCACTCAATTTTACTACATAGATTACGAGCCGCGGTAGACGAAATAGATGTGAGAACAATGTGGGTTCCAGGTTTCCAAATGATTTCGATAGTATGTACACACCGCGAATCGCTATTCATAAGATCTACGGTGTACCTCAGCAGTTTGTGGAGGTATTTATGAAGTTGTGTTAGAACTCCTGTTGCGTCGGAATGAATGCAAAGCACACGATGTCCTTCGAAGTTGTTATCGGAGTGAGAGAAGAATGTGTACTTTTCCCTCTTTTGTTCAATGTTGCTCTGGACTTTATTTTAAGGAGATTTATAAGAGAAGATAAAATCAAGTGGAGCAGAAGATATCGCTTGACAGACTCGACTTGACATGCGATGTGGTTATCACATCCGAGGATGACGATCCTCTGCAACAGACGACCACAAACCTTGTGAGCGAAGAAAAGAAGATTGTATTGCGATTAAACCCAGATAAATCGAAAGTCATGAGGATAGCGAATACAGATATAAACGTAGACGTCAGCGTCGAGGCATCATAGCTTGAAACTGTTCAGAAGTTCACATATCTGGCACCGTGCCATTCGATGGGATATGGCTGGAATCATAATTACAGATGAGTGTTGTTAAGGCGACATCTATGTTTCGAAAGCTTGCCTCAGTCTGTAACTTATCTTCCATCCGAATATCAAGATGCGGCTACACCACGTCGTACCTATTGTTGCCTACCCGAGTGAAACATGGGCGATGTCTGTGAAGTGCACCAAAAAGCTTAACGTCGTCCACCAAAGATGTCTTCGGTGGATATTGGGAGTAGGATAGAGTAGGCAATCAACAGATATAGTAAGTCAGAAGAAACAGTACAGTGCAACTGGAGATGGGATACACAGACCGCGTGACTAACAGCGAAATCCTAAACCGGAGCGGATCATTTAGTCTCTCTACGTACATTAATCGCCTAGAAACGTTTGCGCCTCACGTCCTGCAAGTGCTCGAGCATTGATTTTCTGACTATGTGGTGGATTCCTGGAAGCGATTGAAGATTCCACTGTCATCCAAGAAACACACGAACGCGAACATTCGAAGAAGACCCTCAACTACTAAATATTTCCAAAAAAGGAAATTGAAGAATTTTCACAATACAGGCAACAGTAGTCACCCGACATGCTCAGCAGCACGGAGAGGAACTAAGCTTAGGTATGTATGTATGTAAAAACTTATACTGCTAAGAATTACTGAATTGGATGTCGATGTGTCGATGATGGATGCGTGTATGTCAGTATTTGTATACTGACACTAGTCACTGATGAGTACTGTGACTGTTTCCTAGCAATCATCAGATTCAGCAAGTCAGAAGAAACAGTACAGTGTAACTGGAGATGGGAAAATTAGAAAGAAAAAATTTCGAATCCATCTGCAGGATTCGAACTCTACTGCTGCTTCGGTGTGTAAATATCCCGTTCGCGAACTTCGCTCTCTAAAAAGAAGGCGGATCTATCCTAGTCCGGGGAACACAGAATTAAAAATTATGTAACAAATTGACTTGACACTCACAGAGCGGATTTAAGAGAACAGAATAGGACCCAAAGACAAAGAGACCAATAACCGTTCTAAACGTCTCGGTAGGCAAAGCGCATTCAAACACAGCTGACCGCCGCCTGGCATGTTATAACCCGCGTCCAACATAGTGAGGGGGTGCATAACGTTGTCTGCTTATAACAGCGGTGACACCGTATATTACTTTTTCTTTTTCTCTGTGAATTTTGTAAGCTTAGGCCCGATTCCGTTCTCCTCAATCTCGAATCTGTGAGTGTCAAGTGAATCTGCTTTCTTGAAATGAAAGTAATAAAATTAGATAAAAAAGAATATAAGCCGATGACGCCTTTCGTCAGTTATTATATACGAATGCTGCAGTCGTATTCGCACAGTTAAAATTCGTTTGCCAAGGAAAGGCCCCAAAGCCACTTCTGCACAACACATAAATTCATCAGTAGCCAAATGCCGCTACAGTTTGCGTTTTCCTATCCCTCTTTGTTGTCGTCATGGACTGCTGACCGAATTTTAATAGAATCAAATTCTACTGCATTGCGTATTTTGTCTTCTTCACTAAGTAACCTAGATTTCATTAGTCAAGCTCTTTATCCTCTGCATAAGAAATACGAGAAGGCCGGTAATAGAAGGCCGGTTCTCACCCTACACTAACAGTGGTTCACTTTGTCTTTTTCCTTCCTAATTCGTCCAAATATAGAATTCGCCACTGCCCATCATTCTTTTACGAAGTTTCAGCAACTGACCACTCTGATTTTTTTCTTGAGGCACTTCCTGCCATATTGTGGAGCACATTCACTTAAGGTGTAATGTGTTTTCGGTTTCTCAATTTCCTCCCGTTTTTGTATAGCACATTTTTTCGGCTTGATGAACGCTATTATAGTGACAATGTTGGTATTATAGTAATTTGTAGATTAGACGAAAAACTCTATAGACCTGAGGGAAATTTCTTGCTAGAGCCAGAGCTGCACCTTCATAGATACATATACCTTTTTCGGGAAACTTGAAAAAATCTTCATAGAACAGACCGTATGCAAATCACCACCACTTTTTGGATAACCCTGTATATAATTACTGAGAAAACTGGTCATCGGCTTATTCTCTTTTTTATTTAATTTTAATGCTTTTATTTACATACTTTCATTGCTTCACATGTCTACTACTACTATGCTTCTCCCAACGAAACATTAAGAGACAGCCCTCGAATAATATGAAAAAGTTGAGTAAAATCGTTGAGATACACGACACGAAATTCAGTAAAAGCGAGGCAATGAGAGTACAAGCAGCCACGCTCTATCAGTTAGGCGGCGGTCAAGCTGCCTTAACGTGGTCCTATGATCATCACCTGATGCTGCACGAAGTAAACGTCCGGCTTTCCGGTAAACTTGCGTGCAAAAGGCGGTTTCCTTCCCCTGCTTTGTTTCTTACACTTATTTTTTCGCATTATTTGTATTTCGCAGCGTTTTCTTCGCGTGTTCTATCTGATAAGCGCATGTGATCTGACTAACTAAGACATGTGTTATACTGGTAAGGCATATGTGTTTATGTTTTGCTTCGTGGCCCTGTTGGCGATAGTGCTGGGCTGGTGCTACGCAGTGCGTACAGTACCGGACATGTCTTTTGGTCATTGGCCGAAAAAGCCGCGCCGGCCAACATAGGCCGCTTTGGAGCGTTCCAAAGCGGCCTTTTTGAATAACTTCTTTAGAAATCAAATACTTGTGAAAATAAACATATGTTTAAACTCAGCAGCTCGAGCTCTATTTTTGGTATATAAATCTCAGTAGAGTTGAACAATGCATATAGACCCGACAGAATCAATCGAGTGGGCGCGACAGCTTGTAGAGTGGGTGTTTGGGGAGTTTTATTGGAAACTTCCAGTCTTTCTAATAAGAAATTGCTCTAAGACTGTCCAGATTGCATTTGGAGTGCGCCGTGAACAATGCATATAGAATCGGGCCTACCAATCGAATGGGCGCGAAAGCTTGTAGAGCGAGCGTTTGGGGAGTTTTATTGGAAATTTCCAGTCGTCCTAATCAGAAATTAATTGCTCTAAGACTGTCCAGATTGCATTTGGAGTGCGCCGTGAACAATGCATATGTCATCGCACCTATCAATCGAGTGGGAGCGGCCGCTTGCAAATTGCACGCGCGGCCGTGTTCGGAGCGCAATAACTCTGTCAGATCCGAATCGTTTCGGCTGCAACTGGTGGGTCTTGTAGGCAGTGAAACGGTGTAGTAGTGTGCTAAAGTAGAACGGTGTAGCTTATGATTAGGTAAAGTTACAGGGGCGCGAATATGCAGGTTAGCCTTGTGTTACACGATTTTTTCGAAATTCAGACGACCTCTGCAGGAAGACGCGGAGACCTAACGGCCTGCAAACGCGTAGGCGAGCAGTACAATTAATGTACTTTATGATGACTTGCTCAGAACTCCCTAGTTTCCTGAAGTGCCTTAGCCCCATCTGCCAATTTGTAGCAACCACATCCCTACCGACTAGCTACTGCCCTCCAGTCCTTCTCGTCCAGCTACTTCTTTCTACCTCAAACTTCAACCGCCAAACTATTCTCAGAAGGAAGCGACTTACATGACTACAAAAGCACCGTCAGGACCAAGGCCGAATTATAGTACCGGACGCGTCTTTTGAATAGACGCTGCAGAAACCGCGATTTTGATAAAAGTGATATCTCTTTTTGAGAAAACTAGCCTAAAAGTCACCCATTTGAAAAACCAAGGGTCTATTTGGGCTCAGGAGCTCGAGCTCTATTTCTTGAGTTACATATTTCATACGGAGCCATAAAAATGTCCGAAACTGAAAACTTGTGCTCCATTGCGAAGGGCGGTTGCGGACGAGATGTCGGTCGCAAGTCGTCGAAAACGGTAGCGTGCTCACAATACCTCTAGTCAGAGGTTTTTGAAGAACGGTTGGTGCCAATCGTCTCTTCGTGATATACATAAACATGTATACAACTTCACCAGACCACTGCGTTTTAGCAGTGGGTGGTCAAAAATGACTGGAGCAGACAGGGTAGGGTAAGGATCACTGACCACCCTCAGTATCGGTAGGGTGGTCTCCTGCCATAATCGGCCAAATGGACTTCGGCATCATATTCGGAACCCTGAATAACCCCTGCCCTTAGACGAAGTTTGAGCAAAATCGGTGTTCCTCATCCGCCACCCACAGTTGTCCACGAGAAAATCCAAAACCTACCAAAATTGGCCGAATTTTCAAGAACGGACGTCGGATTCGTAATCGGCGCTCCAACTAACTCCTTAGACGATTTTGAACGAAGTTTGGACAAGAAAATTTGGCAAACTTCGAAATCATAGATTTCTGATGACGCCATCGTTTGTGTAGGCTCGGCGAAGAACGCCCTCGTGTTCGATGAGAAATCGTCAAAATCAAATTTTCCGAAATTGGACGAGATTGACACCATTCGACAGAGCTTCTCGAGTTAAACAGAACGGTACCATTGGGAGTGTCGAGAACTCAAATGTGGGCCAGAACGGGCGAAAGGAACTTCACCGTTGCCCTCCGCCACTCTAAAATGGCAGATCGGCTAAAGCAGTTTAGGCACCTGGAGAGTTGCGAGCAAGTCATCGTAAAGTGCCTTCGGTGCATTGCTCGTCCGCGAGTTGCATGCCGTTAGCTCTCCTTGTATTCCCGCAGTAGTCGACTGAACTCGGAAAAAATCGTGTCGCACAAGGCTAAACTGCATTTTCGCACACCCCCGTAGCTTCTTACAAATCCCACAATCCCAGCCGGAAAGATTCAAAGTTGGCAGAGTTATTGCGCTTAGAAAACGCCCACGGTGGAATTTGCGAGCTGTCGCGCCCAGTCGATTGATACATTCGATCCTACATACATTGCGCACAACGCACTCCAAAGTCTTGCCGGGGCAGAGCACAGCAATTCCTGAGTAAGGCGGCTGGGAATTTCTGATAAAACTCTTCAAACGCTCACTCTAAAAGCTGTTGCGCCCAGTCGATTGATAGGTACGATCCTATATACATTGTGCACAGCGCGGCGCTATGGTAGTTAAGGGGGGGGGGGTCACCATAGCATGCCGTGGCGTGCGGGCGTGGCGAGTAGTTACATACATCTGATATAAATGCAGTCTTATCTCCTCCTCTCGGTCACAGATGCGCGCTTCATCTGCTTACGAATTGGGCGTTCTGCGTTAGCGGAGGAGAGCACACAATAGAGCAACGGCATTGTTTGTTTAATTTATTTGCTATCAGGGTGTTATGGTTTCTTATTTTCGCATTATGGACACTTTTTATAAGGTGCCCCCCCCCCAACTACCATTGCGTTAGCGGTACAGTAACAGAAGCGAAACATTAAGGTGCGCGACTCACGAACGAGGAGGCAGCGGCAGGGTGACCGAGTGGACGCGGGAACGACTTGCAGGGGTAGGGTCATAGGTTCGGATCCAGGGCTGGCACTCTTCCTTGTTTCGTTTGCTCGCTCTTCTTTTGTCGATTTAAGGTGTATCTTGAACACCGTAGTGTCTTCTTCTCCTGAGCGTTTAGTCCCGCGCAGTCGCAGGGTCCGCTGCTTTTGTGATCTGTCGCCACCTCATTCTATCAAGGGCGTCATCTGGCGCAGCGCCGATTTCGGCGAGATCTCTCTTGATGACGTCCCTCCACCTTTTCCTTGGGGCTCCTCTCGGACGCTCTCCGGGTGCCTCGAAATTCAGGGCCAACTTCGAGGGATGGTCCTCTTGTCTTCTGAGGATGTGTCCGTACCACCTAGGCGCTGCTCCCTCATCTTCAGCTGGATCGGAGCTGTCTTCATTACTGTCCTAACATCCTCATTTCGCACCCTGTCCCGACGGGTCCATCCACATGCCCATCTGAGCATCCTCATTTCCGCGGCGTGCAGTTGCCGCTCCTGTGCTCTACCCAGGTCCCAGCACTCACAGCCATAGAGGAGGGCAGGCCTCACTACTGTTCTATATACCTTGCCCTTGAGTGTCCTGGAGCACCACCTACGGTCGCAGAGGATTCTTGTGGACTCCCTCCATTTGAACCATGCTGCATTAATTCGTCCCCTGACCGCCTGATCCACGCTTCCTTCCTTCCGAGGTAGCCGAATTCTTCCACCTTTTCAATCATCTCCCCATGGCAGTCTAGGATCGGTTCGGTGCACTGCTCGGAGCTGATGAACTTCGTCTTCCTCACGTTCAGCCGCAGGCCGTTGTCTGCGAGGGCTCCTTGCCACAACTGCACCTTCTCTTCCAGCTCCTCACGGCTGTCGGCTATTAGGGCGATATCGTCCGCGTAGAGGATGGTCCTGAGCGGGCCTTCCTCAAGGTGATTCACGATGCAATCAAGCGTCAGCACGAAGAGAAACGGACTCAGAGCTGACCCTTGATGCACCCCCACTGTGATATCCATCTTCTTTGTCATTCCGTGTGAAGTTCGTACCGCCGCTTTCGAGCCCTCGTACATGTCCTTTATGACCGAGATGAGACGTTCCGGAACACCACTGCCTCGAAGGGATTTCCAGAGCACGGCCCGGGGTAGCCTGTCGTATGCTTCCTCCAAGTGCATCTCCAATGCATCTTGAACACCGTAGTGTACCCTACTAAGATTAGAAGATCACTTGAACCTGGATAACACGGCTTAAAATGCTGCTCATTCCCTCTCCCCACCCCCCCCCCGTTCTCGCTAATCGAAATGTAGGGACTTCCACTCCCAGCGCTGATCACAAATCTGGCAAGCGTTTTCGCGTGATCGCGTGATTCCGCATTTTCATGAGTGACCAAGATTATCAATGTGCGTACATAGAACCGCTTCCTTCGCCTATGTGATCAGAATAGCCTTCCAATCTTCTTTTGAGATGGAAAGTAGTGCAGGAAAAATGGATAATTTAGAAAAATGAATGCCAGATTCGTGGTCAGGTTTTCGTTGCATAGAGCTACGTAGTGTTCCTAAAAAACCATGCTTTTCTTGCTGGGGAACCTCTTGTCAGTTGTTACACCTTTATGAATCTTTTGTAATTCTCTCTGATTGTTTTGAAAGTGTTCCCTATTTTAGCCTCATTGACGAACATGATCAAAATATGTTGCTTCAGTCCACCTCTAGGATGTTTTAATCAGTCTTCGCGTTTCCATAGAGGAGACTTTTTCTTGTAAATTTTACTAATCCTACCATTTCTTATAAAATGTATCATTTTTGATTCACTCCGTAGTATTGATCTTGTTGTAGACCATTTTTTCTGGGCGTACTGAGAGGGGGGAGGGTGCATTGCAAACATAGGTACTTGTGGTAAATCTTACGACTTCGTAGGTTAAGAGTGAAATTTCGTCCAAACTTTGCCTTGAAGATTGATAGGGGTGCCGATCACGAATCTGGCGAACGCTTTCGGTGTTACGGTCGACTAACAAGGTGACGGTGAGTATGCGCAAGAGGTGGAGACAGAATAACCGGCAGTGTTATACAATCATGACTCCAAAAGTCGAGGTGAGGTCGAAATTTTTTCTTCAAATCGTCGTCCTGTACTGCTATTTTGGATGCTGAGCACGAACATGGTATCCTTTTTTAAAAACTCGGCCAACCACGGTAGGTTACCATTGTTATCATTTTTCTAAATTATCCATTTTTCCTGCCCTACTTTCCATCTCAAAAAAGAAGATTGGAAGGCTAGTCTGATCACATAGGCGAAGGAAGCGATTCTGTGCACGTACATTGATAATCTTGGTCACTCAAGAAAATGCGGAATCAGGCGATCACGCGAAAACGTTTACAAGATCTGTGATCAGCGCCTCAATTAGCACACAAGAGGTTTGGACGAAACTTGCTTTCTCAATCTCGTGGGAGTGCAAGTCCCTACCCTTCGATTAGCGAGAATGGTGGGAAAAATGGTGGGCAGCATTGTCTTTAAATCGTGTTATCCAGGTTCCTAATGGTGTTCTAATGTCAGTATGGCACGCTACAGTGTTCAATTTGTGTAGAATTAAAATGTTCTAATGAGGTTTAAGGTACACCTTACACCGACAAAAGAAGAGCGAGCAAACGAAACAAGGAAGAATCTTAGCCTCGGATCCGAACCCATGACCCTACCCCTACAAGTAGATCCCGCATGCACTTGGCCACCCTGTGGCTGCTCCCTAGCCCGTGAGCGGCGCACCTTATCGTTAGTGTTCTACTTCTGTTACTGTACCGCTAACAAGCGCATTGTGAGTTCGCTGTAATTCCACTACTGTTCGAGCCCCAAACCTTCTGCAGGGAAGATTCTAACCATGACATGGCACCTCCAGAGGTCAGTTTGCCTTACTGGCCCGCAGTGGAGTGATACGGTTTTTGCAATTTCTGATCTACCCAGGTGTCCGCAGGAAATTTAAAACCACTACGGTGCTTCACAGACAATTCTCTGCAACCCTCAATAGATCACTTTCGAAATTGCCACGGGAAGTTTATTGACCTCCCTTGTGAGATACTTGAGTTGTTAAAATGGCCAAAATGAAATGGCCAAAATCATCGTCATTACTCCCGTCTACATACCCTCTCCTTCCTTCAAGCCGTAGCTCACCTGATTGCAGGACCTCACGCATATCTTTACAACCTCAGCTTTATGACGGCAGAAATACCACTTCGTTGGAAAAGATCGTATGTGACTCCATTGCCTAAAAAACCCCGTATGAGTCGCCGGAGAAATATCGTCCGGTCAGTATAACGTCAGTGTTATCAAGGATATTAAAAAAATTACTTAATAAGAGGATAGATGGTCTTCTCTTAATAACTGAACGGGCTGGATTGATAATGCCCTTCATGTGGATTTAGTCTACTTTGATTTTGCTAAAGCCTTCGACCAAGTTTCTCACAATCGACTCCTGGTTCGGATGCAGGAAATAGGGATCCATCCAAGAATAATTAAATGGGTTTGTGAATTCACCAGGGACCATAGGTTTATGGCTCGATTGAATGCATGTTTTTCTAGGTCTAGGCACATAGTGCTTAGCGGTGTCCCTCAGGGGAGTGTTCTTTCGCCCGTTCTTTTTAATATTTTCATCTACGACCTTCCCACCACTGTCGAGAATACGGAGCCAACCTGCTGCGCAATTGTGGACCACCTGAAATTATATCAACATGCGATGAATGAGTCAGGAAGGGAATTATCCCAGGACGGAATTAACAATGTCGTGTGCTGGTGTGAAAAATAGGCGTTGCCCTTGCCGGAGGAGAAGACAAATATACTTCATATAGGTCAAAGAAATGCACGTCATAAGTACACTGTTAAGGGTAGCCCTGCTAAGGAAGTGAGACAGATAAAAGGTCGTAGCTTTATAAGCAATGAGGACCTAAACTTTGACCACTGCACTCAGACTGCTCCGAAGGCGACTAGAGTTATGCACAGCATTTTCAGAGCTGTATACACTAGGAGGACAGAAATTCTGTTACGAGCTTATAAGATGTACGTGCTCCCAATCCTTGAATATGGCACAATGATATTCAACCTCTATAAGAGAAGCGTTATCTCTAAGCTGGAAAGCATTCAAAACAGCTTCACAAGGAAGCTGATGACTAGATCGCTAGGGTTCAACTACTATTCTATTCCCAATAGTAAGTCGAGACATCCAAATTTTGGTTTACAGCCCCTAGCTTCGACGAGGCGGAAGTTTGACTACATTATGGTTTACGAAATTATATTTGGACTTACACGCCTAAAACCTAACGTTGTTTTAGGAGCTCTATCACTAGGGCTTGTGCCCACAGATTAGCTCTCGCTAGCGTAAGGAAAGGTGCAAGGAAGTTCTTTTTTGTTACTAGAGCGGGTTCCCAATTTGACGAACCCAGCAAAAAAACTTCCTATAGCTGTTAAACGTTCTACTTTTAAGGCCTTCTTGTACAAGTAACTCTCGTGCAAGACCTTCAATTTATAACTGATTTGCTACCTATCTCATTTCTGTTATGTTGATTTCTTATTTGTTGATTTTCCGTTTATAGCTTTCCTTTTTAGCTCGAACTGATGCTGTTGTACGTTTTGTTTGTCTGCTAGGCTGTTCGTTGTGCAAGTTCTACATGAATTTCCATGTAATAAATGAAATGAGGTGAGATGAGTGGAGACGGTCATCTAGGTGTTCAGTTAGTTAACTTCAACTGCCTTTTCTGTGCTCTTAAGTATAGCCACGTTACCTTCGATAACTCTAATCACGGTGTCAATTCCACAATAGCGCCCCTTCGAGCCACCATCTTTCATGAGTGTCGTCGTGGCATTGAAGCGTTTCATACACGAGAAGGGGTAATAAAAAAAGAAAATCAGGGTACCGTCTTGTAAAAAAAAACAGGTCAGGGCACAATTTTTCTCCAATAGTGCTGTTGCATTCTTAAATCAAGCATTCACAGAGGACTTCTCGTTCGGGTCGTTCAGGTCTTAGGCCAGCAAAGCTATTGCGAAACCTTCCCGAAATTCCATTCCCCGTCTTCCTTTTTTCTGTTTTATTCTCAGATGTTTAATTCCATGTTTGCTTGTTTGTACAGAACTGGTCTGCGGTTTTTTGTTGTTGTTGCTACTTGCTGATTGATTGTCACGATAATCCAAGACGTAAACCCAGAGCTACGTCCAGAATAGATAAATGAATAAGTAAATAGTAGAAGATCCGTCACTCATTGAGTGAACAACCTAATCACCCCATTTAGCATAGGCACCAAGAAAAGTTCAGTATCTTGAGAAGAGAACTTGGAAAGGGGAATAGAAATTGCAACAATGTTAGAAAAGAAAAGTAGATAGTAAAATAAATATTAAGAAAGAGAGAGGACTAAGCATTTGCCAGGCGCCAAAAAATGAACGTTCTTCGATAACCTAACTCTGTGTGGATTTATGGCACTAGACTACAAATTCATTAAAGGACGTATACATGCACGCGTTCATGGCGCAACATCAACTTATGCGCAAAGGGTTTTCAGAACAGAACAGAACAGAACAGAACCTCCTTGCCGCTTCAAATAGCCTGTGAAACTGATCTGAGAGTCACGAAAGAGATGCGAACTCTATATCGCTTGTCGATGTCCCGTGCGAGCGGTCGATAGCTCAAAGGACGCGTGTCGATCTACGACGAGAAAGGTCATGAGTTCGGATCCAGGCGTGCGATGACGATAACGTGCCACTGCAGTGTTCATCGGTGAACGCACATGGAGAGATCGAGGCACAGGGGCCATCTGAGCACCGGGTTCCAGGAACACATGTTTTCAATTGCTGCATTCGTGTTCTTAGCAAGATCTCGAGAATCCTTCGCAAATTTCAATCGATGGTATTTTTGAATGGAAGAAAAATTAGCATATGTCTATGACTGTCGTTTGGGTGTCATTTTTCCTTACCCTTATTCAGCGTGGACATGATGTTCATTAAAGTTGGAAGGTAGCACGCTATGATGTGCATGCATTTTATTTTCTATTTTTAAAAAAGTTCGTGTTCTAAAAATCTTTTTCTAAATTGGAATAGATGGGAATCGCGAAGACTGAGTAGCGGATTTGGTAAAACTTCCTCTTTTCTGCAGGAGACCATTCACACTATTTTTATAGGAGCTCTAAAGCGAACGAATTATATCCTGCGTTACGGTGGGAAGGGGGATTTTTTCGAGTCTCGCCTGGTGCTCGAGTTTTTCTCTCAACTAAGCAGCATTGCAACAGCTTATACCCTGAGTAATAGCTACTTGATATTTCTATAGAATGAGTTGAACTACGCGGAAACATGGAACGGAATCGGAACAAAACCACTGTGCAACTTCCCTGCTCTCGATTTACAGAGTCGCTGTGCAAAGGTCGCAACTGGTCACCGCCTTGTTTACAGAGCGGATCGGATTTCAGACATATCAATCGTTCCAGAATTTGATATTGGTTTCTCGCCGTTAGCGGAAGCCAAGACTATTTAACAGCTCAAACGGAGATTTGATACTCTCTCAAGAAGCTTCAGCGAAGGGAGAGCAGAACCAGAAGTCGTTTAGTCAAAAAGCGCAAACAAATAAGGTTGACTGTTATCTCTCGAAGCAATTAGGTAAGTGCTGTAGTCGTCAAGACCTTTCCTGATCTTTAGGCTTTTATTTTTAATGCTTCCAGCATTCCTATTTATTATCACTAAGCTTCTTAAACGGAACCGTATCTAATAAATAGAGCTCTTTTTGTGCTGGGATATGGCATTCAGTTCAGTGCTAGGCCCGATACGACACAGAGCAAATGACTTCAAGGGGCATGAATTCGTGGTGCATAGCGACTAACGATAAGGTAAGGATGACTTTGAGTTCGGCGCAGGAATCGCTTCAGCGCACTCCAGCAGGATATAAAATCTCTAATCGCATCCAACTCGTTACAACCTTTGTGACAGCGCTGCAGTATAACTCCCACCTTTAGCATTTTAGCGTGGCAGTTGTGCTCCTTGAGCCAAAAACACGACAAACGCACAAAATAATGCCGACATATATTAGGTTGTCGGATTATAAATGTCGTTTCTGCTCATGAAGAGATTTCGCTACAAGAAAAGGATGGCCATACCTTAATACAAGAGGTAACCTCCATTATCATCCATGACATGTCGCGTCGCCAACTTACTCGCAAAGAATAGATGCCATTCCTAAAGATCTCCGGTGGCTGCTACGTCGCGGTTCTTGATGTTTTTCTCCGCCAAAGCGTGCAGATCGACCAGAAAAGATGGGTGTCTGATGGCGCAAGGTCTGGGCTATAAGGAGGGTGAGGCAGATGTTTCCAGGCCAGCCCAACTCTTCAATTTTTTGCAGCGTGATATTTGCGGCGTGCGGTTGAGCGTTGTCATGGAGAAATTTCACAGTTACTGTGTTCACTCCTTGTTGACGCAGTGCTTGGTCCACGCGGCCATGCTGTTCCTTATAAAGGTCTGCCGTAACTCTTTGGCCTGGATCCAGCACCTCAAAATGTACCAGACCTCTACTGCTCCACCAAACATAGAGCATGACTTTTTTCCGCGAAGGTTGGGCTTCGTCGTTGTCTTCGGAACCTCACCGGGATCAACCATTGGCGCTTTCCTGTGTTATTGTCTTAGTGGATCCAACTCTCATCAATCGTCGCGATGGAGTGATAGAAATCGTTGTTCTTGGTTTTGCGGGTGAGGATTCCAGCGATGGCGACTCGTGCTGCCTTGTTTGTGTCGCTGAGCTGGTGTGGCACCCATTTTCCACACCGACTTGACTTTCCGACTGCATGCAAACGATCGGCAATGGTAGAATGGTGACAGCTGAACATCTGTGCGAACTCACGTGCAGTTTGTATTGCATCCGACTCGACAGCTTCTTTTAGTTCCTGGCTGTTCACAACTTCAAGACGCCGTTGGTGTTCTTCGTCTTCAAGCTCTCATAACCGTCTCGAAATCGTTGAAATATGATCCAAGAAATAACAATAGCAGAGAAATGAAAAATCGAATGCAGGCGACACTCATAATCCGTCAATCTAATAAATAATTTTGGAGAAAACAAAATGACCTACACTGTAGTATGATATACGATATCCTTTCTAATAGCGGATGGTGCAGTACAGCGGAGTTATTTTTGGGAAACGAGGACTAGGATCAGTTGATCGGGATACGGCATGTAAGTCAAACGTCTTGATTAGTTCTGAAACTTAAGCTATACTATTATAATTCACAATAGAACTTTAAACATACTACATTATAATAAAGCTTTTTACGCTATATTCTCATACATAGAATATAAAATTAAAGTCCTTAAATCGGAAAACTAAAACTGAGGAGGTGTTATAACAAAAAGGTTCGTCCGGAGATAGGTGGCGAAACGAACCACTAAGAGAAGACTAAAATTTCTGATTCCACTTATCGCTTTCACTTTACTTCCTTATAATAAGTCTTCAGCTTAGAAAGTATATATGTATACGATACTCATAAACGCAATTTTGTAGCGCTCACCTCCTGCAGTGTTCCTCTGATAACTTCTCCCACTAATTGACGGCAGTGACGTTCCAGAGCTTCCCCTCCATTGTGCCAGCCTATTTTTCAAATAGGACGAAACATTTTCAGTAGACAGGGTTTATTCCTAAAGCGCAAATGGACGATAGCAGTTAGAAAACGAAAACAAAAAACTCAGGTGGCGACGAAATTCAGTAGAACAAAAATAGTGAAATACGGCGTTAATCCATACCTATTTGGGATCGATAACAAATAATAACAACAGCAAGAAGAAGGCAAAAAAAAGCTACAACCGTGATAGTTGTGAGAAGCATAGTACTGTGGATGTTCTACATTATCTCCTTACAATCTCCACTAATTTTGCGTCAGTATTTATTGGACACGCTGTAGGTCTATATCGGTACAGAACAGCGCTGCAATTCAGTGTCTACCATAATTATAGGATCAACCTAAAACTTTCGTCTGTCGAACTTTGTTCAAATTTTGAAATTTGAACTTCTTTTGGAATCACCACTTTTTTGTCGTGCAGAAAAACCTTACGTACGCATTTGAGGAATTTTAGACTTCTAGTTTCTTTGATGTTTAAAGTGACTTTGGATTTTTCTCTAAATTGTAAAGTTTATGTAAATAATTTTGCTACTAGTAAGATGATAAAGACCAAAGCTTACGGAATTATGTTGGGAAGAAGGAAGGCCTATAGGCCATTGATTGATTGATTCACTCATTCATTATTGCACCCAGAGTGCGCCATTAAAAACACAGAAAAAGAGACAATAAAAAAACAGTAATCAGCCAATATTTACACTGGACTTGTTAAAGTTCATTTTGAGAGCGGAGTCAGTTTGCAGTTTAGTTTTCCGTTAATGTTAACACCTTGAACAGCAGTACACCGACTAACGTTTAAAAGCTTCTTTAGGGCTTGTGTGCTCCAATTTTGAATTTCTTCTTCGAGCGTGGTAGCGAGGTAGGAGCAGGCGTTGGCTATCGTTAGCAACCGATTCCAGCCTTTTGGCTCGATTTACGCCTAATCCAGCCGAGCCTTCCATCCCTCCGGAGTCAGAAAATTGGTGCCGTATATGTCTGGAAGAACAACACACTGACACGTTCATCGACAGCCAGATCATACCACCGTGTGGGCCAAATATGCATTCAAACTGCCCCTACGACATCCCTAGATATAGAATTTTATTTCGTTCTTGAAGTAGAATGGGTGGTGCATGCTAGGAGGGGTTACTAACACCATCCTTCATTCTTCATGCGATTCTTTTTAATTTGAGGTTGTTGCTGCGTTCGTTTGGATTTCTTTGCTTCCTCGTCAAGTTGCCTAAGAGGACTTCCTCTTTTATTCCGATTCACGTGATAGCTACACTGAATACCAACCTCTGCACTTTTAATGATGTTGCCTGATTTCACCGATAGCCATGTTTAAAGTGATTCTCTACATTTCTGTCATACTCCATCAGATTTCTATGATACGTTCCTGTATTTTGCTCAGAATGCCCAACAAACAGCTATCCTACGAAATTTTGGCTTAAAGTGGTATCCTTGTACACTCTATTCATGCCTCTGTTATTTCATTCATTGAAGATTATTTATTGTAGATTATTGTACAAGATTATTTCCACCCGTCGCATTCATTCCGCTGTATTCCTTTGTGCTTTCGGTGCACTTATAAATAGGCCAACACAGCAGCGGCTGAGAATTGAAAGGCGGAATCACTCTGTATTTTGTAACACCTCTTAACGGCATTGATGGCAGGTGAAAGCCCTTTCATGAATTTATGAGGCATTTTCTCATTGGCTGTTTATGGCAGTGTACTAAGAATCTGGTACTTTTCATTTCGGATAGTACGTTCGACGAATGTTGAACACGTGCAACACCTTAGCAGGATATCCCTCCAGTTTAGTGTAACGGGAATTTAAGCAAGCCTCTAAGTATCGCGTGTAACAGCCTTGTGTCAGTGTGAACGCCTTTCCCTCACAAGCACAGGTAACCATTTCCATGTTCAGGTAGAGCTGATAAGGCCGAAGAACTGCATGCACCCAGTCTTGTGTGCGCTTAAATGGCCTTTCTCTATCACATTACTCAAGTAGGCAAGGTACTGAATTATCTTGTTCTAAAGCCTAATACTTCTACATGAATCAGGGATAATTCCAAGATCCCTTGAAGGCTGAACAGTGGCTGAGTAGGAATTCCTTGCCGAATGTTCGTTCATCCACGATTCCGTCCAGCTATGTACGAGTGTCTGGTGGTCCAACGTCATCTATCTCGAAGGTTAGTTGTACCTCGGATATCGGATCCTGCCTCTATTTTTCATAGGAAGAGTATTCTGTAGGAAGAAATTGTAGTTGGGAAAACAGTTCCACAAGCGTCTCCGACTTTTACAGGCTTTGAAGAAGGCGACGACGCCAAAACGTCAGTCGTAATAAAGTTGATGACAATCTTGGTCAACTGCTGAACGATCTCATCTACAGCTTGACTACGCCATGCCAAGATTTATTTAAGGCCGAGCTTGGACAGTTCGCTTGTAGTTGGTGCTCTTAAATGAATGCCAGTGGGGATCGATCCCTGACGGGAGAATCGCGACCGAGCGATCGGCATCCGAGTAACGTACACAGTTGCGGACGCGCCTCCGCCGATTTATCACACCGCGTACGCCACTCATTCGCACTCGCACTCCCATCAGGGGAACAAAGACCAAATGAGGCACTGGGGGGGGGGGGCGCCGGAGCCCTAAGCACGGACAGACAGATGCAACAGAATGCAGCATACGAGAGCAGAATACAGTGCAGAGAAGTGCAGGTGAAGACCGGAAACGTTAGTGATGAGTGGTTGTTTGAAATTTTATTGAAATGTTATTTTTGGGAAACCCTTTGATGTAAAAGTTATTTTAAAATACAGAATTGCTATTAATACTTTATGGATTAAAAGTATAGGGTGCATCTCACATTTTTCCAGCTTGTAATTGTAATTATTTATTACACAGGCCGATGCCTATGTGGTAGAGATGGCAGAAAAGCTGCTAGAGATGACAACCGTTTAACAGAAAAAAATATAACACCTTACGAATAAGAGATCAGGATGTCAGATACTTATGTAAAACAAAACTAAACGTGCAGGAAAAAGCACTGTTTGGTGTCATCCAGTTTTCCCAGAAGGTGCTAGAGATTATTCCATTGGCTTAATATGGTTAGATACCTACCCAGAGAAGCTCTACTTACGATTAGTTGGCTTTAGTCACAAAGCGGACCCCTTCAATCCGCAGCGGTGACTGAGACCTTCAGTAAACTGTGCAGCATGATCTCAACAATCGTTGTCTCTTACATTGGCTAGAAGAACTTCCAAATTCTTTCCAAGTGTTCGCGATGGTGAAATTTAGGCTGCAAAGGAGGGCGCCGACTTAAGTATGAAACAACCAGATCGCGTTGTGTGCTATAACTCGCGCGTGGGAAAGTAATCGCAAGATTTGAGTATCACGTGCGCTTCCTGGCTAGAATCCTGTTCACGCCAACCAAGCCTTCCATCTTCTGCTGCTCGATGGATAAGTACCAGTCGTGTCCGGGAAGGCTAAAGCGCTGACCTATCCATCGGCCGGCCACTGTACATAACTCATTGTATAGGCGACATTCAGGTCATCTAGATGGTGTCCTGTAGAACTAGAATGCGTGGCGCAGCCCTAACAGACATACATTAACAAAAAGTGCATGCAGCGGTCTGCCTGCAGTTGACGCACAACAACGACGATATTTTGCTAATAACTTCCCCTAGATTTGGACGCATCTTATGGAGTTCCAATAACCTACCCTAACCGTATCGAGTTCAGCAAAGTTATCCGTTCCTAACAACATTTTTGATACGACACTAGGTCTCGTACAGCGCGAAGGTTTCCCCACTCTTCGGTACCGTTGCTTGTAAGGCACATCAGAAATGTATACATCAACACGCCGCAAAAGATAAGAGTGCGTAGTGATGAATTCCTGCGATTCCACAGCTCTACTCTCAACTCGCTCTTCTCGTGATGTTGTTAGGCATCGAAGAGCAGAGATCCATGGTCCCTTGCAATCCCTCGCCATCCTTGCACTTTGCTGAGTTATCGAAAAACGATGCGGTGCAGCTTGCATTTTACAAGTGAACTCCAGCTCTTTCCGACTACGCCATGTCACCACCACCGAGCAAAGGCTATTCACTGTTCTGATAAAATAGGACACTTACTTGCGAAAGTGGGTCAAGCAACAACGGGACTCTCTAACTTTAAGCTCTTGCCGTTCTGTAAATGATGGAATTTACGGTGGCAATTGAAGTGATCATTTTTGTCCACCGTCCCACCCTTTGGTCCAGTTTCCGCTCCCAACTATTCTGGACCTGTTCTGAGGACTGCCCAGCAGGTGGCCTGCTGGCTAGCATAGCTTGTCAAAGCACGTTACAGCACCATCTTTGCCTCGGCGGACAAATGGAGAGTAGACAACAGCCCATCGACCCAGTTCAAGGCTGCCAGTGCCGTGCTCATAAACCTTTTCGACTTCGTTGATCTTCTGAACAACTCACTACTATTGGGATACCTTTACGAGATAATCTGTTTGCTCTCTTTTAGGGAAAAGGCGTTTGTGTGCTTGAAAATCCATCAGATCTTCGTTGTTTATCACCAATCTTATAGGACATATCGTCCCACCGCGCTTCGAGAGTGATTGCCCGAAGATAAAATTTCGAGAACATCCCTGAACTACGCTCTTGATTACCTCTTTTCATTATGCTCGTTATTTGCCTTGAGGGTTTCCACTACGGTCGCACCGCATCTTCCTGTGTAAAGGCACTATAGGCAGAACTGCTGTCTGCTGTTCTTCTAACTTCAAAAACTGTCAAAATCTCAGGTCATGTAAGGCATTACGGCATTTACGCGAATCTATACAAAATGTTTATCACCCAGGCATACAAGGGCGCGCATGGCGCAGCCGGAGAAGGTGCGGCCTGTCGCGTGCATCCGATACCAAATTCTTGGTTCGACTCACCCAGGTCAACCAGGCCTTTCATTCTCCGGGGTCGGTGAATTGGTACCAGGCTTGTCTGGGAAGGAGTGCCACCGACTGATTTGTTCACCGGCTGGCAACCGCAAGTCATTCCAAAAAGCATTCAGATCAACTCTGTGACATCACGTGGAAAGATTGTGTGGCGCATTCCAAGAAGGAGTGAATAACGCCGTGCTTTTATTCTTTATAGGCTAACAGCTACTGCACACACCGTATTCAACAATGGTGCACAGTGCGCTGTTAGAACAGCAAGCTATTCCTGTTTACATGCGTATACATATGTAGGACTAGGCGGAATATTTAACGTGCATATTTGGCTATTACCATTTTTCTGATCTGATTGCCCTTTCCAGGATTCACTATGGTCCAAAAGACTTTTGCTGGCCACGTAGCTGGAAGAAATAGCCAGCAGTTGCTATATCGTTGCAGCTGGCGTTCTTTCGCTCTTTTTGCGCTTTGCGAAGCGAACTTTGTCGGTGCTTTGTGTTACAACGGTGACGCCAGCGCGGATCAGGCGATCATCATCCGTTCTTGCTGACGGACGTTTGAAAAAGCGCCTGCACCGAGAAAGTAAAGCGCTTCCTGAGAACCGACAACTGCCACTCGTGGTCGTTCAGAACCGGAAGCCTTCTCAAGTAGTATATATCGACAATGATAGGCCAAAAGTGGCGCTAAGGAGGCTTCGTAGGTGTCTCCTGCGACGGTGTGGTTTCTTGGAGAATTCTCCTGAAGAATAAATGAATAAATTAATTGAAATAGAGTTATAGAAGTGTCACTGACTTTACTGCAGTGGTCAAGGCATTCTCTAGCGGATCTAGTTTTCCCGATTAATCAGCTCTCCCAGTCTAAAGGTGGTTAGGTATATCCGTTTCTCCCTCCAACTCCTCTGTGCTCTCCGTGTTCAACCGGTGTTATTCCTTAGGAGAGCTGCTGAACTTTCTAGTGAATTGTATGCAATTTTCAAGACACTAACTAGAAACTGGATGCACTGGATTGAGGTGTCGAGATTACCCCTCGCGACGAGAAACTCTCGGCCGATGCTCTGTTGACCCGTCGTCCGGTTGGCCGGATCGAAGTGCACTCGTTCGGCGTAACACGGCTGCAAATCGGACGAGCCTGGTGATTTATGCCCCGGGGCAACAACAATTGGCTTCGAACTCAGCGGTCATCTCGGGGAGTTCAGAAAGAACGTTCCGTTCCCGTCTCCACTAAAAAGCGGCGGTGCGTAGGACGTGTGAAGATCGCCTCTTGGTCGGGCTCCTGCAGAATAGCATGGGGCGGGAACGCATTATTGTTTCATTACGAGCTATACTCAGACGAATGGTAGGGCGGTCAAAGGTGGAGCCGGCTGTAGCAAGCACCGGAACCGATTTTTCTCGGTTCGGGCCCCGCTCAGGCCAACCAGGTCTTCCATCCCTCCGGAGTTGACGAACTGGTGCGAGACTTGTCTGGGAAGAGTAAAACACTGACTTGTCCATCAGTTGACAGTCGCAGTTCATTGTATAGGCTAAATACACTTTTTAAATTGCCCCTGCGATATACTGTACTTGGATTGGGTGCTTAGATTGACTATTAAAATTAACAGAACCAACATCCAGAAAGAACTAGTCGCTATTATTTAGAGATATCTGGTCCACCAAGTCGCTATCATCAAAATCAGAGCGCAGGAGTCACTGGGCTTCTGTTCAGCCTTGCCTCGCTCCGGTGACCCTCATTGCATTGCTCACTTGTGAAATATAAGATACCGGAAAAAGGCCCGTATCAGTCGTAGAGTTCCAAAGAAGGACTTGCGATTGATATGGGAGCGGTATCATTCGCTCGACATAAATAGCCGGAGAGCGAGGAAATAGTGTTTGTATTCCATTGTTCGTTATCTAATAAATAAATCGACTAAATAGATTACATCACCGAGGGCGAAAACCAAGCCGAACCCCGCCACTAGTTCAGAATCACACCAACGGTTCAAGCCTTGCCTCTGGAGAACATGATTTGATCGGATGCTCATTGTCAAAAAAGCTGCGCTACTGTAAGCGTCGCGATTTGGTGGGAAGTGGGAACATGGATACCCTGTTGGTTGATTTAAAACGCCAACGCACATCTGTTGTGGAAGTGTCCCAGTACATGCCTAGACGCTCACATCTCATCCCGTGTCCGTCCCAAGCTCCGTCCCAGTCCACGACACTCCTTGGCTACTCTCACCCCACCCCTCCCTGCAATTAGATGCCCCGTCTGAGGCGTTCGGCTGCGAATCCAATTCGTCCGAATTTAGCGGCTAATGATAATGATCTCGCGAGCGGCGCTGCACCTTATTAGGGGAACATGCAAATGAAGCTGCCATTGTTGCATGTCGACGGGTGATGGCCGTAATTGCACGCGGCACACGACGGCGACACGCCAAACAGAGGGCATCCATCAGTGTCCTCCTTGACCGATGTTCGCCGATCGCAGGCGAGATGAGACGCGGCGCCCGACGGCAGCAGATGCTCCGGACAGATCGCTGTCGCCAGAGCTGTTGCTGTTGTTGTTGTGCGGACGACAGCGGCGGCGGTGTGATTCGATCTCGCCGATCCTTCGGAGCGGATGCGCTTGCAACCCTTCTCGATACCGAGAAAGTAGTAGCCGATTCTGACGTGTGATGCGAAAGACTCGTGCAATGTAGTGGCTGAGTCGCTCTGTCGATCAGGATATAAGCAAAACAGATTGAACGGATTGAATAGACTTTAGATTGAGGGGTATAAAATCGGAGCTGGAGTGACTCATCTTGTCTCTCGGGCAAGCATGATCCACTGCTTTACTCTGGTACGTGGCAGAGCTGAATGAGGGCATGTGCGTTGCAGGCTCCATCTCAAGCAGTTCGGTGATCAACGGAACGACATGTTGTCGCGTTGGGAAAATTGAAACGGCTGCTCTTCCGATGGGCTTCTTTGGTGTTGAAGTCGTATCGTCAGAATTGAGAACTTCGATAAAAAGATGTGTAAAAAAAACAACGTAATGCCTGACAGGCTTAACTGTTTCTCGATTTGATCCTTCCCTTTGATGAGAAATCTGTTGATTCGTAACACTGCAGCAGAAACAAGCTCCCATTGGCGACTATGAAATGCCTTGACTTTGGTGCGGAGCAGACATTATAATAAGGATGGTGAAATGAGGATGTCGAGATAAGGATGACGATGATTCTATTATTATCAAAGCTTCTGTGCCGATGCCATATCTGGAGCAGTGTATTATGGAAAGGATTATAAGCAGACGTCCTTGATCCTACGGCTCTTCTTCCCTTGATTCTGATATTTATTTCACAAAAAGGCCAGAGATCCCGTGCTCAGGGCGTCTCGCCATTCAGCCCTGTGTGCCGAAAGGAATTAGTTGGTTTGCCGTCTTCTTCAGCTAAATGTACGGTAGTTCATGCGCAAAAGCACTATGTATGTATATCGAAGTTACGAAAAGGTCCGCCGCGAGAATTACAAAAAAGAATCAGAGCTTTTGGATACTAATGGTAGTGGCTGAGGAGAAATCCAAATTCACACAGCAAAAGCAATGTATGATCCTTATTTTCCACAAAGGGGTTGAATTTCTGAAGTTTTAAAGAAAAATAGCCCACCAAGCGATCTAAAGCAGTTTAAAAAAACTAGCTGATGGGTATCTCCAGGAAAGTTTAAAGCTTGCTGTTGCTTTTGAGGCTTTGCTTTGTTGTCTAAACTAGAATCACCTGCTTAGTCTACCGCTGTTGTGTGTTGAGTCGTATTTGGTGTAATTGAGTTTCTTAATTGTCACCGCGTGGCTGTCCACGTACAGAATAAATAAATAAATCTGATGGCGACAATTTACTCTAGAAAAGCACTTGATCAAGGTTCCACTATCAAAAATCTCTAATATAATCTATTAAATTTCTACATCCAGGAATTCAACGAGCTCCAAAGCTATGCAGTACCTGAATGATCGTAAACTACTTAATGTACAATAATATTCTTAGACCAGTTATAAAACTACTGAAGCAGAAATTCTGCAAAATATTCCATTTTCCAGCAAGATATCGTTACAACAGGTTACATCCTCCGTAACAGCCACTTGATACCTAAAGAAAGTGGCTTGGATCATTCCTTTCAAAACCTTCAACTTATGCCGATCTCAGCGGTCGGCCCATTCAGCTGCATACGTGTGTGCTAATTGCTCCCACGAAGTCTGGATATTGCGAAACGGCGGAGGGTGTATGTATGGTGTAGTGGCGTAGAGCACTCCTGTTCGGTTAGCAGATGGTGTGGGTTCGAGTCCCGCTTGGAGCAGGAGTGTCGATTGCAACAAAACATCGTCATAACAGTTTCATTTCCCGTTTTCTCTGCCATTCTTCCCAGAAGCTGATAACTCGACACTCCAACCATGGAATGCACTCCTGTATGCCATTTGTTATTATTCAGGGCCGCTTTGCTCACAGGCTAGCATCTCGTTCTGTCAGAGCAGGTGTAGCTTTTTAGAATAGAAAAACACCGATACTCAATTCACGCCACGATGTCTCATCGTTTGTCGTCTTGCTGCACGAAAACACCGTTTGGACGGATTTCGCAGCCGGCGGTGGAAAATTGTCTCGCTGGTCTGAAACCATACCCCCATAAGACTAATGGTACGGCGTGCACCAAATGCATCCCGTTTCTCGAATCAGTGTCATTATTCAGTGCTTTTCGCGGTCCAAAGCCTTCACAGATACACCCGCAGACCGGGAGACGAGGGTCAAGGGTCGCCCTGGGACAATAAAATGCACATTTTGAACGGAGTCAATTACTTTTGCGAAGCCATCTCAGGCGATCTTTGTTCGGTTAGCGCTCACATCTGGAATGATTCGATGGGTTCACGGCGCCAGATGTAGCAGACAACGAGCTACACGGCGAGGAGGAAAACAAACACCATCCAGAGCGCACTGGGACCATTTCAAAGCGACGCGTGGCAATGACAAATGGCAGACAACGAGGAAGGCAGATGAAAGGGCGAGGAAAGGCGGGAGAAGAGCTCGAAGAAGATGGCCGGTAGGAGCACTAAGGCATGTACGGCTGGTCTTCTGACCAACAATATCGAGGAGGCCTTGAGACGCCAACTGCTCCAAATATGACAGAA
The DNA here is from genome assembly GCA_947396885.1 of Heligmosomoides polygyrus polygyrus. Taxonomy (NCBI): domain Eukaryota; kingdom Metazoa; phylum Nematoda; class Chromadorea; order Rhabditida; family Heligmosomidae; genus Heligmosomoides; species Heligmosomoides polygyrus. Next base: position 30,483,452 of record OX377203.1, on the reverse strand, counting down.
GTGACGCGAAAGGAAACAGAAGTGTGGAAAGTAATGAATCGGAATTTTGACTTAAATGTTTTGATTTAGAAATTAAATGGAATCGTATTTCTCGTATCCCTGTTAGGTTTATGACTGGAGTGATAGGGGTGGGAAATAGCCGACATCCGCAACTTCAGCCTCAAGATTCTCTGTGTGGTGCAAGTTTAGAGTAGCATCTCAGTAGGTCCATCCAACACGTCGCTCTAAAGGTCGATTGCTGTAATCTGATGGGTACTAATTCTTTCTTTTCCTTACGCGTCTGTCGACTTCTGCTACCCTTGCTTCGCTACAGCTAGAGTTATCTCGGCCTTATTAGCATCACCTCCATTGTTGATTTTAATTTTTCAACCACTTTGCGTTGTGTCTGAATTTTGGGTAAATGTCGTGAAGACGCACGGCAGGGGTGTTGGAACGTCCAGCGGGGGGTGCGAGAACGTGCTCCCACAATAATCGCGGCGGCTTATCTTGTGCCCGGGGGCAGACATAACTCCAACGCCGCGCGAACCCCCCTGGCGTCGCACACGATGCGCGACGAAATTGGACGAGTTGTCGCGGTCCGATGCTTCCGACGGCTAGAAACGCTTCCTAGAGGCACGCCTTTGCCTCTTGGAGATGGTATATGAATGTGGTTTCAGTAGGACGATCAGTGACAGTTTATGCAGGAATCCTGGTCATGTAGATGGTTTCTAGCGTCAGTATTTGCCATCTACAACTTCTTCTGTCAATTTTTACCCGTGATTATGGTTATACTACGGAAAAAGGTCATTATCACCCATTCTCGGATCAATTGTCCTACTGCAGATTGTTGCCTACCACATTCTGTGGGATTTTAAGTTCCTTGCTAGAAATGTGGTCTGGGAGCTTAAGCACTGAGAACATTTCGTGCCCCGCGGCTAACCATGCGTGACCGAGCGCACGTCAGCGTTTCAGCGCCCCGACGTCGCACGCGGCTAGCGCGCGACGTCGCGTTGGAGTTAGGTCCTAGAGCCTCTTGTGCAGTGCCTGTGCGTGTAAGGGCCTCTACAGAGTCTCGCGGCAGCACCCCGAGAACTCGTCCATATCGCTCCCGCCGCAGTGGGACCCACGCTGCCACTGTGGTGGAAGCCGCGGCGCGGACGAGTTGTCGCGGAGCCGCCGCACGCAAAGGTCCCCGAGGGGTGCCGCAGCTCCAGGAGCTGCGGGTGAGACCCGCCGGAGGGCGTGATAGATGGGTGTCCATTATGGTTCATCTATTCTAAACATTTTTTAAACGAATCTACATTCTAGGGATATAGAAGGTTGTGCATAATCTCTGTCCATAAAGAAGCTTGACAATCAACAATATAATCACCGCTAGTGTCGACAAATGGAGGTGTATGGAATCCTGCACTCAAAACGTAACGCAAAAAACCTTAGTACGATGCTAGGTAACCTTAATTGCTTGGAAAATCTCCGCGACCTTCCAGTCACAAGTTAGTCGTCTGAGGTTTAAGGAGAACCCTTGCACAGAAATGCAACAAGAAAGCAGACCGTTCTTTTTAGTACGAGGTATAACTACATCGATCAGACCTCCCGGACTCAACAGGGCATCGGACGGAACGCCGTCATCACAAGGGCTAGCACATTATCTTCGAGCTGCTTGACAAGCGAGGAACTTTTAGTGGAGGCATATCGACAAAAAAGAGAGCAACCCAAAAAGCGTACAGAACTGTTGAGTTATAAGAAGTGTTCCATTAGATTTCGGGGCTTAGATTCAAGAACTCCTAACTTTATTTAGAAAACGCTCCCTTACAAAAGAAAAAGCGTTCTGCTTACTTCATCTCTGACATTCTTAGAGGTCGTAACTGCTGGCAAAAGTACGCAGTGTTGCGTACAGGAGCCCTTGCGGCGCCGCACCACTCGCCGTTGTCATGGCGGATCCGCGGCACCCGCAAGACTCTGCTGCCGGCCTAAGCCGGTGCCTGATTGGCTGCCGTGGTTACGGTGGGAGCAACGGCACGTTCCCGCACTTCTGCAGTGCGTGTTCGCGACATGTGCAAATTTCTGTTTCATTGTTCCCGCTCTTTGTTGTGGCGCACGTGTATTGGGTAAAAATAAACAAAAAATAAACATGCATTTGTTCAGCGGTAGATCGTTGAAAGCTAAGCTTACAGTTCTTATCCGAAGAAAACGAGATCCACACACACACACACACACACACACACACACACACACACACACACACACACACACACACACACACACACACACACACACACACACACACACACACACACACACACACACACACACACACACACACACACACACACACACACACACACACACACACACACACACACACACACACACACACACACACACACACACACACACACACACACACACACACACACACACACACACACACACAACACCTCCGTGGTGTTTCTTCGACGATACACAGAAGTACCTTCAAAAGTGATTAGCATGTAGATCAGAAGACTGATTAGCGCCAGGTGTGTCCTCAATGCATGAGCAGCTACATGATATAATACTAGTGTGCGGGGTTTCGTTTCTCAAGTGCCTACATGAAATATTCTGGCAGACTCATTTCTATTTGCAAAACTCTTCTATCCCAGGAATGATTAGCGAAACTCTATAGATGAGATTGTTCAGCTGCTGCCCAAGATTGTCATCAACTTTATTATGGCTGACGTTTCGGCGTCGTCGCCTTCCTCAGAGCCTGGAAAAGTCGGAGACACTCGTGGAACTGATCCCCTAACACCATTTCTTACTACAGAGTACTCTTCCTAAAAAATAGAGGGAGGATCCGATATCCGAGATACAACTAACCTTCGAGGTGAACGACGTTGGACCACCAGACACCCGTAGCTAGAAGGAATCGTGGGTGAATGAGCTGTGGTCCTAAGGACCACCCGATTTAACTACCCCTGGGTCAGATCGAGCAGATCAAAACCTACAAAACTCCACAAAGGGTGCTTCTTCTTGAGTAATCGCGATGCACTCCTCCTTGCGATTGACCTTCGGATTCTTCGCCGCAATCCAAAGCAATCCAAAGTGCCTCTAGCGTCCTGCGAGCCGAAATGTCACATTCGCGCGCCAGGATCGAGACAGGCACCTGAATCATGTTCTCCCCTAGGAATGCGGGCATTGGCTTTTCCAAGGCCGTCCAGATGCTCCCTGACACAAAGGGGTCTGCCCGTTTTTCCTACATAGTGCTTCTCGCACTCATTGCACGACACGAGATAAACCACCCCAGAAGTCATGCAATCCCCCTGTTTCCCATTGGGGCAAATTACGCAGGACGGCGTTGGGCACGTCCGCTCGTAGATGCGGTTCCGGACCAATTATGTCTTCAAGGTTGTAAGAAGGGCATCTACAACCCTTACAACGTCCTACAGATCCGCTCTGCTCTGCGTATGCATCTGCGTATCTCTGCACTCACTGCGTCTGGGACGAAGGGCACGCAGAAGGGTATCTTGGCCCTTTCTTCTTCTCGACGGACTGGCACTGTAGCTTGCGCCCTACGTCCCCTCTGCCAACTTTAGGCTGGATACCCGTTAATTTCTGCAATGTTGTGTGCAATGTTGCAATGTTGTATCTTTAATGAAAGCAATTTTTGCAGCCAATATTGGCTGGCCTTCTTTAATGTCTAGGCACAGCTTTCTCATAGTGAAATTAAAACCAGATGGTACAGGAAACCCAGTGACATGAATATCCTTGCTCTGCTCACCCTTCCAGTACAAAAGGAGCATTATTAAAAATATGTACCAGATTGCTGCCACGGTATCGTCTGGTAGTGAGCAAAGAATCAAGATACCCTTCTGTGCCCTTCAACTCAGACGAATTGAGTGCAGAGATACGCAGAGCGAATCTCTAGGATATTGTAAGGGTTGTAGATGTCCTTCTTACAACCTTGAAGACACAATTGGTCCGGAACCGTATCTACGATCGGACGAGCCCAACCCCTGTGTAGTTTGCCCCAATACGAAACAGGGGATTGCATGACTTCTGTGGTGGTTTATCTCGTGTCGTGCAATGCGTGTGGGAAGCACTATGTAGGAGAAACGGGGACACCCCTTTGTGTCAGGATCAGGGAGCATCTGGACGGCCTTGGAAAAGCCAATGTCCGCATTCCTTGGGGAGAACACAGGGTCCTGCCCATGGGGGCACGATGATTCAGGTGTCGGTCTCGATTCTGGGGCGCGAAAGTGACATTTCGGCATGCAGGACGCTAGAGGCACTTTGGATTGCGGCGAAGAATCCGCAGGTCAATAGCAAGGAAGAGTGCATGGCGATTACCCAAGAACTGGCACCCTTTGTGAAGCTCTGTGGGTTTTGATCTGCTTGATCTGACCCCAGGGTACTTAAGTCGGGTGGTCCCTAGGACCATAGCTCATTCACCCACGATTCCTTCTAGCTACGGGTGTCTGGAGGTCCAACGTCACCCACCTCGGTGGTTAGTTGTATTTCGGATTATCGGATCCTGCCTCTATATTCTTTGAGAAGAGTACTCTTTAGTAAGAAATGATGTTTGGGGAAACAGTTCCACGAGTGTCTCCGACTTTTCCAGGCTCTGAGGAAGGCGACGACGCCGAAACGTCAGCCGTAATAATGTTGACGACAATCTTGGTCAACAGCTGAACAATCTCATCTACAGCTTGACTACGTCATGCCAAGATTTATTGAAAGCCGAATTGGACGATTTGCGAGACATTTCGTATTCGCCGTATGCTTCGAATAATCTTCCTGATTGTGGATAATAACTCATTTGACGCTCAGCTTGTTGTGAACCTATCCAAATCACAAATCATCTCCTCTTGCCAGTTTTTTGTTCTTCATTATTGCTTTACAGAAGAGAAATGTTTGCCTGAAGAAAATGGCGGAAAGAACCAATTCTACTTCCATACTTTACAAATTTTAATTCACCTTTTGTTTTATTCTGATAAAGAGGCTATCCCTATTAAATAAATAAAATAATATAAATGGTCAGACCCCGTTCTCCAATTTAGCGTTGCCGTGATTCTCTCGAAGAGCGTAAGCGTGCTTTTGTTATAAGATGTAAAGGTTTTTGGAGGATCAGAAGCGCTTTCGAAATGTGAATAGCCCACGAGTTGCTTGACCTACTCAAGTCTTCCCTTCCTACCACTTTCCATAGCCCAAGCAGCTGAACGCTCTTAATTTTCTACGATTCCTGACAATTACAGTATATTTTATCACTTCTGCATTGGACCACTATTATTGTTTGTAATGCGTGTGGTTGATGTTATAGGAGGTAGGAAGCGAAGGATTGGTGAGAATTTTCTTCTTCCTGCTGCCAGTTCTTGCTGTCGATTTTGTATTTTATCGTAGGCCCGAAGAAAATAACTAGAACCGCATTTTTGTATCCTTTTATTGACCAGCGATCACGTCGTGTCGGATAACAACGAGTTTGTCGAGGAGAGCAGAAACAGCCCCTAAAGGACCGTGATCAGCGCCTTGGGCGTACATATTCTATTGTTGCCTCGTTGCCCTCACCCTTATTGCGTTTCCTCGGCCTGGTGTTGCACTTTTACCTTCCGTTTACGTTCGTTTTGCTCTTATTATCACTTACTTTCCTCGTTGGTGCTGAATGGGCTCCAGCATTAGTTCATTTGGTACATGTTGCGTAGGTGAGCAGCATTGGTAGCTGGGAACGCCTAAACCGATCAGATCGCTTTGAATGGGCATGCCATTCAGAGAGAGCAAGTGCAGTTGGTACATTGATGAGCTGGCATGTGTTCGGTCCGTGGTCCTGTTTGGCTATCATTGGCTGGCGCGCTCCCATCTACCATGCTGCTCACCTGCGCGACCTGTACCGACTAAACTTCTGTTCGTTTTTTATTTTCATTTTTGACATCCATCCGTGGTACTGAATCTGATCTCGCCGTCTTTATTTCTCCTTCTTTTTTTTTCTTCCCCAAGATCTTATTTGAGTATTTTTATGGCACGCGTATTATAGTGTATTTATAAAAATAAAAATAGAGACAAAAAGTAAATAAAAGAAACGGGTAGTCGTTGGGACTGGATAAACTCAATTTGTCATCAATTGTCACCTTTGGATCGAAAAAAGTGAGTTGTCTCCCAACGCTTGCATGTATTTCCCCCCCCCCCCCCACTAGAAGCCTAATCCGCATCCATAAACTCCTACTTTCACTTGTTCGAAAGTCGTGTGTCATTCAATGATTTCAATATTACATAAAACAGAACTAGAAGCCGGCTTTTCTAAAACGAACAATTTGAGAGCGTCTCCTGAAACCGTTTCTCGGGTCAGCTCATAGTAGTCGTTATTTGCTCAATTAGCAGCAGTGGTCTGTCCGTTTACAGCTGAAAACAGCTTCATACATTCTCTACGATCCGCAATCCGTGCCGAGTTGCACTATAGGTATCCTGTCAAGATGTATTAGGTTGGTGAACAAGTCTTGCACCAAGAATTTTGAAAACGTTTCAAGACTCAGCAGGAACTTCCAAGGACTGTTTGGTGTCACGTAGTTGTTGCACAAACATTCTAGAATATTTCGCGCACGTGGCAATTTGCTTCTTAGGGCACATAAACTGGCACATGACGCTACGATTGCAGTGAAGGCTGACCGACTCCGTGACTCGGACAAGGCTTCGCGACTGACTATCGCTCAGTCTCTTCTTGTTCGTTTTCGTAGTAAGGACTTTCTCGAGAATGTCGTCACTGTAGGTGAATTCTGGGTCTTCCACGTTAACGATACTCGGAAGGCCCAGTGGCTCCCTAAAGGAGAACCACGACCTCAAGGCGGACATCCACCAGAGGAAAATAATGCTGGGCTGTTGATGGGATTCTCTATCGTGAGCTTCCTGACGACGGCACCGCAGTAACAGCGAACATCTACGCTACACAGGTGCAGAAGATCAGCGAGGCCGTGTCGCGCAAATGGCGAGGCAGAGGGAGTTTACCATCATAACGACAATGCTCGTTCCCCCCCCCCCACGTTGCATGGTCGTCTCTCCAGAAGTTGCAGAAGCTTAGGGAGATGCTGCCCCCACCACTGTATTCGCCAGATCTTGCTCTATCGAACTACCACCTCTTTCGAGCTTTCAAGCAACATCTAAGGGATAGGTGCTTCAACGTCCGAACTGAACTGGAATCCGAGATGGAGCACTTCTTAGAGTTACAGCTGACTTCATTCTGAAAGAGAGGATTTCGTGATCTCCCCATCAGATGGCAGAAGGTTGTGGATGTAAACAGTAGTTACTTTGTAGATTGAAGTCACTCACAGAAGAAGACATAAAATTTTGAAAAAACGCCTTGGTGCAAGACTTTTCCACCAACCTAATAGTTTGGGGTCCTCCACCTCTTCGTGCTGATAAACCGTAAACAAGAATACATCATAAAGAAACACTTCGCGCATCACAACATCACTCCTGATTTTGAAATGTAATTCCGTAACTTTCTGAGCAATAGTTAGAGCCAATTCTGCGTTTCAAAAAATACTCCACATGTTCCAAAAGGACTTTAAAATCCTAGTGCTATAGAAAGATGCACACGGACCATCAAACTTCAGCATCATTCTCGGGCCAACTTGAAAGAAACGATTCATAACCGCGCCCACCTCAACAATAACTTTAGCCAGAGCATTCTTTTGAATTTTGTTACCTGAAGCTCTGTACATATGAAAGAGTGGCCGATACATTTGGTGTTTAACAGGTTATTTTCGAGGCATTCGCTTTAGTTTAACGAATGATGCACACCACCCAAATCAATGGCAATTTTTTAAAATTTTCCGAGCATTAGAATTCTGCATGGCAGACAAGCTTTTTGACGGAAACCCATATTCACAGCCACGAATAACGGTACACTCTAAAGCATCACTTGACATGCAGAATACCAACACCCGAGCAATCTATAATGCTGCAGTGACGAAGCTGACGAAGGGAATCCCAGGTAGGCCGACTAAGTTTTCCAATCGTCCAGAGTCGGTTATCGTGTCCACCAAGAGTAAAATGTTGGCCACAGCAAGGCATTCATAAACCAAACACTTGTCCATATTTCCTCCACGGCATCCCGCTAATGTGTACTGCACTCTGCAATCTATGAGAGTCCAACAAAGTTTTCTGGAAGTGCGGGCTACATCGCTGACACTATGACCGTTAGAATGTACAAGTGGAAAGTGCGTTCATGCACGATTAATAGCACATCGGCTGATCCCATCAGCCGGCGGCTGGTCTTGCATACTGGAAGAAATGCATCACACCTGACCGATCCTCTACATCGTAGGTGTTATTAGAGCCACTCTTTCGGAGATCTTCAGGACGCGCAGGACAGAAATGTACAACACTCTGTATGAAGCAGATGCTTCGGATTGAGACCCAGAATTGGGCTCGAGCAAGGAGCAGGGGTGGGAGTCTTAGTTTAGCGCTGGGCAAAGCGCGGGCTTTCTGTTTATTGTTGTGTCTTTATCTGAGAGCTAGGAGGTTGGACGGGTTGCAATGGCAGTCCAAAGATTCGAAGTGGTGTAAACCCTACCATCTCCTTCAGAATTTCAAGCTCTACTGAATGAGCCAGAAAAGGATCCGACCTCGACAACCCTTAAGGCGAAGGCGCTGTTTAAGTTCCGTTAAATTTAGTTTTTATTTATATCAGAATCAACTGCGAGGCATGCTTCCGGGTTACTGATGTGAATCCGACAATCTCCTGTATTAGAATTTCGATGTTTATCGAATGAACCAGAAATTATCTTGCCTAATTAACCCTTAAGGCAACTTTTTAAGCGTTGTTTATTTTCGTTAAATATCTGTTTTTGTTTGTATCAGAGTTAATTTCATGCTTCCAGGCTGAACTTGCGCGAGGAATCTAATTAGATAGACGAGAGACCTTCTAAGAGAATCCCAAGTGTCCAACCTTTTTGAAAACGCCATTATGATCTCTCAGCCAGTGCGTAGAGCACATTCACGATGAATTTGATTTGATAGTCGGTAGACCTCCCAAGAACGCCTAAGTACGCTAGTTTTCTCGAAGCATTTCATGAGTGTTTCCTAACTCGCTAGTTGGTAGAGGTGACATCGGTCATCAGGCACATGGCCCGCGGGGCGCGTGGTCAAAATACCACTAGAAGCCATAAACGTCTGAACGAGCAATTTGAAGTATTGTGTGATGCAATTTATTCCCGGCGAATTAGATTTGATGAACCACCCTTCCGGTCTTAGTCTCGAAATATATAATGTGTGCATTATAAAGTTCCATAGAAAAATCAGTTACGAAGTGCCAGAGAGATGCCATAGAGGATAAAGGACGGCGTTACTCAATCCCTTTTGAGATGCGCCACGCATTCTGCATTCTACTTCTACGGGATGTCGTAGAGGCAATTTGATTGCGTATTTGGTCATACAATCTCGAATCTCGCGGTGGCCAGCCGATGAACAAGTCAGCGCTTTATCCTTCCCAGACAAGTCTGGTTCCAATTCACCGACCCAGGAGGGATGGAAGGCTTGGTTGGTCTGGACGGGAAATCAGAACCAGGAACCGGGTATCGGGTGCAGGCGACAGTCGGCGCTACCTCCGACTGCGCTACACGCGCCCTAAAGAGATGCCATGCAGAAACTAATGCTTGAAACTTCTGTTGAAAATCTCTCGTCTATCTAATTGGAATCCTCGTTCAATTTTAGCCTGAAAGCATGCCTCGCATTTAATCTTGAAATATGTGAATAAAAGCCGATGTTTAACGAAAAATAAACAGCGCCTGAATTCGCTTTAAGATTTATGGAGGCAGGGTTCTTTTCTGGAGCATTCGATAGAGCTCGAAATTCTAGTAAAAGAGATGGTAGGGCTTACACCACTTCGGATCTTTGGACTGTCACTGCACCGTCTGAGCCTCCTATCCCTCTATCGACTGTAATCACTCCAAATCTGGTCGACCTACAGGCTCTGCGGTTGGCTGGGTCACCATCGCCTCCGCGGCGAGGGCTGCCTTGGCTAAGTGCGAAGCGACGGGCGTTATGGCGCGAGTCGACGCCAGTTGGCTCCGCAGGCGCTGTCCCGCGTCTTTGTTCTCGCCGCTTTCAGGCAGATCGTCCCTCACCCGCACTCTGAGGAGGTTAGCCAAGAGCATATCTGCTTCATCCTTTAGTCAGTGCTAGTGGGTCGGCGTAAGTTGTCCACTTGATAAAGACAACTCAACTTGCTCTCACCTCGGAAAGAACTTCGATAATATGCTGACATACACAATTGGAAAAGGAATAGGGAGGTTTCACGCGAAAACGAACCGCCGCTTCTGTCTGCTGTTCTTCAATTCTTTTGCTCAACAAGACATCGAACCCGACCTCCACAACGAAGGTTTACAACAGCAAGCGGCTCATTTTTTGTGCTTCCAGATTTTCCCGACAATCATCTGCTTCTTCTCAACGACAGCAGAAAAAAGAGAGTGGTCCGAAAGTTTTTCTGCTCAGCAGCCGACGGCGGTCGATGATTCACGCGTGCTCATCGTCAGCTAGTCGTCTACATATGTAGCAGAAGCGCAGCGATATAAACATGAGCCAGCGGCTCGAAAAAGCATGGACTTTGATACACTGGAAGAGACAGTCAGATCGATGGCGATGATGAAAATAGCCGTCCGTCCACTTTACCGCGCTAAGGACGGCCTACAGTAGATCTGAACAAGCCGGTGCTTACCAATGAAGAATAAAGGATAGCGATTCACGTTCTGCAACTCACTCGGGGTGCACCACGCAACCTTTTCTTGGGTTTAACGAGGATTCATTGGGATGCGTCTGTGAGCAGTATAAGTTGCCTGTGCTCATCAAACCTAGTCGCCGTTTTATTCTTACAAGACACGTGTTAAAACTGTAACCGGAAGAAAGAAAAGAAAAGATGGATAAGGCTTGTGTGGCCTATGCGGAAGGCAAACCTAAAAAGGATTCGTGGAGCACGGTATATCAGTGGCTACAAGTGACCATTTTCTTCATAGCATATGAACGAATAGTAGCTTCTTAGCTGCTTGAAGACGTCAGACATACACAAACTGTAGCGTCAACACAGACCTTGAAGGGAAATGTCACAGTAATCTCGCTGCTTCCCAAATTGTCATGCCGGCGTGTAGGGATAAGCGTCAGGATTTTTATTGCTGGTTCATTGAGAAAATGTTGATCTCAATTCCTTTTTCTATTAAACGACGGTGTTAGTCAGTTCCTGCTGTGATGCACCATGCTTCCGTGGATACGTATTTGGCCTTTATACTGAATTTCATTTACCTGCTGATGACAACGCTGTATTTTTACCTCTCAGACATGACTGTCACCAATTCACCGCTGCAGCAAAGTTGGAAAAGTTGGTCTGGAAGCGACACGAACAGGGTCAAGCTTGAGGTTCGAGAATCGAACGATGGGCTGTACTGTGACGTCGTGTTGTATGTACTGTTGTATGTCTCTTGGTTTTTGCGAAGGAATGTCTCGTACTTTTTTCTGCTTTTTAGGTGGTTTTGTATCTTTGAGCAAATTGTACAGGGGTGACTTCACCAATGCAGAGATCGCTTTGTTTCTGAGGGAGACGTGGCATAATGGCATCTATACAGCACTGTCAGATCTGAGTCTTATAGAGTTTTAAATGCCTAAAGTTTAGCTTAGAGTTTTCAATACTGATTGTTATACAGTTAAATGTAAAGATTTGTTAACGGTGCTCCACGAATGAAACACATATTGATATTTATTACAAGTAAGTAAGTAGTTACTTATGTAGAATAGTTAGAGGAATATAACAAACATCCACTGAAACAGCAACTAAACAACTATTGAAGCACTATCAGAAATACAAAAACTTTAAAACAAACGTTAGGAAGGATGAAATAAAAGCGGAGTGAGAGAAACCGAGAAGGAAGGCCACGTAACTAAGGAAAATGGTTGACCACACCAGACTAAACGACGTAGGACATCAAGGAGCGATGCTATTGAGGATATGTTTTTTGAAGGTACCGTAGCTTTACATTTTGGAATTGTTTTCGGTAAGTTTCTCAAACAGCAGCAACGTTCTATTGGCAAAAAAGTACCGACGGCAATTGGTTCTGGCAGGCCTTATTTGGAGTTTCTTGGCCCCTCCCCTGGTGGTAGACGGTCTAAGTGAGAAAAAAGTGAAAAAAGTGAAAAAAATATGGTTGAATTGTTGCCCTATTTTCAAGAATATCACGGCACAACGCATTTCTTCTACCTGAATGAGCGATATCTGAATCTGAAATCATACTCTATAGAATTAGTGACAATAACTGCTGATGTTCTAAGCTGTATAGCTCCAAGTGCTCTTTTTAAGGAGTATGTATAGAGTACAAAGATTTTTTGAGGCGCTCTTCGATTCAACCACGAAGTCGTAGCAGATGGGCGCAATATGTGAAAAAGGAAAAAATTTTACTTCGCAAAACTATAAATACTTCTCCTTATAAAATAAAATAAAAAGTACGTTTTTCGGCAGGGATGTTGACTTTTACATTCTTTCCGCATTATATCAATCTTGGTCTCGAGGTCAAAGCAATTCTACGATGCCAGTTTGAAATTATGCCAAGATTCAGCGACGGTCGGACATGGAACATACTACGTAACAGTTGTGTTTAAAAAAACTTCAGAAATTTAATAGCGAAATTCCCTATAAAGTGCCTCCACCAGGTATAGAAGTTTTTATTTCTATGTAAAACGATGATTTCGAATACGGCGCACTAATCAAAGATCGCTGCAGAATTACTTAATTTTTTTATCGCATATTAATAAAAGCTCAAAACTTTATGGAAGTTTCAAGTCCTAAATTTGCCTTGTTTAGGTAAAAAAACTATTTCCGTGGCAAGTGAAGCCTTTGACAAGTCAACGGTTTCAAAACATCTCTCTAGGGCAACCAAATTTTATCAAGAGGAATTTTAGATCCAAAAAAAACACTGCTTTAGCCAGAGAATTATGTCGTGCGCTCTGCAAAAGCAACACTCATTTGAACCCGCCATGGATCCGGACAAAGATTCTCAACTGGAGACGCAGCGAAAGCCGGCCTTCCTCTGACTTCTATTTTTCTTTTTTTCTATTTCGGATTGATTTTAAGGACTATTCTGAAATACGAGGCATCAGTAGCGATTTCAATTTAAGGCTGATCTCGATAAGTGCCGTATAAAATGTGAAACAATTCCTGTTTCGAAATTAAAAACAATCAGGAACGAGTTGAGGAAGATAGCACCTTAGACGGCGCACTCAAACAAGGCTCGCCTAAACAATGAAGCAATACGAATTCCAAAGAGCTGAAGATAACGAGTTTTATTTCCGATAATGTCAAATAAAATAAAACTTAAAGTTTAAATGAATAATATGAATAAATGTCAACTATATGTTAGGTTCGTTTCGCCACCTTTCTTCAGACGAACCTTTTTTGTTATACCACCTCCCCGGTGGCTCATCAGTGAAGAGGGAGGTGCTATAACTTTTTTGATTTGCAAAAAAGACATTAAATTGACAATCATTAACAACAGTTAACAATTTACATTTAATTAACATTAAATGTAAATTTCATTAAAGACAGCTGACGAGCTAGTGAGTCGGGTTCAAACGCGATGTGGTTTTGACTTTGTCGTGCTGAAAGACACCCTACCTAGATGTCCAAGAGATACATTGTCTTATGCCCTCCGCCTTTACTCGTAGCTTTTCAATCTGTCATCACGAAGCGGCTTTTGTTGAACTGTTGAGGCGAATAAGGATATTCCTACCAGCGTTTGTGTTCTAAGGCCCGTTTGTTCAAGAGATGAAACATGTCGAAGCAACGGACCAGTTTTTCAGCATTCTTCGGGGGGGGGGGGGACGAGTTCAAAAGAATTGTCTGCCAGGTGCGTCTGTGGTAGTCTTCGATGATCGTCGTGCCCTTTGCCAAGCTTGCAACCGTATGCTCCGCCTCGCCGCTGATGGCTCCGCTCGACGTCCCGCCCCAATCGCCGATGCCTGTCTCTGAGACCTCTTCTCGTCGAAGGCTCCCTGCCGAGCTCTCCCAGTCTGGCTCTGCGTGGGTCAGCCCCCGAGTGATCGGGTTAAAAGCCGCCATCGGAGTCGCCATCTCGTTCAGCTTCGCTTCGACGACAGCGATCCTCTTCCGTATCCTTCGATCTCATTCGCTTTGTTCTCCCTGCCACTGCCTTAGCATGAGGCCTTTGCAAGAATTCACACCTTGTCGTTGCAGTAATGATCCGCCAGATCGCCGCCATTGCTGTCCTCCTCTGCATCGCCTCCGCTGGTCCGATCACCAGCATTGAGGATATTCCTGCCGAGTACAGAGGTTCGTTTCTGGTTTTCCAGGTTTTTACGGGGTGAGGCAGCAAATTGTTGACCTTCACTGATGTCTTTGAATCCTGTTGTAGAACCAAAGGTACTAAGAGCCTAGGGTCAGCACTAGGGAAAGCGAGCAACATCGGCCTTTAGAACCTGATCAAGTCGATTAGCCTATCGTGACGCCCTTAATTGACAAGCCCATTAGCACCTACACTGCTTTCGGCCTCTTTCATCAGGCTTTCGAAGGTTTCAATCGTTCAGAACTAATCCCCAAGGAGGCCAAGGACTTCCTCACCGGACTGTCAGATGCTGACAAGGCTGTGCTCAAGGACATCGCCAAGAACTATGCCACCTACAAGAACGAGGAGGAGGTGAGAATTTTAAAGAAGCCTCCAAAGAAGCGCATCTAATACTCATTGACCCTATTAGGCTCTGGCTGCGCTGAAGGAGAAGTCACCCGAACTTGGTGCCAAGGCTGAGAAGCTCCACATGTTGGTCAAGAGCAAGATCGACGCGCTCGGAGAGGAGGCCAAGGTGTTCGCTAAGGAGGTGAGTTGGTCAGCATTTCGATGAGCATGGCTTAGTATTTAGGAGTCACTTTCAGATCATCGCTGGTGCCCGCAAGATCCAGGCCGCCGTCGTCGCCGGTAACAAGCCGAACCTCGCTGAGCTGAAGGAGAAGGCGCAGAAGGCCATCGACAAGTACAAGGCTCTGTCTGACGCCGCCAAGGAAGATCTCCAGAAGCAGTTCCCCATCCTAACCTCTGTCTTCAAGAGTGAGTGCGCACTGAACATCAGTCCTACTCTAGGCGGCTGATACGCGTTGAGGCTAATGGCTACTCGTATTTCAGACGAGAAGTTCCAGAAGATGGCCGAGTCGTTGCTGGCCAAGAACTAGATGCCGCTAATCTGTCGTCGTCGTTGTTGAATCGCATTTCCACTTCGAAACGTGTAGTATATCATCGTCCGTCATCGTTATTGTTCTTACACGCCAACACTCTCTCACCTCTCTCACTTGTCATTTGCCTAATAAATCGCCTTTCAAAACTGTTTTGTGGTTGTGTGCAAACCATCAGCAGCCCTGGTAGAGGCAGCATTTCAGAAATAGGATGTCACATACAGTCGACTGCCGCGTATTCCTAAAAGAGTTCGATCGGAATTGCATTCTGTAAAGCGAGGCATGACGGGAGCAGCGACCTACTAGGTGAAACGATTGGGGACGGCCTTCGTTGGCCCTGCTTCCACGTGAATGCCACAAATAAATCTGCACCTCATTGCTGATTCCCCTTCACGTGCTGTGCACCAAACGATGGAGTTGCAGAAGTATTCATTGCTTGGACGGAGCCAAGGCCACGGATTACGGTACAGGCACCGGCTCCTGCCCACTAGCGCAACATTGAAGATTTAAATAAAATCTTAAAAACTCTCTCCTTGGAAGGAGCGGTTCGCATCTATAAGATCTTTAAAGCTCAAATAAAATTCGGTCGTAGCTAACAATTCGTTGTGAAGGGTAGGAAGGCGAAACATCAATCTGTTATTTGCAAACGTCCGTCAATGAACTTCTGTCAAGTCTGCTCCACCTGGAGTCGAATTCATGATTTCAACGTGGGCAATCGGAGGAGGTCGGACGAGGTTAATAAATAAATTAGGGACTAGGTCAGCGAAATCCGGCTGAATCCAACTTCACTGCAGTTTTCGAAATATGGTCAACTGTCATGACATCATGAAGGACTTCCGAACTCCGTTCGTAGGCGCTGGATCTCGTGCTGCAGACTATTGGGGAGCATTTTCATGAGTGAGGAGTTCTGTCGAAATTGAGAACTGATACAAAAAGTAGGCGGATGTAGTTTTCAGCTTTCTCCTTTGAGTCTCTATTCGCTCGACTCCTGTAGACGACGACAACTTAGTGATGCTTGATAGTTAGTACTCATCGGCTGGAGATAGCCGAGCCTTCAGAGGTTTGTTGATGAGTGGATCATGTACATAATGCTGCTCAGAAAATACATCAGTTCAGCCGAGCTGGATTTATGCTCTGATTGTGGATCCAGCGAGCCATCAAGCGCGGTCATTTGGAGAACTTCTCCTTTCCTCTGTTATAAGGGATGATCTGCTGATCTGGTAACCTTTTGTAGGGGTCTCGGGTCTGGTCCACTTGCTTTTCTGGAGAGAACATTCGCCTTCAAGCCATCGTCGCTGCTTGACTCAACGCAGTTTGTAGCTACGACAATCTGCGTTCTTGTTGTTTCTGCATGTTACCATACCTATATGCATCAGCCCTGCAATAGGCTATCAGTCAGAGTTTGGCTATAGAATGGGTGTTAGTCCGCAGAGAATCACAGTTTCTTCTTCTACTTAGAGTTCAGTCCCCAGCTGTCGCACTTCACGCTGTTTTTGTGACCAGCCGTTATCTCATCCTATCAACGACGTCTTCCTTCGTAGCACCAACTTCGGCAAAGTCTGCCTCGATGACGTCTCTCTACTTTTTTTCGAGACCCCTCTTAGTGATTTCCCGTGTGCCTTGAACTTTAGGGTTATCCCATTGAATGGCCCTGTCCTCTTCTCAGGATGCCCACACCACTTCAGGCGTTGTTGATTCGTGTTCGTGTTAAACGGGGCTGACTTCATCAGTGCTCTCTAATACTTTTGCACCGCATCTCCACTTCAGCAGCGTGCAGCTGCCGCTCCTATGCCTTACCATGATCCACTCCATAGAGGAGGGCAGACGAATTCTATGGGGTACAATTTTACCTCCTAATATTGTCACCTTTAAGTAGAAAATTTTATCTCCGTGACAAATCAATCCTTCGGTTGCGATCTCATGGTCGATTCGAAGAACGCTCCAAAACGGTTGTTCTAGGACAAACGTTTAAATCACTAGGAAACCACTAGGAAAAGCATTCGAATTTTTTAGGGTACAGGTTTTGCTGCAGATTTCGCCCCTTCTGGTGCAAAATGTGTTGCACCAAGACATTTTGTTAGATGGCCAATCCGTTCCAAATGATTCGAAGAATAATCCTAGAAAATCTCTATTTTTTAACCGCAAAACAATCAGCGTTCAAAACTTTGTAGGATTCAATTCCAGAGTCTTCACATAGTCGACGGCACACTTGTAAAAAACTTATTAAGAGATGCAGAAATCGTCTAAAAAGTTGAAAAATCAAGAAAAGGGGTGGCAGTGTGGTGGAAGCAGAGGTTCGAATCAAATCTGCTCCGGAACGAGGAGGGCGTACATTTCTGTGCTCTTTTCTTATTCCGGATTAATTTTTCGGCACGGTCGTTTTCCTCAGATGCTCTATGATGATGGCTAAGTATTTAATAAGTCCGCGAAAAAGAAGTATGAGACTAAAGAAATGAACGATTAAGGTTGGCGTCAATCAGTCTTTTTGTGAAATGCGCTCATATTCTAGGAGACTTCATAGAGGCAACTTTGAGGAAGTTTTTAACCTACACATTAGACGGATCGCCGACGCCAGCTGATGAAAGAGTCAACGTTTTGCCCCTTCCAGAGAAATCCGTCGAAGTGGTGGGAGACTCGACTCGGTTAACATCGACGGGACTCGATCCGTAAATCTTGATTCGGGGTTTATGCACATCCAACTGCCCCATCCAACTGCACCATCCAGATCCTCATATCCATAGCATTTATCATTTATCGATCTTCATCACCATCATCGTCATCATCACCTTCTTCTTCTTTTTCATCATCATTATCTTCTTCTTCTTCATCATCATCACCATCATCATCATATCTCATATATCATCATATATCGTCTTATCCGAAAATAATGTGGTTGGGGTTTGCTTCGCGGTTGCCAGAAGTGCAGGATTTTCTCTGCAATCACCTTAGTTTCGCTCCGGGTCCAACCTAACAAATCCGATCATTGCTACGTGGTCGGCGGTTTAGAAGCGCTTAGTAGCGCATTTCAATGCCTCCTTTGCGGAGAAGCAAGACGGCTGATGCAGCACTCCACGCAGCCACAGATCTCTTTCGGTAGAGATCTTGTTGCCCAGATTTTAAGCAGTTGACCGCAGGGACGCACAGTAAGTCCACAAGTGGTAGAGAAGTATCTCCGTCATCTCTAACAATAAGCCCACATGCAGCTCGCCAAGTCATATCAATCTGAATGAGCTTCGCCGCCGGTCAGAGGTCGCTGTAGTCTTCTTTGCATAATGACTCACACCGAAAAACTTTGACTGAACCATGATAGGTGAGGACCACTTAACTGGTCAGTCATCAGAGCGCACCGAACCTATGTCGTGTTGCATCGTTGCGAACGGCGTGTAGTGGCGCAGTCGGAGCAGATGCCAGCCGTCGCGTGTATCCGATTCCAGGATCCGGTACAGGTTGCTGCTTAGATCAACCAAGTCCTCCATTTCCCCGAGGTTAGTGAATTTGTATCAGACTTGTCTAAGAATGATAGAATTCTGAGTTTTCCATCGGCTGGTCATCGCAAACCATCATGTAGACCAAGCACGTATACAAATTGCCTCCAAAAACACCAGGTAGAAGTAGAACGCGTGGCGCACCCCAAAACGGATTGTCAAGCGCTGTCCCTTACTCCTCTTTATCGTTGCGAATGTGCCTCACACCGGTAGCACCGGGTGCAGTGCGCTGAGCTGACGTTAAACTTGCTTTGTCGCATGCACTCAGCTCCATGTATAGCCACTGGTCGTATCAACGCAGTTCATTGTGAGCTCCTTTAGCATCGAACTGTCAGTAGTTGGAAAATGAGCATACAGAAGAGTGACTGAGCTTCCGCACTTTTTCATTCGACCGCCTCGTTTCAAGGCGGCAAGATCGAACGTGCGTCTGTAATCAGAGTGTGCATTGACGCCATTGATGCTCTGAAAAGTTGCAATTGAGTTCGCCTTCTGAAATTGGTTTCGACAAGCGCCTGGCGTGATGCATCGTGATCTGATCTGCAATACGAGTTCTATCGGCTGCTGTTCCCGACGTCACGCTGTTACTACATGGAACGAGGATCTTGCATGTACTTTTTCCACAGTAGTGGCGTGTTCAACCGGATGCTGCTGCTGGAGCTAAGTACAAGTGTGAATGCTTGACGAAAAAACCCAAATTTCAAATTAAAAACAAGTCCTTTCCTTCTCGAGGAGCAGGAACGTCTTCACACGTCCTCACTTGAAGATACAACCGCACGGCCTCACGAGTAAGTCACTCCGTTTTGTTTCAATCATTCTTCTTCACTGCTTTTGAACGCCAATTAGTGAATTATTATGTTTCAGTGCTTCTGATAAGGTATGCACAGATACCTCTGGTATATATGTATCAGCGAGATTTGTGCACAACTATATTGCGACTACCATTCACCGTATTTGAAGCATAAAAAGAACGAGTAGCGTTCTTTTTGGCTGCAGCCCAATGTCTTCAGATAAAAATACAAGTATTCCATTTTCTTGTTTAACAGAACACTTTTAAAATCCACCTAAATACCCTCCAAACCAAACTGGAAACCATAACAACAACAAAGTTTGAAATTACGCGATTTAAGAAGGTTAAAACAAGCCTTCAGATTAAACATTCGTATCCTCTTTTCAAAAATTCCACATAAGTCTCTTTGCAGATGGTTTCAAAAAGAGTTTTGTAGTAGTATGCAGAGTGTTGCTTGCGCGGATACAGCGCCTGCTACGTTTTGCCCTGTGTGTTTTGTATCTGCGACTTCTCCTGCTTTTATCGTTGATTTCCACATATAGGAAGGTGAAGAAAAGCGACACTATCAATCAGTTGTTAAGCGTGGTTATCAGGAGGGTGCTATTCTTTCTTTGGAAAATCGGAAGACTAAATACGGAATGGAAGGACCCAAAATAGACGGAAACCGAAATATAAAAGTCGGAAACGGAAATAACGCATACCTGTCGTTTGCTCAAAACTGGATCCAAAACGGCAACAGAAACTACATTTGATTCTATTGCGACTTTTTGATCATGGTTTTGTGACGAGGTTTCTCCATCAGCCGGCCTGTCAACCTGGGCCTGACGCTAGAAACGTTGCCATTTTTGCGATTTTTGCAGAGCATGGCGCGCCGGAGCCGGTATTCGAACCTGTGACCGTTTGTGTATGAAACTACACTGCTAACCACTAGGATAACTCGGCTCCTACTCGAGGAGGGAAGTGTGGACCAGGCGGTCGGGGAACGGATAAAAGCAGCCTGGCTCAAGTGGAGGGAGTCCATAGGGATCCTCTGCGACCGTAGATGATCCACGACGCTCAAAGGAAACATCTATAGAACAGTTTTGAGGCCTGCCCTCCTTTACGGCAGTGAGTGCTGGACCCTGGGTAAGGCGCAGGAGCGGCAACTGCACGCTGCGGAAATGAAGATGCTGAGGTGACGGATGTGGATAGCTGTCGGGACAGGGTGCGAAACGAGGATGTTACGGCAGTGATGAAGACAAGCCCGATCCAGCTGAAGATGAGAGAGCAACGGCTGAGGTAGTATGGACATGTCCTCAGAAGACCAGGGGATCACCCCATAATGTGGGGCCTAGATTTCGAGGTACTCGAAAAGCGTCCGAGAGGAGCCCAAAGGAAAAGGTGGAAGGACGTCATCATGAGAGATCTCGCCGAAGTCGGCGCCACGGCAGATGACGCCGTTCATAGGATGAGGTGGCGACAGAGAGATTAACGGAAAACTTTAATAGCAGAAAAAATCTTTTATGGATTCATCATGCCCATGCTTATCAAAATATTGTACAGTAAACCATGTTTTTGTGAGAATAGTCTGTTGCACTTTAAGATGGGGCTAGGACAGTAAAGTAAAACATATTCGAAGCCGTGTCTGATTATAAGGATAAGGATAAAAGACGGCGTTACTCAGTTCCTTTGAGATACGCCACGCATTCAACTTCTACGGGATGTCGTGGAGGCAATTTGAATGCGTATTTGGCCATACAATGGCTTGCGGTAGCCAGCCAATGAACAATTCAGCGCTTTATCCTTCCCAGACAAGTTTGGTACCAATTCGCCGACCCCGGAGGGATGGAAAGCTTGGTTGGCCTTGGAGGGAATCCGAACCAGGAACCTGGTATCGGGTGCACGCGACAGTCGGCGCCTCCTCCGACTGCGCCACACGCGCCCTGTCCAACTATAGCACTATTAGCACTATGAAATTCCTTCACTTGATCTTTATGCAATTCCGATTATAAGTTTTCTGCTTTTTGTAGCGGCAGTTACTCAAACATCAGCTAATTACTTAAGATTACTTGTAAAGCCTCAAGCAAAAGCTTCTAGTGAACTCTAAACTTGAAATAGCCAAGTACATCATTTTCCGCCCTGTAAAGAAGCTCGCTGGCAGCATGTCATCAAATTCCGCTTCTGGATCAAGATTTGAGGATATTCTATTATTCATGGTAGCTCCAAACATCCGCGGGAGGTCAGACTTCACGGTATAAAAAACTTCTTCCTGGTCGTCCTTTCTACAAATTACTAGTTTTCTAAACGTGGTTCAATAAGTACTCATAGTCGATCAAAATAGCAGTTCAATATCCGTTAAAGCCTTGTTAAGAGCAACTACTTTTAAACTCCGTGCATCACTGTATATATATATATATATATATATATATATATCGAATTAGACACTTTTCAAATCAAATTGGACACCCTTCTAAGCTAGCTTTAGGACTTTTGACATCTTTTGACATCTTTTGACATCCAAAGCGAATTCTTCCAAATCGAAATTACTTTCAGGCGGGTTAAGATACATACTCAATAGGTGGTTAGAATAATTTTTTGTTCAAGGAAAATTTGGTGCAACTTCCTCTAAATTTTTTTAAATTTTAGCTTTCCAAAGAAGTGTATATATATTTATTTATTTATTTAATATGCACCAAAGTGCGCTTGAACACAACAAACTAAAAATAAATAAATAAAAACGCAGTAACTACATATTATGTCTTGTGCGGCGTTAGTAACAACAACATTAACAAAGTTAGATCGTGGGACATCACTATGAATACGCTAGGGTAGGAGATAAAATCTTTACTAAGCATTTGGAGTTTCAGATCAAAGTACTAGCGCAAATTTTAAAAATATGGCTGACCGAAGTAGAATTATGTCAAAATACTTAAAAAAATGTTTAGGCAAACAGTTTATAATAAGCGTCAGAAGTGAGAAGCTTGAAGTTCAGTATAGCTATGGTGTGATTCCGACTGAGTGAAGAAATCACTTTCGAGCAATTTTGCGAGAGCGAAGCACCTTGGAGTTCGGTCTAATTTCCGAGCATATCAAGGCGAGCAACCAGCCACATTAAGCTTCCTCTCGGTATTGCTTCCATAGGAACTGAACTCGCCAAAAAATCACTCCGACGAATATTGTCATTTAGGTGTCTATATAAATAAAAATGAAACAAAAACAAAAACGATGATATAAATGAAAATAAAACAAAAGCTATGACAGGAAGTTTAGAAAAGATGTGTATGTAACGAAGTGCTTTGCACTGAAACCCCAACTACCATTATTATTCAAGCATTAGCCGCAAACATAGTGATATCAACAACAGGTAATAAACAAGAAACAAATGAGCTCAGTCTATTAGCGTAAAAATGCATATGTGAACGTATCGTTGCGTACTGCGCAGACGAAGCTTCACTACGATGCACTAGTCATCATGTCAGCCGTTAACCTTCGCACACTGTAACGAAGTAATGTGAGATTGTCCATGAGCATGCATAAAACCCAAATACTTACCGGCTCTGAGATTTGATTCACCACTAGGAACCTTGAAGCAGAAAAAAGCATTGTCTCTGAATACACACTCGCTGCATCTATTAAAAATTTCCTGAGGCTATGGCATGGGGATGTCACAGCTAAGACCTACACTACAAACAGGCAGCACATATAATCTGTGAATTGTAACACAACTGATCCATTGCCTCAGAATGTGCTCAATGTCTATACTCATTACCTAATACCTACCAACTGGGCAAGGTCAAGCTTCTCTAGCCTCCTTCAGAATGAGGAATTATTGTCGGCTTCCAGTATGTGAGGTGGAAGTAATTGCATCCACCTAGCACAGCGGTTGAAAAGACTGTTAAACATTAACGAATGTTTTTTCTTGCCAATTTTACGATAATGTATGTTGAAGCTACCATTGCGTATACTAGTTGGCATAAACACCAAGTATTTGCTAGCCGATAGTTTAGATTCTCTTCTAAGGATACGGAAACAGAAAGTTAAGTCCGAGATAATGCGTCTTTCCTCCAGCGTTTTCATCTCAAATGCTTTCAACCTCTCGATGTAGCTAGGAATGTCTGTTCTAGATAAGGGATGCGTTAGACGTTACCATAAGAGTCGGGTGTTGTAAACACATGCTGTACTTTTTCAATTTTAAGTATGCCTTTCTTTAAGTGGGGGCTCCAAGCGGGAGAGCAGTATTCAAGACGGGGCAGTACGTATGACTTGTAGAGTCTCAACAATATTTCCTTATCTAAACATTTTACGTTACGAAGTATGCAGAAGAGGATACTGTAGGCTTTACGAACTATGTCGTCAATTTGACTTGAGAAGTTTAGGTCAGTGTCGAAAATAACTCCGAGGTCTTTCGTTGAGCGACAAGAAGAAAGTGTTCTTCCGTTTACAACATATATATATATATATATATGTATATATATATATATATTGTAATGTAATATACGTATATATGTATATATATATGTGCATATATGTATATTTTATCAAATTTTCGTTTCTGAAGAAGAATGAAAAATTGAAATTTGTTTTAAAGCACAGCAAAGAAGCAAGCATATAGCACATTAGAAGATGAGATCGCGCCATGCGCTCAGAAAGTTCGTTCATTTGATTGATAGTGTAAAAGCCACTTACACGAACCAAAAATATGTGTGTTCTTTACAGTTGTTTTGTTGCATCGTTAAGAGGTTTCAAACTCCGCGCAAATAGAAATTCTGCTACTAGTCAAATAAAAGTCGCAACGTTGTGGAAGAGGGTATGACGCAAAATCATCTTCTGACACTAAAAATGGCCGTCTTCTCGCTCTCTAAAACAAACTTTGAACAAATATTCTTTCGAAATAGAAACAAAAGTTTTATAAAATTTTAAACCTTGTGTTCACTTATTGGGTAGGCGAATTAAAAATGGAACTTCAAAAAAAGTTGTACTAAGATTTTCCTTCAACACAAAATTATCTTAAGCTTCTTGAAGTCTTTAGTTCCGTGTAGAAGATGCTCATTTCAATTTGCAGGAGCCTGGCTTAGAAGAGTGTCCAGTTTGATTTGAAAAGTGTCCAATTCAACATGAAAATGGTATGTATTGGAGGAGCTACATAACGCGGCTCAGCCTCCTAGTCCGACTGTTAGAAATTGTTTCACTTTTCTGCATTTTAAGATGCGTACAAAAACATTACCGCAGCTAAAGGAAAAATTACTTTCGCTCCCAAAGTGTTACACTTTGTGAACATGCTATAAAGAGGACTAGCAGATTTTCAGCGAAACTCCAAATGAACTTCTTAAATCTAATTTTTTTCTGACCTTCTTAAATCTTATCTACTAATCTTTAGGAAGTCTTTATAGAAATTGAAGTGATTTGAAAAATGCCTAGTTCGATGCGACAATTGTATGTAAACCGCTCTATGGATCGATGCCTTTCTCATCTCCTATTTTATTTAGATGGCGTTCATGAATGGTAAAATTGTCTAAAATTATGACTAGATTGCCACCGTTAACAGGGTCCACTTCTAATAGATAACAACAACACTGTCGATAAACAACAAGAAAAGAAGATACGCGAACAGGCGATAGAGCCCATAGAAAACGGTAATTGGGATAGGGGAACAGGTGGTGGACAGTGTTAAGCCCTCGGTTCGCCGTAGTGACAGGGGTTAGTCGTATGACGGTCTCCACCGTGATGCTCCTCAATAAGAATGATTTGGTCCTTCGATTCGGTATCCTGAAAACAAATCTCCCGCGCGGGCGGCCGAGCAACTTGGAGAACTCATCACGACTTGATTTGACCTAACAACGGCATGATTAGCTCAACTCCGGCCCATTTCCTAGTCCTTCTTGATCGACTGGGCCTTTTACTACGTGTCCTCTCCTCAGTAGATTTGCCCTCCGAGCATCCAGGTTTGTCGTTAGTCCGCGCGTTAGCTGCCACTGCCAACTTCTTTCCTCCCGCTTCTCCAACCGCTCCAAATTCCTCTTTGATATACGTCCTTGGCTGGCGGTCTTCCAGCCGATTCGACGACGACCTCATTGGCAATAAAACCTCCAGAAGTGATCCATGCAGCTCCATTTGACGTCTCAAATGTCTATAGTACTCGACTACGCGATGAATATCCCATCCCACTTACGCGGGTTGTGCACCAGATCACCCCATAGACATGCCATTGATACCAGTGAAATACTTGCTTCCGCTGTGTAAGTAAGTCATGTCATTGCACGGGGAACTTCTTGTAGTTAACAAGGAGGCTGACGACGTGATTCCTTTCTCCTTCATTCCATTAAAGCTTACATCGTCTTCTGAGCGAGAACCATTAACCATCAGTAAGTGGGCTCCACAAGAAAGCCTATATCGATTGCGCCTATGAACGGGACCCATGAGTACTGATCTTCGAGCTCTCGCGGAGCTACAGGAAGACCACATTTGCCTCTTCATCGGAGAAGAGCTCATTTTTAGTGCGACAAATCTTCTTAAACGCCATGCAGTAAAAACTGAGACAGACAATGTGCGAACCTCATCTGCATCTCAGTAACCAGAATTCCACTTCTTGAATCTCGAATTGAGTCCAATTCAAGCAGCGTTAATGCCTATCATTGTATTTGGTGTTCGATTTACTGACTCACACTTTGTCGCTCTCATTACACCTTTGGAGCGACATGTACTTGAATCGAGCATCCTTCGGCACCAAACCAGTCATGGCAATGTGCGTACATCGACTGCGGAAGAAAGCGAAGGCAACTTTTATTACCTAGGATCGAGTGCAAAAAAGTTGTCTATTATGGTCTGTACGTTGCACGTGATCCCGTGGTTCATCTTAATGCTAATACTTGCATGTAATTTATCCCGAGGTCCACGATATTGCTAGTTCTCGCACATGATTGACCTCGAGCTTCACCATACACTGCGACCGGAAAGTATAGGGACACCAGCAAATTGCGTAATTCTGCTAGCTACCCGCAGGAATTGATCTGAAAATTATACTATGGAATTCCTCACGGCCAAAAACATATATACGAAAGAAATGGGCAAAATCGCCCGAGGTGGCAAGGAACGGGAAAGGATCACGTGACGGGACCCTGTTTTAAAGTGACCAGAAAGTATAGGGACACCACCACATAAAGTGCGCGGAGGAAGGTACGTTGTTGAAAACTATTTTGCTATCCAACATACCTCCTCATAATTTGCTCATTGTAAGGATGGGTCGCGGATCGATGCTATCAATAGAGGAACAAGCTCAAATCAAGGCCCTCAGAGATGCAGGACTCAGCATACGCCAAATTTCGACTCAACTGGGACGATCAAAGAACGTTATTAGCAAATTTCTACGCAGTCCTGATCTATATCGCTCAAGGAAGTCTTCAGGACGTCCCAGGCTTCTTTCGACTCGAGACGAGAGGCAAATCGTGCGAATGGTTTCCAATAAATCAATCAGTTTGGAGGAAGTGAGCAAGAGTTTGAGTAAGAAAGTCTCGAAAGAAACGATTCGGTGCTGCTTAAAACGCAATGGGAATGTTGTATATACCCAGCTCCGTTCTGCTCCACGTTTGACAGAAACGCACAAAAGGAACAGGCTCGAGTTCGTCTCTAGAAACAAACGACGTCTTTGAACTAAGGCAGATTTTTTGCGTTGTCAATTCTGACGCTAGGTATTTTAACATTTCATAGTTCAGGTGATCTTCTCGGACGAAAAGCGCTTTAACCTCGATGGTCCAGATGGGAACCGATTCTACTGGCATGACTTACGCAAGGAGAAGGAGTATTTCCCAAGAAGGAATTCTGGAGGCGGCACAGTTATGGTGTGGGAGGCATTCCACGCCGAAGGAAAGCTCCCTCTTGCCTTCACGTCAGCAAGGATGAACGTAAAAGAATACCAGCAACTGTTGGAAACCCATCTGCTTCCATTCCTTAAACAGAATGCTGGTCAGGGATGGGTTTTTCAACAGGACAATGCACCGCCGCATGCCAAGAGATCCACAAAAGGCTTCCTCAGAAGAAATTCTGTTGAAGTTCTCGACTGGCCTGCATGTTCTCCCGATATGAATCCAATGGAAAATATCTGGGGACACCTTGTAAGGAAGATTTACGAGCATAACCAGACATATTCTTCTCTGCAAGGACTTCGATCAGCAATTCTACGCGCTTGGGATGAACTTCCTCTACAAACACTTCGAAATCATGCTGCTTCGATGCCAGCTCGACTTGTAGATGTTGCAATGAACCGCGGAGGACCAATTGAGTGCTAGTTATCAACGACTGTTTTTTATCTTGACAATGAAGTTGTTTGTTACTAGTGTCCCTATACTTTCTGGTCAATTGAAAATGGTGTGTCTCCATATTTTATTTTCTTATTTAGCTCACATCAAACCGATTTTCCTAAAATCTTTTGCTTCGAACTTCTTTGCCGTAACGAATTTTTCAGTAAAAAATTTAGGTCGATTAATATCAATTAGCGTACGAAAAGTACAATTTTTAAGTGTCCCTATACTTTCTGGTCGCAGTGTATTGCTAGTACCTTAGCTACATCGAAAATACATTCGCGCCTTTCTGCCGCTCCTGGTTGAGAGAAGGACTGAATCATCAACAATGACATGCAGACTACAGCAATATGATGCCAAAGGAAATCCAGGGCTGCATCCACGCTTGAAAAGCTTTGGCCATCGCACTTGAAGCATACGTGAAGGAAGCGAAGGCGATGCTTTTAATTCTTAGTAAGTTTTTTTAAAGGAATGTCTACGAAGGCGTGGTGTCTCTCACTTGTCCCGCGAAGTTGTAAAAATTAATATAAAAAAGTTTCAAAGAATGATTGTATTACCTGTTAAAAATAAAGATTTTCTGAGCCAGATTTGGAGTCAATTAGAAGTTTCCATTTTTTCAGATTTTTTTAGGAAGTCGTGGACGCGACAGTTTTCTACCTGAACAAACGGCATCTACGTCCTAAATTGCAGTCAATAAAATTTGAAGTGTCAATTGCTGAAGAAAATTAAGTGCTTTCCCTACAAGTTTTTTGGAAGCACTCTTCGAAGCGATGACGGAAGGCTACCGGAGGATGGACTTGTCACGGAACTAATTTTCTCTTTTCTGCTGGAAACAGCATCAGAAAGTGAAGTTGTACGCAATAAAGTTTTAATCCACAGTTTGACACACGGTAATAAAACCTGTTTTTCTGAAACGATCCACAGTATGAACAATCGGAGCGATTTGTATGATTCGCCGAAAATTTTCGATACCGTTAATTACATGGAGGCCGCTATTTTTACAGCGTGCTTTTAAAAGCGTAGAACCCACACTTTTTATTGTTTTGAAAGCTCTGTGAATTTCTCAGAGATGTCGCACAAACACCGAAATATGCTAGGTTACGTGGAGCCATTGCGTTCTCCGATATCACCGATCGCCACTGAAGGATCGACTTCTCTCGGCAAAAAATTTCCACCTTCTGGAGCAAGAGCATCAGAGAGTGAAAACTGTGTTATCTTAGAGTTCAAGATGTGATTAATATACAACCAAAAACTAAGCTTCTTCG